>CM034531.1:91252620-91450306 GCA_020002185.1 Paraescarpia echinospica | reverse complement strand
CTTTATATTACATGCGACGTTTGCCTGGTATGAATGGTACTGAGCACAGCATACAGGCCAACACAGTATCTTACCGATATGGGAATAAAATATATAGAATATTAACGAAATATATTTTTTTGTAATTTTTCATAAAATGTTGTATTCTTTTGCAAAAAATACACAAAATCATTATTTTAAGCAGCATTTTATTGGACATGCACGTTGCAAATCTTCACGAATTTTTGTATTACGTAATGCCCACAAACTATGCTAAATAATCTGATGCAAACATGAACTATATGTCACTCGTGTACGACACCAGTAGATGTCAAAAGCACAAGCCAGGCATTTCAACAATATTCACAATATTGAACGGCACAGAGGCGTCTTTTGATGGTAACTACAATTATATTGTAGATAACGAGCTAAAATGATGGGTGTAAATTGAGGTATATACATAGTACATTATGAAACCAAAACTGGGATGCCCAGTGGAACGTGTATCTTGCGTCGCACAAATTGTTGTCCTAACCCCCCTTAAAATAGCCATACTTTTACACAGGCGCAGATCTCTGCTTGATACAGAGTGTCCAAACATCGCCACACGTCAATTACTTGGCCACTATATATTTCGCTGATGTGCATACATTATTGGAAACAAGAGATACTACTGGCAAAATAGTTAATTTCAGAAAGAAACAAACGTTTGACAAGGACATCCAAGACACGTGATAAAGGTTGTTGACAGTTGTGGCACCCAGTATCTCTCCAAGTATATCAACGAGTCCATTGTCCTAATCATATTTTATTCAAACATCGCCAAATTCTTACAAGGGTACTAACAAACATTTCTGATGTTAAATATACGGATATAACGCACAAAATACCAGTAGAAAAAAACAGCTTCTTGTCAGAGTAGTTGACGTCAGCCTACAGTTAGTTTAAGCTGCCTTGCCTTGCGCAAACTTCGGTATGATTCGGTTATATTACAGCTGAAAAGCACATGATCGTTGAAAATGATAGCATGCCAGTCCATGTACGCAATTTCAACATATGACCCTTCTCTTAGGTGACCAGTTTTAATTTTTATGGCTAAAAATGAACTAATTCGGATCATTGCGGTCGCTGCACATGTGGAGAGTTGTACACTGTTATGATATTCTCTGTTACATTCGTGGTATATTTATGTAGATTCTCAATTGTTCTTCTTGTCTCAGTTAGTGTATGGATGTTGCTATAAAAAATAGGTGCTAGATGCCTGATTAGTAGAAGTGTGTGGACAACTTGCTTCCTATGGTGGCCAACATTTCACTAAAATTAGGGCCGCGTTGGGGGGGGGGGGTGGAATCAAAATGTTGCCTGCTTGCCCATTATTGCCTATTGTGCGATCCATGTATGATATATATCAGTGCCATATAATTAGGAAGGACAAGTTGGAACAGCAGAAACACCCACGTTAGTATTGGGGTTATGAAACACGCATTTATAGATGTCGCGTACAAAAATATAAATAATATAACTAAGGCGAAATTCATCCTACTGGAAATATGTCAATATCGTTGCACATGATGTAGATTTAAAAGAAACTCCACACCCTGACACATATATACTTTTTACACAAGCTTTCGTGGTACTCAATATCATAGAACATGCTTGGAATGTATTTTTTAACTTTCACGCCACCAAAATGATCACTTTATTTTCCATGCATATCACATAATAACTGGCTTATTAATTACTTTTAAAACTTCTTTTAGGTGTAATACTAACAGTATGCAATAGCTGCACGATATTCTGGTCTACACCAGCTTCCAAATACAGCCGAAAAACCATCACCCGTCGCTCAAATCACATTTTGGCAGTTTTTGTGATAACACGGGCGTATTTCTAATTTGAAGTAAGACCACATTTAAATTTTACATAGGCGGCCATTATAACGTTTCCTTCATTTCCTGCTAAATTTGACAAACAATTTTCTTGAAAATTTCACAGCATATTTAACCTCCATTGACACAAGTGCTATGGAAAACTCGTAAAATTCTCATACCTCAGTTTTCAGAAAAATCCACCCAAACCTGACACCCCTCAATTTCGCCCCAATCTGGTGACGAATTTTGAAATATTGGTGCGTTCTGCAAAATAGCCACTGTGCGAATACGCGAGCGACTAGCGTATGTTTATTGCTACCTCGTGAAAGATCTAATGTAGTAGTACATTTAGTATTCACTGGACTGACATGTGCCATGCCAAAGTGCTCGAACAAAATTCACACATGCCACCAAAACGGTATTTTCAAGGGCACTCTTTCGGTGGGTAATGGCGGACGAATCCTTAATGTGGTCTTACCCCACCTTACGGCGCCTGGATATTCGAGGCTACAATCAGGCTAGTGGCGTGAACGCGTGCGAATTCGCTTTTACCGACTCATGAGCAGTAATTTGTATGGTTTACCATTTATACTTATAGCGCGACGAATCTCGTCCCGCGAATAAGTTTTTCATCGGCCTCCAAAAAAAGGAAAAATGACTCGTGTTGCAGTTGTGAGTATTGCAGTATCGTGTGGGGCGCTAGCCTATGGCCCATGCCATGCCCATGGTCGAGCGATCAGAGACAGAGTGCCGGACTGTCGATCGGACGAACCGTTGTCGCGCTTACATTTATCCGGGCGTTAAATAATATCCGGGTGACGTTTCTGCGCGTGCGCGTTTCTAGGGGAATGTATTTAGCACCAACTACGATTGTCGCGTTTTCATTTATCCAGGCGTTATGTATGTATATATATAATTACATATATGTCTATATATACATTTAAATTATAAAATGTTTGCTTCCCACAGACATAATAAACAATTTCTGTCGTAAACAGTTTCCTGTCCACGCACACGTCACGTGACTTACTCTTATACTTGGTCACAAATCTGAAACAGCAAATTATAATTATGTACTCTAACTATAACGCTCGTATTACGATAACAAACGAAACATATTTAACTACTGGATATTATTTATCACTACGTGATCTACTTGTGCCAAATAGTATGCCTTACGTAAGCACATAAACATCACCCGGGTAAAATTTAACGCCCAGATAAATGTAAGTACGACACCGTAGTTCGAATCCTGATTCCTGGTGTTGACCTGTCGGTGGTTCGATGGTGGTTCGGTACCGCCAGGCCGCCGTGTCGAAATTTGGGCAATTTCGGGCGATCTTTTACTTTCTGACCTAACCATAAAAATGACCACCAACACTACAGCCGCCAAACTTCTCCTCACGTATCTTACACACATATACACACACTACGTTACAAAAAAATTATTTACATTCCTACAACGATCAAATTTCGCAAAACAAACTCAAGTAAAACTTGACTTCAATGGCAGTGACTATCCGTTGCTCCGTGGTTACCGTAAAATTGATATTGTGTTGACCTTCACAGAAATTCCGTACAGTGGCGCTATCATTACTGTACGCATAGTCGCGCGCAATATATAAATATAATAATTTTTATATCGTTAATATATACGAGAGCGTGAGTGTGTGTGTGTGTTAGTTGACATTGTTTCTGTTAAAAAGTAGCTCGATTAATTAAGGCATAATTAATATCATCAGTATGGTTTGCAGGTAATCAAAGGTTTCTACTTAAAGGAAATAAAAATAAGGCATTAGCTAAAATCCTTTTTCCATGTGTACACAAAGTTTAACATTGTATGTATCATTTTACAACATTAAACAAATACAGAAAAATACATTTGTAGCATAAATTCGATTTTAAGCCCGTCTGTGAAGCGATTCCCGCGAAAAATGAAATTTTAATGAGCTACGCGATCACGTGGTATTGTGACGTCACTTATGACACACACTCGCATCAGGCCAACCCTTTCCATGCATTCAGAGCATGTTTACAAGGATAGCTTTTGGGTCGAAACGAGCGTCAGAATGAGTTATTGTGCAATATTCCGACGTAATACAAATACTAGTCATCATAGAGGAACAAGCAGTTATCTTACGGTTCCACATGAATCGAATTTTATTCAGAACAACGAATGCGAATGGGCCTACAAGTCAACTAGGTTTCGCTGAGCTTAGGCTCGTTTTCAGAATAATTATATCGAATGCAACCAACGGAAGATAATCTACACCAATAAACATACATAGCAAACAGATATTGTATCCAGCTACAGAAAGTAACGTGTATAATCTCATAATATCACTAGAATATCGATATATGAAGCAGGAGTTGTACAATTTATCATAACAACTTTAATCAGTCAGTGAATTTCTGTTTGTGCCGCTAGCTCAGTTGGTAGACGCGTTGGTTTCTTGCCATTTATTTTACAATCTGGCGACGCCGGTTCAATCCTGACAGCATGCAAACCATTGATTTTCTTATATATAACGATGTTTCTAAATTTTTTTTATCCAAACAGATCACAATCTGTTTTCACATATATAATTACAATATATTACCGTACAATATATTTACAATTAATAAATTATATATCCATTACATTATATTTGTTTGGATAAATTCAATTTAGAAACATCGTTATATAATGACCATATTTTTCTTTTTGTGCGAATAAATAATTACTACAAAAATAATTTTTTTTTACAAACAGTGCATTATAGTATAAAATACTTTGTGAAAACATAAACCAAAAAAAGTGTAAAGAAAATCAATGGTTTGCATGCTGTCAGGATTGAACTGGCGTCGCCCGATTGTAAAATAAATGACAAGAAACCAACGCGCCTACCCACTGAGCTAGCGGCACCAGCGGAAACTCTGACTGATTTAAGTTGTTATGATAAATTGTACAACACCTTCATATATCGATATTCTAGTGATATTTGAGATTATACACGTTACTTTCTGTAGCTGGATACAATATATGTTTGCTATGTATGTTTATTGGTGTAGATTATCTCCCGTTGGTTGCATTCGATATAATTATTCTGAAAACGAGCCCAAGCTCGGTGAAACCTAGTCGATTTGTAGGCCCATTCGCATTCGTTGTTTTGAATAAAATTTGATTCATGTGGAACGGTAAGATAACTGCTTGTTCCTGTATGATGACTAGTGTTTGTATTACGTTGGAATATTGCACAATAACTCATTCTGACGCTCGTTTCGACCCAAAGGCTATCTTTGTAAACATGCTCTGAATGCATGGAAAGAGTCGGCCTGATGAGAGTGTGTGTCATAAGTGACGTCACATCTCGGCATCCCGAAAAGCGCGCCAAAAATATGCATATTCAAAAATGTCCGGATGCACAGCATAAAATGTGGAATTTATAATTCATTGAATTTTTTGAATTTTGTTTACTTGGTGGACGTGGAAATAGATAGCAGGATGTAACATAACATGAATTCAAGCAATAGGTGTTTTTATTCCCTTTAATGTAAAAAACAAAATAAGTCTGATGAAGGAGTTGATCGTTGTAGGAATGTAAAATAATTTGTTTTGTTATATAGTGTGTGTATATGTATGTAAGATATATGAGGAGAAGTTTGGCGACTGTAGGTGTTCGTTTTTATGGTTAGGTCAGAAAGTAAAAGATTGCTCAATTTTGATTTTGGTTTACCCTACGTCGTCTGTCTTTCCGAAAAGACACTCTAAGGTATTAAGTCGTTGGTCCCTTCAGTCTGGTGTCTACGCCAGGGGATGCTAAAGATCCCACGCAGGTAAATGGAAAATATCCGTCGTGGACTCACTGAGCGGGGATCTCGTTCTCTAATGGCTAAAGATGTCTAAACTCCCCTTGCCATTGCCATTGCCATTGGGAATGGTGCCGTTACAACTTACGTTATCTGTAATAACAGAAATGGCGAAAATGGTCCCTGTCAATTATATACTGGGGTTGTCGATGAATTAATACAAACATGCCATTTTCTTAAACAAATATGAAGAAACGTTTGCAAACGATATCCATATTAATTTTAAAGTTCTCCCTATGTTAGTATGTACACTTATTATATTATTATGTGGTATGCAAATAAATTGTCAGAAAAATAGATTTTACTTAATTTAAATACTTACAGTTTCTGTACGAAGACGCAGCAACCCACAAAAAGTTTGCTAATAGCGTTAACCATATGGGCGGTTATAATAATAATGTTTATTTCAGACAAAAGTCTAAAGACAAGTAAATAAAAAAAATTATAAAAATAATATAGTTTGTGAATGTGCCGAAAAGTCACGTGGGCTTGCCGAACGAGCACGGACCTCGGAGTAGAAAATACACATCCAAGGACTGCAGAGTAGAAAATTTAAAAGCATGGACCACAAAGTAGAATGTACACACGCGCGGACTGCAGAGTAGTTATTTAGTTCACCACTTATCTAACAGGGGCGCTACTTGACCAAGAACTTTGGCCTAGATATTTAGTTCATGGTTTATACGTTAGGGGTAAATTTAGTTTGTAATCTTATCTATCGACCAGGGGGCATCATTTGACAAAAATAAGATGCACAAATTTAGGCAGTACTGAACTTTGGTCTAGTTGATCAAAAATCCGCTAGGTGGCGCTATTTTAGTTAAATAAAAATTAAACTACAGGCATTATTTTAGTTTATCATAATTCCACTAGGGGCACAATTTTAGTTTGAGACCTATCCGCAGGTGGCGCCACTTGATATTTGACATTGATCCTTGACCTATATATATATATATATACATGTATGACCTTGAACTAGATATGACGTCACTTACTCTTCCTTTGCGCCGCGCCAACACGCCACGCCAGTCGTACACGCTGATTAACCTACTAAACTACTAAATGTTGTCGTTTGTAACTATTGTACTGTTAAATGATTAAGTTACAAAATATGCTGCCTGTGGGTTTTTTAGTCCTTTGGCTGAAGGTCCAAGGGACTATTGCCATCACTTTGCGTCCGCCGTTAACTGCCGTATCTCAGAAACCGTTCAGCAACTTTTTCTCTAATTTTGCATAGACGTATCTTGGGGCATTGTCACTATGCATGAGAAATCTGTATTTGATTGAATCATTTTAAGGGCTCCCTAGGGCCTCCAAGGACCCCAAAACTGGTAAAAATGTAACATTTGGCCTATTTTTTCAAAAACTGTTCAGCAACTTTTTTCTAATTTTGCATAGATGTATCTTAGGGTGCTGCCACTATATACAAGAAATCTGTATTTGATTGAATCATTCTAAGGGCACCTAAGGGGCCCCCAAAGTGCAAAAGTTTTACATTATCTAGTGATGTGGTTTTGAGAAGGGCCCTTGAGACCACCCCCAACAGTAGATTTTGTTTAATGTGCCATAAAGTCAACATCGTGACTAAACTCTGCAGCCTAGTGCTACTGTTCCATTGAGACCTTGACTAATCTTTAATTGGTCACAGTGCCCAGGCAGAGTAGACACCCCTAACAGTAGATTTTGTTTAATGTGCCACAAAGTCAACACCATGACTAAACTCTGCAGCCTAGTGCTACTGTTCCATTGAGACCTTGACTAATCTTTAATTGGTCACAGCACCCAAGCAGAGTAGACACACTTGACCCCTGTTAGACTGAACAGTTGCCTAACACTTTTTATCTTCAAAACTATTGATTTTCTATAATTGCAAGTTGTGTTTATTTTGATGTTCATTTAATTATTATAAAATGGTGTGACTGTGGTGTCTATTGATTAAAGATGTATTGTCTGTAGAAACCTGTAGGTGACAAACGTAGAAAATTAATATTCTGTCACCTGTAGGTGACAAACATAGAAAATGTATATTCTGGACAACTATAGTTGAAATATCCTACACTTTATTGATATCAAATGCATTCTACTGGTCTGTTTACGCTTGCCATGCCTTGTGTAGACATGGTACTGTGTAAATCAATTGTATCAATATAGACTAATAGTTACAGATTCACAATATAGTTGACACCTGAAACAACCAAATGTCAACCATTAGAAGAGTTGACATAGTTCCGCTATACACAAGCAAGAAATCTGTATTTGATTGAATCATTCTAGTGTCATCAGCATATAGTAGAACATGCATTTTCTACATCATCATCCCTAAGGTTGTAAATTTAACCAGCTGCCATGTCAAGTCCGTTATAATTGTGACTAACAGTGTTCAAAATTATTCAGGTAAATAGCATATAACAAAGGACACAAGTTTTCTCCTTGCCATACCTCTATACATGAGAAGAAGGCTGACACAGCCTGGCCCTCATTTATACACGATTTAGCATTGTTGTACATGTTGTATACAACTTTCAACACAATACCATTAATACCGCATGAAATTATCTTAGACCACAGGGAGGACCGGTCTACTAAATCAAATGCTTTCTTATAATCGATGAAGGCACAATAAAGCCTTTTGCTTTGAGACAAATACAATTCAACCAATACCCCTATTTGAACACTGCCTGTTCTTCACCTATTACATTCGCTTTGTTTAGGTATGTGGTTAGTCTGGTGTTCTGAACAATCACTAAGGATTAATGAACACTTGTGCAGAATGTCACCCACTTGGCAGGTTTAATTGATCTATTCAGCAATGAGGCCACTGCTTAGGCCTCACTCTGGACACTGTCACTCACAGTGTTGTGTATTGTCTTAGTTGGTGCATTAAAGCTAATCTACTTGACCATGAATCAGTGGTGGCTCTGGTTGTGTATTACACCCAGTTGTGGAGCTAAGATTCTCTGCCTGCTATTGTTTGATGGAAACTGACTAATCTGTAATTGGTCACTGGCAGTAGCTTGTGTCAACAGACAGCATTAAGCCACTAGACCTCTGTTAAACTGGACAGTTGCCTGTAGGTTTTAAACTGTGTCAAACAGTGAGTCTACCTTTTGCTCTCAAATAATCTGTCCTCTAGCAAGGATATCACAAAACTTCGGCATCCCAAAATTGTCTAGCAAGAGTAGTTACAAGATCTCCTCGTTTTTCTCGCTCTGTACCACTTTTGAAGTCTGCATTGGCTTCCTGTACGATATCGTATAATATTTAAGATCTGTACCATTACATACCAGGCACTGTCCAATAAGCAACCATCTTATCTATCCAGTCCCATCTGTGGGACTGGATAGATTATGTAACACTGACATAAGTTGTAACAGTCCTACCCTGGCCTTAGGATGTTAGTGGGCAAGTCATGAATGGGGCACTATGATAACTGCAGTATTCTTACAGATGCTCAGACTGGTTTCACACCCGGCCATTCCTGCAAATACCAACTAAATTATGACAACCCAAGACCTTAAATCCTTGGATAATCAAGAGTAAGTTGACCCAGTGGTCCTAAAGAGTTTTAGTAGGTCAAATACTGTACCAAAACAAACAAATATTTAACCCCTTAAATGCAGTTTGTGAATGGACTTGTTGAAGGTGACTGGTGGAAATAAAGGCATTGGACTTGGAATTGTAAGAGGCTTATGCAAAGAGTTCAAAGGTGACGTTTATTTAACAGGTGAGTGTCATTCTAGTGACCCTAAATAAGCTCTTGAACAGTTGTGTCCACTAGCAAAAAAGTCCTAAATAACGCTATGTACACACAGATGCAGCAGACGGTGTCTCTCGGAGTAAATGGTGTACTCGTTATGATAAAAATTATAACAGTTATATAAAACGCAGTCCTCAGATCAGGCACAGAAAATATGTGTTGTGTTATGTACAATAGATTTACATCCGTTTAACGTATTGTAAGAATCCTTAACCAATTGCAAATTTTAAATGGCTAAAGGCATGTACATATTCATGTGATAAGATACAACTACAATTATTATTTAATAGGATCTAGCTATTTCAGACATTGGTTTTAAATACGTAGTACATACTAGTCGTTACCCTGGTGACCATATTTGTTGGCAGCGTGTACGTACATACATATTGAATCAACTTTGACTGGTTTGGTAGCACAGAGTCGGTTGTGATGAACCAAGATGTGACTGTGTTGGTAGAACAACGTGGGTTGTGATGAACCAAGATGTGACTTTGTTGGTAGAACAGTGTGGGTTGTAATGAGCCAAGATGTGACTGTTGGTAGAACAGCATAGGTTGTGATGAACCAAGATGTGACTTTGTTGGTAGAACAGTGTGGGTTGTGATAAACCAAGATGTGACTGTTGGTAGAACAGCATAGGTTGTGATGAACCAAGATGTGACTTTGTTGGTAGAACAGTGTGGGTTGTGATAAACCAAGATGTGACTGTTGGTAGAACAGCATAGGTTGTGATGAACCAAGATGTGACTTTGTTGGTAGAACAGTGTGGGTTGTGATAAACCAAGATGTGACTGTTGGTAGAACAGCATAGGTTGTGATGAACCAAGATGTGACTTTGTTGGTAGAACAGTGTGGGTTGTGATAAACCAAGATGTGACTGTTGGTAGAACAGTGTGGGTTGTGATAAACCAAGATGTAACTGTTGGTAGAACAGCATGGGTTGTGATGAACCAAGATGTGACTGTTGGTAGAACAGCATAGGTTGTGATGAACCAAGATGTGACTTTGTTGGTAGAACAACATAGGTTGTGATGAACCAAGATGTGACTGTGTTGGTAGAACAGTGTGGGTTGTGATAAACCAAGATGTGACTGTTGGTAGAACAGTGTGGGTTGTGATGAACCAAGAAGTGACTGTTGATAGAACAGTGTGGGTTGTGATGAACCAAGATGTGACTGTTGATAGAACAGTGTGGGTTGTGATGAACCAAGATGTGACTGTGTTGGTAGAACAGTGGGTTGTGATGAACCGAGATGTGACTGTTGGTAGAACAGTGTGGGTTGTGATGAACGAAGATGTGACTGTTGATAGAACAGTGTGGGTTGTGATGAACCAGGATGTGACTGGTGATAGAACAGTGTGGGTTGTGATAAACCAAGATGTGATTGTTGGTAGAACAGCATGGGTTGTGATGAACCAAGATGTGACTGTTGGTAGAACAGCATGGGTTGTGATGAACCAAGATGTGACTGTTGGTAGAACAGTGTGGGTTGTAATGAACCAAGATGTGACTGTTGGTAGAACAGCATGTGTTGTGATGAACCAAGATGTGACTGTGTTGTTAGAACAGCATGTGTTGTGATGAACCAAGATGTGACTGTTGGTAGAACAGTGTGGGTTGTGATGAACCAAGATGTGACTGTGTTGGTAGAACAGTGTGGGTTGTGATGAACCAAGATGTGACTGTTGTTAGAACAGCATGTGTTGTGATGAACCAAGATGTGACTGTGTTGGTAGAACAGTTTGGGTTGTGATAAACCAAGATGTGACTGTTGGTAGAACAGCATGTGTTGTGATGAACCAAGATGTGACTGTGTTGGTAGAACAGTGTGGGTTGTGATGAACCAAGATGTGACTTTGTTGGTAGAACAGTGTGGGTTGTGATGAACCAAGATGTGACTTTGTTGGTAGAACAGTGTGGGTTGTGATGAACCAAGATGTGACTGTTGATAGAACAGTGTGGGTTGTGATGAACCAAGATGTGACTGTGTTGGTAGAACAGTTTGGGTTGTGATGAACCAAGATGTGACTGTTGGTAGAACAGTGTGGGTTGTGATGAACCAAGATGTGACTGTTGGTAGAACAGTGTGGGTTGTGAGAAACCAAGATGTGACTGTTGATAGAACAGTGTGCGTTGTGATGAACCAAGATGTGACTGTGTTGGTAGAACAGCGTGGGTTGTGATGAACCAAGATGCGACTGTGTTGGTAGAACAGTGTGGGTTGTGATGAACCAAGATGTGACTGTGTTGGCAGAACCGCATGGGTTGTAATGAACCAAGATGTGACTGTGTTGGTAGAACAGCATGGGTTGTGATGAACCAAGATGTGACTGTGTTGGTAGAACAGCGTGGGTTGTGATGAACCAAGAGGTGACTGTGTGAGTAGAACAGCATGGGTTGTGATGAACCAAGATGTGACTGTGTTGGTAGAACAGCATGTGTTGTTGTGAACCAAGATGTGACTGTGTTGGTAGAACAGCATGTGTTGTTGTGAACCAAGATGTGACTGTGTTGGTAGAACAGTGTGGGTTGTGATGAACCAAGATGTGACTGTGTTGGTAGAACAGCATGTGTTGTTGTGAACCAAGATGTGACTGTGTTGGTAGAACAGTGTGGGTTGTGATGAACCAAGATGTGACTGTGTTGGTAGAACAGCATGTGTTGTTGTGAACCAAGATGTGACTGTGTTGGTAGAACAGCATGTGTTGTTGTGAACCAAGATGTGACTGTGTTGGTAGAACCGCATGGGTTGTAATGAACCAAGATGTGACTGTGTTGGTAGAACAGCATGGGTTGTGATGAACCAAGATGTGACTGTGTTGGTAGAACAGCATGTGTTGTGATGAACCAAGATGTGACTGTGTTGGTAGAACAGCATGTGTTGTTGTGAACCAAGATGTGACTGTGTTGGTAGAACAGTGTGGGTTGTGATGAACCAAGATGTGACTGTGTTGGTAGAACAGCATGTGTTGTTGTGAACCAAGATGTGACTGTGTTGGTAGAACAGCGTGGGTTGTGATGAACCAAGATGTGACTGTGTTGGTAGAACAGTTTGGGTTGTGATGAACCAAGATGTGACTGTGTTGGTAGAACAGTGTGGGTTGTGATGAACCAAGATGTGACTGTGTTGGTAGAACCGCATGGGTTGTAATGAACCAAGATGTGACTGTGTTGGTAGAACAGTGTGGGTTGTAATGAACCAAGATGTAACTGTTGGTAGAACAGTTTGGGTTGTGATGAACCAAGATGTGACTGTGTTGGTAGAACAGTGTGGGTTGTGATGAACCAAGATGTGACTGTGTTGGTAGAACAGTGTGGGTTGTAATGAACCAAGATGTAACTGTTGGTAGAACAGTTTGGGTTGTGATGAACCAAGATGTGACTGTGTTGGTAGAACAGTGTGGGTTGTGATGAACCAAGATGTGACTTTGTTGGTAGAACAGTGTGGGTTGTGATGAACCAAGATGTGACTGTGTTGGTAGAACAGTGTGGGTTGTGATGAACCAAGATGTGACTGTGTGAGTAGAACAGCGTGGGTTGTGATGAACCAAGATGTTACTGTTGGTACAACAGCATGGGTTGTGATGAACCAAGATGTGACTGTGTTGGTAGAACAGCATGTGTTGTTGTGAACCAAGATGTGACTGTGTTGGTAGAACAGCGTGGGTTGTGATGAACCAAGATGTTACTGTTGGTACAACAGCATGGGTTGTGATGAACTAAGATGGGTCTGTGTTGGTAGAACAGTGTGGGTTGTAATGAACCAAGATGTAACTGTTGGTAGAACAGTTTGGGTTGTGATGAACCAAGATGTGACTGTGTTGGTAGAACAGTGTGGGTTGTAATGAACCAAGATGTAACTGTTGGTAGAACAGTTTGGGTTGTGATGAACCAAGATGTGACTGTGTTGGTAGAACAGTGTGGGTTGTAATGAACCAAGATGTAACTGTTGGTAGAACAGTTTGGGTTGTGATGAACCAAGATGTGACTGTGTTGGTAGAACAGTGTGGGTTGTGATGAACCAAGATGTGACTGTGTTGGTAGAACAGTGTGGGTTGTAATGAACCAAGATGTAACTGTTGGTAGAACAGTTTGGGTTGTGATGAACCAAGATGTGACTGTGTTGGTAGAACAGTGTGGGTTGTTGTGAACCAAGATGTGACTGTTGGTAGAACAGCGTGGGTTGTTGTGAACCAAGATGTGACTGTGTTGGTAGAACAGCGTGGGTTGTGATGAACCAAGTTGTGACTGTGTTGGTAGAACAGTGTGGGTTGTGATGAACCAAGATGTGACTGTGTTGGTAGAACAGTGTGGGTTGTTGTGAACCAAGATGTGACTGTTGGTAGAACAGTGTGGGTTGTGATGAACCAAGATGTGACTGTGTTGGTAGAACAGCGTGGGTTGTGATGAACCAAGATGTGACTGTGTTGGTAGAACAGTGTGGGTTGTTGTGAACCAAGATGTGACTGTGTTGGTAGAACAGCGTGCGTTGTGATGAACCAAGTTGTGACTGTGTTGGTAGAACAGCGTGGGTTGTGATGAACCAAGTTGTGACTGTGTTGGTAGAACAGTGTGGGTTGTTGTGAACCAAGATGTGACTGTGTTGGTAGAACAGTGTGGGTTGTGATGAACCAAGATGTGACTGTTGGTAGAACAGTGTGGGTTGTGATGAACCAAGTTGTGACTGTGTTGGTAGAACAGTGTGGGTTGTGATGAACCAAGATGTGACTGTGTTGGTAGAACAGCGTGGGTTGTGATGAACCAAGTTGTGACTGTGTTGGTAGAACAGTGTGGGTTGTTGTGAACCAAGATGTGACTGTGTTGGTAGAACAGTGTGGGTTGTGATGAACCAAGATGTGACTGTTGGTAGAACAGTGTGGGTTGTGATGAACCAAGTTGTGACTGTGTTGGTAGAACAGTGTGGGTTGTGATGAACCAAGATGTGACTGTGTTGGTAGAACAGCGTGGGTTGTGATGAACCAAGATGTGACTGTGTTGGTAGAACAGTGTGGGTTGTGATGAACCAAGATGTGACTGTGTTGGTAGAACAGCGTGGGTTGTGATGAACCAAGATGTGACTGTGTTGGTAGAACAGTGTGGGTTGTGATGAACCAAGATGTGACTGTGTTGGTAGAACAGCGTGCGTTGTGATGAACCAAGTTGTGACTGTGTTGGTAGAACAGCGTGGGTTGTGATGAACCAAGTTGTGACTGTGTTGGTAGAACAGTGTGGGTTGTTGTGAACCAAGATGTGACTGTGTTGGTAGAACAGTGTGGGTTGTGATGAACCAAGATGTGACTGTTGGTAGAACAGTGTGGGTTGTGATGAACCAAGTTGTGACTGTGTTGGTAGAACAGTGTGGGTTGTGATGA
The DNA here is from genome assembly GCA_020002185.1 of Paraescarpia echinospica. Classification (NCBI taxonomy): domain Eukaryota; kingdom Metazoa; phylum Annelida; class Polychaeta; order Sabellida; family Siboglinidae; genus Paraescarpia; species Paraescarpia echinospica. The sequence goes on along the minus strand of CM034531.1, from coordinate 91,435,477 downwards.
ACCAAGATGTGACTGTGTTGGTAGAACAGCGTGGGTTGTGATGAACCAAGATGTGACTGTGTTGGTAGAACAGTGTGGGTTGTGATGAACCAAGAGGTGACTGTGTGAGTAGAACAGCATGTGTTGTGATGAACCAAGATGTGACTGTGTTGGTAGAACAGTGTGGGTTGTGATGAACCAAGAGGTGACTGTGTGAGTAGAACAGCATGGGTTGTGATGAACCAAGATGTGACTGTGTTGGTAGAACAGCATGTGTTGTTGTGAACCAAGATGTGACTGTGTTGGTAGAACAGTGTGGGTTGTGATGAACCAAGAGGTGACTGTGTGAGTAGAACAGCATGGGTTGTAATGAACCAAGATGTGACTGTGTTGGTAGAACAGCATGTGTTGTTGTGAACCAAGATGTGACTGTGTTGGTAGAACAGTGTGGGTTGTGATGAACCAAGAGGTGACTGTGTGAGTAGAACAGCATGGGTTGTGATGAACCAAGAGGTGACTGTGTGAGTAGAACCGCATGGGTTGTAATGAACCAAGATGTGACTGTGTTGGTAGAACAGCATGGGTTGTGATGAACCAAGATGTGACTGTGTTGGTAGAACAGCATGTGTTGTTGTGAACCAAGATGTGACTGTGTTGGTAGAACAGCGTGGGTTGTGATGAACCAAGATGTGACTGTTGGTAGAACAGCGTGGGTTGTGATGAACCAAGATGTGACTGTGTTGGTAGAACAGTGTGGGTTGTGATGAACCAAGATGTGACTGTGTGAGTAGAACAGCATGGGTTGTGATGAACCAAGAGGTGACTGTGTTGGTAGAACAGTGTGGGTTGTGATGAACCAAGATGTGACTGTGTTGGTAGAACAGCATGGGTTGTGATGAACCAAGATGTGACTGTGTTGGTAGAACAGCGTGGGTTGTGATGAACCAAGATGTGACTGTTGGTAGAACAGCGTGGGTTGTGATGAACCAAGATGTGACTGTGTTGGTAGAACAGTGTGGGTTGTGATGAACCAAGATGTGACTGTGTTGGTAGAACAGTGTGGGTTGTGATGAACCAAGATGTTACTGTTGGTACAACAGCATGGGTTGTGATGAACCAAGATGTGACTGTGTTGGTAGAACAGCATGTGTTGTTGTGAACCAAGATGTGACTGTGTTGGTAGAACAGCGTGGGTTGTGATGAACTAAGATGGGTCTGTGTTGATTGGTAGAACAGCGTGGGTTGTGATGAACCAAGATGTGACTGTGTTGGTAGAACAGTGTGGGTTGTGATGAACCAAGATGTGACTGTTGATAGAACAGTGTGGGTTGTGATGAACCAAGATGTGACTTTGTTGGTAGAACAGCGTGGGTTGTGATGAACCAAGATGTGACTGTGTTGGTTGAACAGTGTGGGTTGTGATGAACTAAGATGGGTCTGTGTTGATTGGTAGAACAGCGTGGGTTGTGTTAAACCAAGATATGACTGGTTTGGTAGCAATGCGTGGGTTGAGGTGAACCAAGACGTGACTGTGTTGGTAGCGCGTGATGAAGGCCGAGGCTTAGAAGCGGTCAAGGCATTGGAGAAAGAGGGACTGTCCCCCAAGTTCCATCAACTGGACATCCTCAGTGGGGAGAGTATCAAGAAGATTGGCGACTTTCTTGTAGAGAAATATGGCGGTCTTGATGTTCTTGTGAACAACGCTGGTATTGCCTACAATGTACGTTGTTTTTGGAATGTGTTTGTCTACACTGTAAGTCTGTCTAATTTTTGTTGACATGGATAAGGATGATTTTAGTTATGTAAGAAGTAATTGTAGGATGTGTAGGTCTTATTAATATTGAATCTTTCGTCAGTTTCATTGTAATGTTCATTTCACAAATAATTGCTGTCTAATAACTAATATTAAGTACCTGATGCTAGATTTTGTTTTTGGCGGGAAAATCTTTGGCTTGGTTCATTGTGAATATCGGAGCAGAAATTTTGGAAAATACGTGGAAGGATTGAAGAGATAAGTATTGTTATTACGTAAACATTATTCATAAACTGTCCATAGACATATATTAAGAAACCGCTGTAAGTAACCGGTAGTCAGAGAAATTGTATAGCATTCGCCAGCATTGATGTTTGTTGATGTGGCTAGTATTCTGCGTATTAATTAGGGCACTGAATAACCGAAATAAACAAGGCTATCTAGCGTAAAGTGTAACATTTGTGCACTGTAAACAATCTTCTTAAAGACTAGATAGTGAATAGTGTAAAGATAGGTGACTAAACTATTTGGAATAACTAATTAGATTATTATCATTATTATTAAATAAATTCTGTAAATTCTTATATGGCGCCTTGCAAGCGGCAAGTCAAGGCAAAGCGACACTTGGTGTGCGATGACTGCCACAGCTGGTGGATTTTGCCTTGTCCGGCTGTGGGAAGTCACGGGCTGGAAGAGGGATTCACCTTTCAGTGCGTGGGGTGTTTGAAGGTGGAATGTCTGCGGAAGGGGGTAGTTGGGTTGACAGATATTGTGAAGGGGATGGAGATGAGAATTAGCAAGGAGACAGTTGGAATGGAGAGAAATGACAGGGAGAGAGTTGGGAATACTGTGTAACTGAAGGAGCAGAATAGTAGCAAGGAGACTGAGGAAAGGAGACTGTGAGGAGGGAAGGTGTTTGGAGGGGAAGAAATTGGAGAATCGATGGCAGGAAACATAACAGGCGTGAAGGGGAGAAAATTACCATAGAGATGGAGGTAGGAGTGAAAATGGGACGGGAGAGGAGAGAAGAAAATGCAACGGGAGGAAAGGAAGTGAGAGTAAATGTGACAGAAGAGAACTTGATAAAAGGGACGATGACAGGAAGTAAGGCGACAAGAGAAAAAGCAACAGGAAGGAATGGAACGGAAGAGAATGTGACAGAAGAGAAGACGACAGGGGAAAAGACAACCAGACAGATGCAAACAAGAGAAGAAGCTACCCTGAAGCAGTGATTGAGGGGGCAATGAGAAAAGAGAGGGGTGTTCATAGGCGACTCTATTTTGCCAGTAATGTGAGGAAGGGGGCCAACATATAGAAACTGCAAGAGGATGGCGGTCAATGCACTAGTAGAGCAGATGTGTGAAGAAGAGGGAATTAGTTGACAATGTCAAGACATGTGAGCCACTGGGGAATAGTGATCACAACCAGATACATTTTAGTATCAAAGTAAAATCAGAAAGAAATAGTAAAAAGCAGTATAGGAGAAATGTCACAAAGGAAGATATAAGGACATGAGGAAATATTTAGCAAAGATAGACTGGAATAAGACACTGAAGAATAAGACCACAACAAAATGCTGGAATATCTTAAGGAGTGAAATTGAGTGCATCATCGATAAATTTGTTCCCTTGAAAAACCAAGGGAAATGGTCCAGAAAGAAACCATTAAAAAATTAAGTACAAAAAAGTGATGTGGAAGTCATATAGAGAAATGATGAAGACTACAACATTTGTAAAGAAGCACTTAACCAAGCTACAACTGAAATTAGAAACACAAAGAGAACCTATGAACAAACATTAGCTTGTAATGTAAAACATGACAGCAAGATTTTTATGCACATGTTCAGAGCAAACAGAAAGTTCATGATAAGGTCGGTCTTCTAGAAGATAGTGCTGGAAATATAATATCAGAGGGATTCTTAATGGCAGAAGACCTGAATGAGTATTTTTGTTCGGTACCAGAGGCTAAGTTCAAGGGGGCGGAATCAGACTATTTAGGACAGTTAATTGCAACCCCGGAAATGCTAGCTGAGAAAATAAGGGCTATGAAGGATAATAAATCACCTAGAGTGGATGGGATTCCGCCCAAACCACTATTCAAAATTGTACAATAAATTAGCATACTACTTGCAACAGTTTTCAACTTGTCATTAGAAGAGGGAGTGGTTCCTTTAGAATGGAAAAAAGCAAACATACTGTTATTTAAAACAAGTTTGGGAAACAAGTCAGAGAACTACAGACCAGTGAGTTTAACATCAGTGATTTACAAATTATTAGAAAGACTTAATAAAGATCACATGGTGGATTTTCTTGTTAATCATAACTTGATAAACCCATCTCAACATGGGTTTCTAAAAGCGAGGTCATGCTTAACAAATACGTTATGTTTTTTGACGATATCACTAAGTGGGTAGATGATGGATCACCAGTAGATATTATCTACTTATTTTTTCAGAAAGCTTTCGACAAAGTGCCACATTAAATATTACTGCTTAAACTAAAGGCGCATGGCATAGGAAATGGTTTAATTAACTGAATAAAAAAATGGCTGATTAAAAGAAGACAACGGGTACTAGTTGATGGGGAGGCTTCAAACTGGAACTCAGTTTTGAGTGGGGAACCACAGGGATCAGTACTGGGACCTGTATTATTCTTAATATATATCAACGATTTGGACGATAGTATAACAAGGAATGTTTTGAAATTTGCAGATGATACAAAAGTGTTTAGAAGGATTAAAAGTGATGGAGATAGACAGCATTTACAAGATGATCTTGACAGGTTGATCAAATGGTCTGAAAAGTGGCAAATGCTGTTCAATTTTGGGAAATGTAAATGCCTCGACACAGGTCATGGGAATGAAGAGGTAGAATATACAATGGAGGGTACTGTACTAAGTAGTACTGTAAAAGAAAAGGACTTAGGATTAACCATTAGTGCTGATATGACAGTTTCAGAGCAGTGCGGAATTACAGCTTCAAAGGGAAATAAAATCCTTGAATTAATTAAGCAAAATATAACATATACGGAAAAAGAACTAATAATACTGCTGTACAAAGCAATAGTTAGGCCTCATTTAGAATATTGTATTCACGTGAGGAGGCCGTATCACAAGAAGTACATAGATATGCTAGAAAGAGTACAGAGGAGGGTGACTAAAATGATACCAAAATTGACTTAGTTATGAGATATGCCTAAAAGAATGAGCTTTGACAACACTAGAGACCAGGAGATTGAGAGGAGATCAGATAGAAGTGTTTAAAATATTGAATTGTCATGAAAATATTGATAACAATATTTTTGCACAATTAAGAAGCTTGACTTTAGCTGGTGCTGTTGTAAAATACTTGTTTATGTTACTATTTTTCATGTATGAGTGCGTGAGGGTTGATTTTGTTTTTATGCACTAGAGTTGACAGCAGACATGCAATTTCTCAATGTTGGGATCAATATAGTTGTATAGTATTATCTGCTGATTGTGTGGGTGCTAGTAACATGAATATGTGGGTGCTAGTAACGTGAATATGTTGGTGCTAGCAACGTGAATATGTGGGTGCTAGTAACGTGAATATGTGGTTGCTAGTAACGTGAATGTTTAAAAATAAAATTTACACGTACCTGTGAGAAGGGCGGGATATACGTAGATAAAAAGGGTTGGACTCTCAATAAGCTAAAAGGCTTCCTTGTCCACCTGCCATCTAGTTAATTCTCTGGATGGCAATCTTGGTAAATCTTGTTAGATGTAATATTATTGCTGTTGCTTGTAGAATGCGTCAACTGCGTCGTTCTCTGAACAGGCTGAAGTGACAATGAAAACCAACTACACGGCGACACTCGGTGTCTGCAAAGGCCTCTTTCCTATCCTGCGTTCACACGGCAGGTAAGGAAATAAAGATACTACTAGATGTGACCAATGTTAACGAAATGAGTCGGATGTCGACAAAAATATTGTTCCGTAATGGAAAAATAATGGAAAAATATCGTTAATCTGACCATTTTAAGAATTTCCCTGAAAAGGACTTCGTAATATTCAAATAATTACCACCATTCTCAGATAGCAAACATACATTGAGCCAATGTGGGTATTTTGCATTGGCAACATATGTTGAGTCAATGTAATTTTGCCCATTGGCCCTACGGTGGCCCAACACGTTGGCACAACATCGGCCAGACATTAGTTTTTTCGGGCAGATCTTTTATTATAATACTAGAATGTCACAAGGATGTCACAATGTTTGAGTGTTCCACAGATCAGCCCGCTATGTTTATGGTATGCTAATGTGTGATAGTGCTGCAGATTTTCACATTTCTTACAATTGTGGTTAATTTTTTTAACAAAGATCTGCTTTTTCATATTAATAAAATGTCACATGTCATTATCTTCAAGTGGTCCAGGTTTCTGCCAGATAGGTCAATAGGTTACATTTGCTGAAAGTGGTCCAATAATCTCCAGTGCTAAATCAGTTATTGGCATAATGCTTGTCTTGTGCCGCTTATAATGACTTTGTTTTGAATCCATCATCATCATTTGAATTGTGACAGTTTTTGTTTGTTTAGTTTGACATTTAAGAAACTAGTAAAGTTATTAGATAAATGCTGTCGGTGTGAAAATGGCAGACTAGTTTTTGGTCGTCCTCATAGCCATGATGACATGCGATCAATGTGTTTCAGAGTGGTGCATTTGTCAAGTATGATTAGTCTCTCCGCATTGTCCAAGTGCAGCAGTGCCTTGCAGTCATCGCTGAAGAGCTGTAAGACTCTGGCGGGTATTGACGAACTCATGGCGAAGTTTGAACAGTAAGTTTATGGAATTTATATGGTAAATACATGTAATTGTGTTTATCGACATGTAAACAGAAGTTCGTTTTTTTCTTGGGTTTCGTAGTTAGTGAATAAATGTGGAGCTGTTCATACTGACCTCCAGATGGTGTAGCGGTCAACATACGACACTGACCACCAGATGGTGTAGCGGTCAACATACGACACCAAATACACACACACACACACGCACGCATGCACGCACACACACACACACACACACACACACACACATACAGAGTTACTGCCAACCTGGAGGCCTGAGACCGTCAAATATTAACTTTGAAAAAATGCCAGCCCGCAAGACTGAAATTTTAAAAGAAAATAATGGAACACATGTCTAATATCCGGGCCAACCTCGATTTCGTCATTGTAACTACATGTTTGCCTAAATTTGATACCTCGGTGATTTAGTTCTATCATTCAACATCATCCCAGGCATATTAAAGGCTCGGTCTTGTCTAACCAATCTCTTAAGTTTTTTGGAAGAAATTACAAAGTGGGTAGACAATGGGTCATCAGTGGATGTTGTCTACTTCGATTTTTAGAAAGCATTTGATAAAGTGCCACATCAAAGATTGTAATTCACATGGCATAGGGGATGGTGTGATCAGCTGGATAGCAATATTGTTGACAGAGTAATAGTAGAGGGGCAGATTTCAAACTGGAAACCAATTTTGCGTGGAATGCCACAGGGGTCAGTGTTGTGACCTATATTATTCTTGATATACATAAATGATTTGAATGATGATATATCAAGCAAAGTACTGAAATTTGCAGACAATACAAAAGTGTTCAAAAGAGTTCAAACATGCAAATAAACACACTTTACAAGATGATCTAGCCAAATTAGTCAAATGGTCTGAAAAAATGACAAATGTTATTCATTTTTGTAATATAAGTAAATGCATTCACATAGAACATGGAAGTGTGAACAAAGAATACATAATGGGGGATACTATATTAGGTAAAACAGCAAAGGAAAAGGATTTCGCAGTAACAGTAAGTAACACACGAGGTATCAAAATTAGGCACAAATGTTGTTGTAACGACGAAGTTGAGGTGGGCCTGGATACTAGACAAGTACCAATAATGGTGACATTTAACGTAAGTGTGGTACAAAACAACTTGGAAAAACAATAAAATGTTGATCTGGTCAATGTTGATAGATCGATTGAGTTAAATTTTGTAGTGCAGTGGAACTCACTGGAAGTGCCACTTCCAGTGAGTGCATTTTGTAAATAGAGTTGCTTCAAGCTGCTTAACCCTCCTCCCACATTTAACCCTTCTCCATCCAGGGATGTGAAGAACGGGGTTCATCAGGCGAACGGTTGGCCGAACACTGCCTACGGCATGTCAAAGGTCGGGGTGACAATGATGACCCCAATTCAACAGGCGGAACTAGACGCTGACAAGACAACAAGTGACCTTGTTGTCAATTCTGTAAGTGTATACACTTACATATCCAGTGTTGTCACTTCTTCCTTTCTACTGCTCGACATCGTTCTATTGACTGACTTAACTCTGTATGTATGTCATGGTCACTGGGTGTATGTTGTAGTCACTGGGTGCATGTTGTGGTCACTGGGTGTATGTTGTGGTCACTGGGTGCATATTGTGGTCACTGGGTGCATGTTGTGTTCACTGGGTGCATGTTGTGGTTACAGGGTGCATGTCACCCTCAGTGGTTCTTGTATGTCCCAAATTAACAAGACAGTTATTCTATCCCCAATTTTTAAGAATGATCGACTTTAGCATGATGAGCCAAGTTTATCGTGAGGGATGCACAGTGCCCAATGTTGAGATCCAGTTTTTTAAAGCAAAATGTACAGTGCTTCGTTTGGACCAAGAACTCAATACTATAAATGGATACAATAATAACTGCCCTACCAAGCATTTTAATGAATAAATAAAATTAATGTAGTTAATTATATTACGAGTTAAACCCATGACAATTACACCTGTTATTGTTAGTATGTGAAAAGACTCTTTTTTTATACTAAAAGCTACCTTTACGACACAAATGTTTGACCAGTCACAATGACAGTAATTAACTTGTTACACTTCAGTGAACATATAAAATGGATGTAATTAATTATTTTACGACAGTTACACCAATGACAGTTACTGTATTTGCTATCTTTTTATACTAAAATATCCTCAGCCACCTCTACGTCACAACTGTTTGACCAGTCACAATGACAGACGTTAACTTGTTACATTGCAGTGTTGTCCTGGTTACGTAGACACGGACATGACCAGTCACAAAGGGACAAAGACAATCGAAGAAGGTATAATTGATGGACAACTCAATCTTTGTTAAACCCACCCGTGATGCTGTAGTACATGTACGACCCATCTGGATGACTTGGATTTTCAGTGGAAATTCAATTTTAAAGAATTCCCTTCTAAATATAACATCATGCCGACGTGTTACATAGGTTAGATTGAGATTTGAATTTCTGTATTATCCGTCATCGAATGTCTTACAATGAGTTAGAAAGGTTGTTTTATTTATATATGCTAAGCCGGCACACTGCCGACACCATATTATTTCAGTGATATTTTATGTAATGTATTAATTAACATCACTAGTATCTGGAATCTTTCAGTATGTATCTGCATAACCAATATTTAAACCAAGTTTGAAACTAGAACTAGAAACACAATACAAAATGTTGCCCAAAAAAATTCTACCAAATGGTAAGTAAAAAAAAATGGCAGGTAAGACAATATATGAAGAAGTACTTATCATAATTACAACTTAGTTAATCGCAAATAGTTATTATAAAATAACTTCCAATTTCACGTTAGTTATTTAATATATAATCAACAGTTTATATTGCCTAGATGTATCATTGATGTGTTGTTACCATTCTCTCCCTTGCCAAACATTCACCCTTTGTGCTGTGTTATTTTAGGAGCTGAAACACCCCTTTACCTTGCACTGTTACCCCCTGACTGCACACAACCCCGGGGCGAGTTTCTCTCCGAGAAGAAAGTTGTGAAATGGAGATAGTGCCGACGATAGGGGTGTCAATACTGCCACCTGGCAGTGACTCCAGGAACAACTTCTTAACCTGATATGACCAGTTGGTGCAGATACGACCAGTCAGGAACAAACAAGAACAAACTGGATTATCGTTGATATTGGCTAAATTTATTGCTAAAATAAGTGGATATGTGACCAGTGAAAAACTATACAAATGTAACTCATGCTATATACAGACATGTAGATTATACATATGTTATAGGTGATGCACACATAATATGTCATTGTAACGTGTTACTGTAGTGCTTCACTGTAGTGTGTTACTACATACATCCACATCTACCAAGATATAAGTTGATGAGATCTGTTGCATGATCGTGTATTATTTACTATGTACACATGATTGAAGTGTTTTGAATAAACTGCATCTAAGTGTATTTGCGTGCATGTATTTGGTGTATTGTCTGCGCACAAAGCAGTCACCCATCTACCAGCATGTGTGTGCATTGTACAAACTATGGTACACATTCTACCTAAGACTACCAGATCAAACATGCATAACAATGTCTGCATTGAACATATTATTCACACACAGAAATATATTTCTACTCAACACTACTTTACACAGCTGCCTTGCAAACCCAATCCCTCCATCCCCTTCAATATCCAAATTCCCAGTCCCCCAACAAACTCGGTTCCTATTAATTGATACTAGCAGAATGCCCACCTCTAACTGATCACATCTATCTATATACACACTGGTGTCAAGCGCCATATACATCAACAGGGTGTTTTATATATAAACACATTCCACAACAGTTCTATAGGTTACAGCTGCCGTTACTGGATCAAATATGGAAACAGCACAATTATCTGTCAACAGTTGACGTGCCATTGCCAGCTGTTGCCGTGTCGGTGACACTAGTCTTGTTATGTCCCTCTTGTAAACTGAGAACATTAGTTACATGCAACTCTGATATTTCACAAGGTCTCAAAATGGTGACACCATAACATGTTACCTATTAAAATGCCAGATAAGATAATGCACTAAATTTATGTAAAAAACACTAATTATTTTTAAAACACTTGTCTCTTTCTAAAGTATATATTAAAATGCTACACAGTTCAACTTGGTTATTTACAAAGATATATGCAAACTATCCTATGTACACTACACAAACATACACCGCAGGTGGCAACCGTAGCAAATACCTTTGAACACTGCTTTAAATGTAAGTTAAAATACCAACAACTAAATATTTGATACAATAATACTCGAAACTAAAACTACTGATCATTCATTGCATGAATCTTACATTAAATGAACACTACAGCCAACACATCTGAACACTGTTCAGATAAAGAAGTTAACTGTTCTGTTAAAATTAATATACCAGGTGGCAATGTATAGAAGCAGTAAGATATGAGTAATGACATTGTTGATCACATAATTAGCTGCCTGGGAACTTTGGTGTTAAAATAATTGTACGTGTGACTACAAAACGTGTACTGGATGTCTCGGTTGAACTGTGTTATTGGTTGCTAACTGGCAACCAGTGAACACAGGAGAAATTCATGTGTTCACCGAGTCCCAGAACTTCTCCCAAACGTCATCCACAAGCCTCAATGTCATTTCCGGGGTTGGGCGACTCACGTGATGGTTCTGTGCATATACAATATGGCCAGTGGAAGAGATCATTTGTCGTGATGTGTCGCTCTCTTCAGCAGCTGATCAATGTTTGGTCCCTCTGCGATCTGCCGGTCAACGCCATCAAACAGATGTGGCGTATTCACAATGTCACGATGCCGGTCGCCACGCAGGTGCTGGAAATATATGTAGATCACTGATGATGTCATAGGAGCAACTACAAAAAACTTGTCCCATAAGTTCTCAAAATAAAAAAACAGCATTACATACTGGTGGGTGGTGGTTTGTCACCCACATTTTGTTAATTCAATCCCAGAACCAATATTTTAAGGGTAGCCACTATGCAAATATGGCCATAGCTCTGTGAATACTGAACGTAAGTGTATCTTAACCAAATTTGGAATATTAATTAGTTATATTAATAGTATATGGAATATGGGTTCATATGCTTGTTTACAGGTATTCCCATGGCATTGAACGTTTCTAGTGAGACAGATTTTTATTAATGAAAATTATTCTGAGCTAACATGTGATCATGCAATTGTTAAGAATGGCAAGGATTTCTGACTTCACTGACTGTTGTTCACATGCCATTCGTTTATTTAATTAATGAGTACTCCAACTTTGGTTATATGACCAGTTTCGGGTAGTGGCTACCCTTAATGACACACCAGTGGCGCAACATTATGAGTGAAACAGATAACAGATTGACTCTATTGTGGACGTCACAACCAAGAGACGTGTTGGACTATCACAAATAAATGTGTCAAGAAATAGATAAATAAAGCAATTTTGTGTGTGAATACAAGAGATGACCAATAACTTGAATGATAACAGAGTCAGGGTCAGTTTACGGATCAGCTTTGAGAAGTTATGAGAAGACAAAAACATTGTCAGTTGGTGATGGACCTGACCCCCGTTTTGCGATCAGTCAGCGTGACCTGCAGTGCGTCGAGAACAGGGTCGGCACGTTTCCGGGAAAAAACGGTTTTAGACAGGGCAGTGGGAAAATCCGGTATTTACCGGTAAATCTGGTATTTACCGGTAAAATCCGGGAATAAGTCCATAACTTAGATTACCATTGGCTAGTTCCTGTAATTAAACCTAGTCCATTTAGAAAGATAGTTAATATCCATCTAACGCAAACAGGTTGACTAGTTACTAGTTCAGGGGTATCCTTGTATTTGTTTAAAGCATGAAGTCAATGAGATGAAAGAGATATTCATCAGTTAATAAATAATTGTCATTGTCACAAGAGGCAGTGCCAAGTACTGCTAAAGAAGTATGGCGACTGAATTCAGACAGCCTGACCAGTATTGTCAGGTGCCAATTTGTAATATGTTTAAGGAACAAAGGAAATGTTGAGCTCTGGACATTGGCAGGTTCTACTGCTTCCTCTCAGCAAACATTGTAACATTGCCAGCCACACCATACCTTGACATTTAGACTAAGGGACAATCACAGGCTAACTGGTTAAGGGCCTACAAACAGCTGTAGCCATTGTCTCTGAGCCCAAAATCAGCTGCAACTTAATTAATGTTTGAACTTTTAGTCTGCTAAGATCCTCTGCTGGGAAGCCATGTACACCAGTAGACCAGACTAGATGTACATCACAGCCATTTGAATATATTTTAGAATGTAATGTTTGTTGTTTTCAGTCAAACTTTAATTATGATTGTCCATTAATTACCAGTATTGATATATATATATCCTGTATATAAAATTATATATATATATACAGGATATATATACACTCATGATTAATTCCTGTGATAATACAATAATAATATCTAATAACGTAAAACACACAAGTTGCCAACCCTGGCAAGATGTTAGCAAGAAAATGTTTTATGTATCCATATACAGGGTGTATATATATATATAAATGGTGATGGTACAGTAGCTTTTATTGCAGTGGAGCTTCAAATATAATCCTTTTAAGAGTTTTTCCCAGTTATCCTGGTTTTTACCAATAATAATAATAATATATAATAATGTATTTATTTCAGACAATCATGATGTCCATATATATACAAATACATCAATAAAAGTATGTAAATAATATAAAAATACATAGATAAGAACAATATGTTTAAAAATTATCTAAATCCCGGACCCACTGGTGCCGCAGTTTCGAAGTACAATACACGTCGCTAGTTTTAATGCTATAAATAATGGGATTCAAAGACATGTCAATCCTATTCATTAAGCTAAAAATAGCCTTTCTGATTACACATTTACCCGAGCTGACATTAGCTGTAGCAAACATGTGGCTAGCGCTACATCTCATGGGCAAATTGTTCAATATCCTGAAAGAGTTGTTATATGCAACAATGAATTGATGAAAATTAACTTTTCTAAAGTTCACCCATAACGCACACATATAGATATTACCAAAATACGCTGTAAATAGCTTATTTTTTACAGCAGTTGAACAAAAGTGAAACTTTTGACGTAACATGTTACTCTTGGCATACAAAAGTCTCACTTTGGCTTGCATGTCAGACTCATCAGACAAGTTATTAGAAATGACATGTCCAAGATATTTACAAGAGGTGGCAAAGTTTAACTTCTTTCCTCCTAATGTCATTTCTTTAGACAGATTTGACTTTCTAGATTCAAAGTACATGACCAGGGATTTACTCGCATTGTATTGCACATCGTGCTCACATCCATATGAGTAACACATGTCTAGTAGTGTTTGTAGTCCTTTAGCAGAAGGTGCAAACAGAAGTAGATCATCGGCGTATATAAGGTGATTAACAACCATGCTACTAAGACTACAACCGATTTGTTTTTTGTGCAGTTGTATACTCAGATTATTCATATAAATGTTAAAAAGCAAAGGGGATAACTTCCCACCTTGCTTAACACCATTGCCTACCGAGAAGAAGTCCGAGTAGGTATTTCCCCATCGTATGCATACACATTGATTATTGAATTCATTGCTGAGTATTCTTAAGATATAGTTCGGTACATTTCGTTGTTCTAGTTTCGTTATAAGTTTATTTCGGTTGACACGATCAAACGCCTTTGATGCATCTAAAAATGCGACGTGCATAGCTGAACCATGTTCAGTGTAGAACCTTAATAATTCCTTAAATGCAAACACGCATAACTCCGTTCCATGTTTAGGCTTAAAGCCAAATTGATTAGGAGTGGTTTCCAAGTACATTTTCATTCTGTTAAAAAGAACAGTGTCTATTATCTTCGAAAATATATTCGATAGACATATTGGCCTATAATTCCCTTTGTCGTTTACTCGTCTATTTTTGTCTTTAATAATTGGTACAATAACAGACTGTGACATTTCTTTTGGTAAATAACCATGCACCAGAATCGAAGACACAAGGATAGACAAAAGCACAGCGAGTTGATAATCAGCGAACTTAATATGTTCTGCACTGATACCGTCCAGACCTGGTGACTTATTTTTTGAGAGTCCATTAATAATATCCATCAGTTCAACTGCACCAACAGTCATTCCTGTATTGTCAGTGGAACAGTCATAACAAACTTTATCACATCGACTATCCTCCACATCATTAAATAAATGTTCATAATGATGCTTCCACATTGACCCGATGTTTACGTCACCGTGTATATTATCAATGTTTGTCAGAAGTTTTACTTTACTGTTCGTACAGTGCTTAATTTCTTTCCAGAATTTGCGGTGGTCTTTCTGACACAACTGTTCTGCAATGTTATCAGCAATGATAGTTTCTTTCTCCCTTTTACATTTTCTGATCGCCTGTTTGAATTTCATTCTGGATAATTTCATAACATTAAAAATGTCACCTTGTCTAGGTTTACCAGTCTCTTTCCATATACAGTAAGCATCACGGGCTGCACAATGAAGCTCTTTCACTCGCTCGTTCCAACCTGGTACAACATTATACTTATAAGCACCTTTGCGATTTGACCGGAGTGTGTGACCACACCTCTTCAATGTAATCACGATAGAATTGTAAAAGTCATCGAGATCATCATGATGATTACAGTTATGACAATTGGGATCATTGCATCTAACACCCGGTGGAACATTCAGTTTGCTCAATTCAACGTTCGTGCATTCTCTATATGCATCAATATCTTGTGGGTTTAATCTGTCCCACTGTAAGCCTTGCTTACTCTCATTAGTATTGCCACTACCACTAACGCATTCTGGTAGAATATCACTGTCTATGCTGAACGATATCGGGTGGTGATCAGAATAAATAACATCATAAAGTATGGACATGTTAGATAGGCAATCCTTCGCATCCGCGGTACATATGATATGGTCTAGCCATGATGTAGTTCCCCAGGCAGAACTAACGTATGTATATGTGTCTATTGGGAGAGTATCTTGATCACATATAGCCAGAGTAAATTCTTTGCAGAAATCAAGTAAGATATTCCCAAAAACTGATTTCTTGGAAATATCCGCGTTAAAATCACCAACAATACTCAATAGTGATGCACGAGCTATTAATATTATTAACATATACAGCAATTTTGGACATATAATCATTGAACTTGTCCCTGTTTTCCTCGCATTCATAAGGTAAATATACGTTTAGTAGATAATACTCCTTGTTACCCCAACAAATTCTTATGCCGCATAGCCAATCATAGCACTGGTCAAGAATGATGATGTATTGATCAAGGGAATGTTTCCATAAAAAACCTACACCACCATACGATCTACCAGTTAAAATACCACAAGATGCATCTACAGGAGAAACACCATAACCCACATAACCTTCGTGACAGGTGTTTAGTATATGGCAATCTTGTTTAGTGAGCATAAGCTCTTGTAGGCACAGTATATATATCACATTCCATTAACATCCTTTAAGAAGGGCATAAAACCTTTAAATCCATTACAATTAAACAATATTTGGGTTTTTTCCCAGGACAGGTTTTACCGGTAGTTACCGCCCGATATTTACCAGGGTGGATAAAACGTGCCAACCCTGGTCGAGAACTTTGTGTACCTCGAAATCTACATCTCTAGCGATGGTGACGAGGAAGTAGATGTGCGAATGAGGTTAGGCAAGGTCTAAGCAGTGTTCCAAAGACTGTCCTATATGTTTGGCGGCATACGAAAACCAGTCACATTGACAAAAAATTAATATGCATTTTTATTCAAGAAATGGAAAGCAACACTATTTCCAATTCCAATACAGTTTACTGTATTCAAATATTCCCGTCAAAACCAGTTACAAGAATTTAAAGAGGGCACCTATCAAACATTTTCAGGAGAAAAATCAGTTTTAAAGTCGAGAGTCATTATTCACATGAAAACAAAACTTCATATTGGTATAAAAAAATATCTGCTGCTATTACCATATACAATCCAGTGAAGCAAATGTAGCTGTGTTTGTTAGCTTTAGCTTACAGAAATAATTATTAAATTCTGATGTCTAGTTTTAAAGTTATAAGAATTTAAAGAGGGCACCCGTCAAACATTATTGCAGGAGAAAAGTACTTGTAGTGTCTGGAATCATCATAATTCATGTCAAAATAAAATGTTGTTGCGTATTAAAATTATATCAAAATATCCAGTGCTATTACCATGTCCAATGTAGTGAAGAAAATGTAACTATGTATCTTAGCTTTGAAACACTAAAACTATTATCAAATTCTGATGGTTACTTTTAAAGTTACAATAATTTAGAGAGCACCCGTCAAAAAAGTTGTAGTTGTTTGTTATCAAAAATGTATATTACTAATCAACGCGCAAGAGGTAGCAAACTCTTCCATGAATATGTGGTTAGCTCTGAAAAGAACTGTTGTTGTTTGGGTCTGAAGAGAGGCGTTTGTGTTCTCATCTTGCGCCTCGGGTCGTCATAAACAGTTTGACTGTCACCATTGACAGATCCGCTCACTTCCTCTGCCAGCTCCGGTTCAAAGTCGTCCTCGCTCGAATCAGACAAGTCAGAATCACTGTCATCATTGCCGATCGGGTGTGTCACAAAGTAGTCATTCACAAGTTCGTTGAGGATGTCCCCACCTGCGATATACTGCATGTTCACCAATGCCAATGCATTGAAACACCGAGTAACATCGTTAGACTTCGGTCCATCCATGCCCATGGGCGTAGCCATCTTTGATTTTTCGAAGATCGTAAACACAAAACGAAATTCGTCCCGTAGTCTGTATTTCCAACGAAATCCGGTTCGATAACACGTTAAACTGTTAAGAAATATGTACAGATATAAACTACAGCAACATAAAACTAAACTAATAATTAATCGAACTACATAAACAACTCTAATGAGACTAATCCAACGTCCAACTTCCAAATAAAATCCCGTTAACTTTCACTGCGCACTAAATTTTCTTCCAACGTATTCATGCGTACTGCTGCTAGGGAACTGCGTGATGTAAATAGCTTTCGAACGGTATGCCATTTATGGGCATGGGAACTTCTGTCCTAGGTTTTAATTGTTCGCAAAATAGTGCGCTTTTAATTCTAAAACGCTGCAACCTAGAACGAACTTCACGGTTACAAAAAAGTACAACTTTCACTTAGGTAATCAGAAAACTACTTAGTGAACTTATAAATAAGTATGTTAGCTAAAAGATCGCAGCGAAATCTCAAAATCAACACAATGACGCAAAATCAACTTTATGACGAGTTTGCGGGCAATTACGCCTGGCGACTTCCGACTGGTTTTCCTAGGCCGCCACACATATGGTTCAGTACCACCATCAGTAAAGGTACTAAATTACATCTCGACATGTCAATTGACAGTGATATATGCCTGCGAGACGTGGAAGAATACAGTGAGGATATCCAACAAATTAAACATCTTCGGTTGATATTGGGCAAATCATGGAGAGAGCACATCAATAACGAAGAAGTGATGAAGAGGGCAGGTCTGGAGAGACTGCATGACATCGTCAAATGTTGGCAAAGGAGACTAGCTGGGCATGTACTACGTCTACCGAGGGAGAGATGGCGTGGGTACGGAAGGTGGTAACAGGAAAAGAGGAAGGCTGATTAAGACCTGACGCAGACATTTATGGAAGACTTGGCAGAAATGGGAATCACCTGGAATGAAGCCAAAGAAGTCGTAAATGACTGTACCAGATGGAGGAACCTTGTCGCCCGATGTCCCGAGAGGAACAGGATGAACTAAGTCTAAGTAAATTGAAGAATACATTTTGAAACCACTTGGTATGATTCATGCAGTTGCTTACCAAAAACATATGTATTATATATGGATAGGAGGTAGGCTGTGTTTTTCAGTTACCATCTTCAATCTTTCAAAATGGATTAAAACTGAAAAATGGCAGCAAATGAGAATATGCGGCCAGGGCACCGTGCTGCATATGTATTTTTGTGCTGGCAAAAACGCAGGACGAGTGATGATTGGCCTAATGTCTCTTAAGGCCTGATGCTAATTTCCCCCCTTTGTGTTTGATGCTCTTTTGGCACAAGGAACCAATCACTGCATGGTAATGGCGCTCGGTGGCAGAATTCAATGAGCTCCTCGTTTTGTGAAAGCAGAGTGGTCACATCAAAAATTTTGGTCGTTGGAGCGATATTGGTTTGAATTTTCTACGCTGTTTGCTGCCTTCTTATTTGCGGGCATTTAGATCTGTGAGTCGTCTTCAAAGAGCGTCAGCTGTACTTCGTGAGCGCAAGTTGCTGACGCTGTTCGGCCGAGTTCTTACAGCCGAGTATTTTCTTTGTTATCCGCCATTTTGATTTTTGCTTACATAATTCGTCATTGGCCATTACCATGTCAGTGAATTCCCCTTGTAAGATTTTAGTTTTAAGGCATAGTTATGTTTTCATGTGGGGTTGTATAGCGGTATTGGCAGTCAGTTAGTGTACTTTTGCGGCGGTTGTAGTTCCCGGTGCCTTCGCCGGGATCGCGTTGTTGTCATGTATATGTTCGCGTGGTGGCGCCACATTGCTCTGTAGGGTCCGGTTTACGTGCAATGAATGAATGTTTTTATTTCAGGTACAAAAACCCATAGTACATATACATGTAAGCAATACATGCTAATAGGAATAAAATGTACACCATTAAAAATAATTGATAAAATATATAAATAAGTAAACCAAGCTAATAAAGTTAAGAGATAAAAAGAATAATAAAAATGAAAAAAAAAGATAGACATATATATATATATATATAACATAGTTACTATTTTAGATTGTAGCGGGGTGGTCACATGTTTCAGTGACCGGTGGCGTAATGGCCCCACTTATAGGTTTAGGCTAAATCTTGATATGGTGTAACTCTTCAGCAGGTAGTTGAGATTATAGTTAGTGTGAATGAATGGTGTGCTTGGTTAGTACGGTACAGTGCATAAGGTCTACTGTGATTACAGTAGTAATGCTGTTGTTTTATATATCTATAACAATACTGCTAATTGTCATCCAGAGGTACAGGAGACTAGTATGGGCTCAGTCACAGGCCTGGCCTTGGGATGTAGAACCCACATTTCTCTCTTTAACTTAATCTCTTTAATAAACGTCATTCATTTGGCCTTATATCATCACTATTCATGACTTGTGTTGGTGCTTGCATAAATTCAATTTTGATTGATAATACTGGCATCATTTGATGACACTAAGAACATATATCACGTGTGATATTTCTTACTCATCGGTCAAGTTGATCTAGCTGAACAATGTGCAAGTTGCATCAAGCAAATACATACAGGAATATTATCGGGTTAAAAAATATACTTTACTATTTTAATTATGTCGAGTTTGTTCCCCCACTCAGCGTAGGGTTAAATCGTGATGGGGAGGCCCCCAGTGTTGTGTTAAATCGTGATGGGGAGGCCCCCAGTGTTGTCTTAAGTCAGCCCTGTCTGGTCGTATTTACCTTGTCGATGTTGTCATACTTGAGCTCGCACACTTCACAGTAGCCACGCTTGTGATCTGCCTGTAGCCGTGTTTGAGTGCGACGGTGGAGCTCCGCCGCTGTCACCATGCCTGGAGGGACGCTCGGCTCCGATTCCTTGCTCCTCGACCGACACCTAAATCTACAGCACAGATGACAGTCCTTGAACGGATTTATAATATTGTTTCTTGCTTTCAACATGTTACACACACATCAAGTAAAAACAGGTTACCAGGTACATTTATATTTGATGTTATTTACCTGAGAAAAAAACGTGTTCGAATTTCCAGTCTGCTGACATAGACCAATTGAGTTGGACGGAAAATTAGGAGGTAGGTAAGTTTCTTGAGGGAAAAATAACATGTAAATCATATTTATAGTTGCCTCCTGGAAGGGCTGTACCTACTTCTACAACTGCCTCCTGGGAAAGGGTGTACCTATACCTGCAGTTGGCTCCTGGGAAGGGGTGTACCAACATCTACAATTGCCTCTTGGGAAGGGGTGTACCTATACCTACAGCTGCCTCCTGGGAAGGCATGTACCTACACCTACAGTAGCCCCTAGGAAGGGGGTACTTTCACCTACATTTCCATCCTGATAAGGGCTGTACCCACACCTACAATTGCCTCCTGTGAAAGGATGTACCTACACCCTGTGTTTCCTCACCTTCTCCCAGGTGCATGCTGGGACTTTGATGCTCCCGCAGTGGTTGTTGGGTCCCAGTCCTCCTCTTCTTCCTTCCCCCCATCTCCCCTTTCTGCCCTTTCCATGACTGCGGGCAGAGCCAGTGCCCCATTGAGTGGGGTGGGTGCAAAGGGACACATCTCGGGGCGTGTATTAAAGTTGACACATGCCACTGTGGCGCGGTACCCCTGCTGCATGGGGCGGTAGTGGCGACTGACGGCCTCAAACTTGATGAACCGCCCCTTCAGACGACGCACTGCAACCCCACCTTGCTTCATTCAATACATTTCATAGAATGCAACACATTTATACAATGTATGAATGTTGGAATTGAATTTGGTATAAGGTGTCTGTGCAGTGTCAACAGTAGGTGCATAAAATAATTTTGACAAATATAATTAGATTTAGTTATAAGAATTTGTGGTTGGTTTCATAGAACAGAAAAAAGTATTATACAAAAATAATAAATGTTGCTAGGAGTGCAATAATGTAGGATGTTTCAAAAGAAATTATAATTTTCACATTTGAAAAATTATTCAAATGCACCAAAATTTATCTCAATAGAACATTATTGAAAGGATTTTTCAAGCAGCTTTCGGTATAGAGATGCAATTATTTAATAATTTATTTAAGTGTAGCCACTACCCGAAAACGGCCATAGGCCATCTCTGTTAATACTGAACTTAGCCAAATTTTGAGTATTTATTAGTTAAATGAATAGTACATGATATGTGGGCACATTTGCTTGTGCAGTACCATGACAATGAACGTTTTAATTGTGACAGAGGGGCATGCATCCTTGAAAATTATTCTGAGCTAAAAATTGTATGTGTGATCATGCAGTTGTCAAGAATCATTAGCTAGAGTGCTCCTCTGTCAAATAAGTTGTTTTTGGGCAAGGAAGTTTGACTGTAATGACTGTTATGAGATGGGACTTTAGGTTTGAGCTTTTTTCAAGGCATCTTGAAAAATGTTCAAACCTGAACAACAGTTACTGAAGTCAGATATCCTTGCCCAAAACCACCTTATCCGACAGAGGAGCATTTTAGCTAATGATACTTGACAGTTGCATGATCACACACACAGTTGTTAGTTCAGAATCATTTTCAAGGATGTGAAAATCTGTTTAATTTGAAACATTTATTGTCATGGTAATACACAAGCAAATGAGCCCAAATTCAGTGACCCAAATTTGATTGTGATATGTTCAGTAGTAACCCTTTAGACCTCAGAGTGTTTCGGTGTAAAGCCACTGGTTCTTCAGAGAATTAGGTCACATTCTGAAAATGTTTGGGAGTGTGCGTTTTTGTGGCATAGCTCTTTTATTATTGAATTTCCATTATTGCAAGTTGTAACTATTTTAAAGGACTTAGAATGCTCTTCACATTGGGTGTAAATATGCTTTTGTATGAATAACAATACTTGTCCATATCTCGGTAGGCGAGCCAGTATTTAGGTATTTCACTACAACATGTCATATTATGAGTCATAACTTTTTTATGCTTCATTTCTTACTGCTACAAGTTGTGTTTATTTGAAAGATAATTTAATTACTTATATTTTGGTATAAAAATTGTTATTATATCTAAAATATACGTTGCACATACTGGAATACAATGGAAGCTAACTTGACAAATTTGCAAAGCTGAAATTAAATATGGGATACATCACTGTACGGAGTCTACCTTAAATGCACACCATGTTGCATATGTTGCAGTGCTGTAATTTATATGATACTAAAATGTAAATAAAACAATATTTTGGTACAACATATGTTATTGTATCATAAGTATTTTGCCCAAACAATATGTGGTAAAACGAAACGCTGTCAGACAATAATTTCTACACCGAACATAATGATTGACTGCTGTGTAACAATATTGTACTATACAACTTTATTTTATTATAAAGAGCAGATAAATGCCTACACAATGATACCTGCATTGTTAAATTCTGATGGCTAGAATTAGATATACTTCATTAATGTGGAATGGGAGTGTCTGGTCACAGGCACATGTAGCTGTCAAGTGTCAGCACTACCACCCCGGGCAGCCTCGGTCAAAACAACAAGTGAACAACAGGACAGTCCCGCAAGTTACAACACTTAACAATCATGAAATAATACAACTACAACATCGTCATACAGTGTCCTAATCAAAATATAAATAGCGTATTGACTTCGTGAAAAAATAAGAAATAGTGTGCGGGACTGGTCTCGTAGCGTGTTTACAAAATGGGCGTGAACGACCAGCTTTCCTGACAACAACAACGATCGTCCAGCCGAAGTATCGAATAGTCGCATAAAATTACATGAACATTGATGTCTGAATCACTTTCTTCGATATCACTGTCATCACAGACACACGACTTCTGAAGACAAACGACTAGGACCAACAGACACCATTTTGTTCTCTCAAAAACTGGAGCAGCTTGGAAAAACACATGAAACTTTGGTCAGTCGAATAGCAACATACACCAGAAATACCCACAATTCATTACCAATATGTTAATGAGACAATTTGAATGTGTTTCGAAAGTATCCTCCAGAGTACGCCTCTGGAATAGATGAAACTATGACGCTAATCTTTTCGGGCGCGTTTGGCCGACTTGAGGAGTTGGAACTCGGGCGCGTTTGGCCGACTTGAGGAGTTGGAACTCGGGCGGGTTTGGCCGACTTGAAGAGTTGGAACTCGGGCGGGTTTCGCCGACATGAGGTCTAATGGGATAACAGATACATGACATATTGGTTATATGGACGTTTTCGGGTAGTGGCTACCCTTAAAAAAAGTGATGTGAACTATTCAATTATTTTAAACCATTTCCAATCGTTTTGATTGCGCTCTCTCTAGTTCTCACCTGTGAATGTCTTCTTCTTATCTCGCTCTTTTGTTTTCTCCTGCAAAGAACACAAACAGAAAGCACACCAAGTAGAGTACTCCAACACTTGACAGTGAACTTGTCAACTAAAATGTTTTTGACATTAGCACAGCATAAATTATGTTAGTGTTATAAACTTTAGGTTAATTAAAGGCATTTTAAAAGTAAACCTCTTCCAGAAAGGTCAAAAGATCCGGTTAAACCATTATCATAAATTTATCCTTAAACACAGCTAGCCATCACCTCAGGAACGAACTCCCAGAGTCAGCATCTGAGGGAGAAAGAATGTTTCAAGAAAAGATGGTGGCTGGAGTCAGCACCACTCCCAAAGAAGAGAGAGACAGCTGGGGCCATCTACAAATTAAGGTCATAAAGAGGGGGAGGGTTAGATCAAAGGCATACTGCATACAGGGGGAATCACACCTGATGGGTACGCTATATACAGGGGGAATCAGACCTGATGGGTACGCTATATACAGGGGGAATCAGACCTAATGGGTACGCTATATACAGGGGGAATCAGACCTGATGGGTACACTATGCACAGGTGGAGGCAAATATTCCATGATTTTATGCACACACGTTTTTTAGTGTAAACAGATGAAGCAACACAACAGTCTGACCTTGAGTTGTGCCTTGACGGCTTCAGGTAGTTTCTCCACTTCTCTGTTCACGTATGTCTTCGCCTCTGCATCACAACAACACATCAACCTTTACTGGTAAGGCAAACCCTTCCAAGTTATGCCACCCAGGTCTGCAGGGGGTAAGAACTAGTGATTGAATACACACTGAAGACTTTCCTCCCTCAATTAAATCTTTATGTTCATCTCATTTCAGATTAATTCTGTGAACAAGTACCCATCTACGAGTGGCCAGTTAGTTTGCACAAATTCTTAATTTAGTTTTGATAAAATATCTCATTGTACAAACCACAAAATTATCCTTTACTGGGTCCTGTGAAAATTGCATATGCTATAGCAAAAGGCTACTCACACTTTCTCAAGTTACCCGAATGATCCCCAATTCATGATCTAACGATCAAGGTAAATACGTCAAGGATTTGATCTATAATGCATACTCTTACTAAACTGACTATAATTATTCACAGACTTGCAAGCCAGGAGTGGCCTTTATTCCATGTAGTACATGGAAATCTGCTAAATCAATTGCACTTTTTCCCATTTATTGGTCACATCCCGTAATTCCAGGAACCAACGTGACCACAAAGAGTACTTCAAGGAAAGTGTAACATTACCTGCCTGACCAGTAACACGTGGAAATAACAGACAATTAATCCCAAATGGTCACATCTAGATAGTAGTAAGATGACTGATTTGCAATATATAAATTCAGCCTCAGGTGTGAGTCTAATTTTTAGTTTCTAGTCAACAGTTTCTACAGGAAATGCCAAAAGTCAATGCCGATTAACACCCACACCATAACAATACTGTACATGACAGACTAGGCTTTCTTATTTGATGCATTTTGACACAGGACACATAATCAATGTATGTCTGTCTCTCTACAAATAAGCCCAGTAGAAATGTAAACCTGACTATGTTATTTATAGGTCCCTGGTAAGGATGATGAAGCGACTCACGGTCTATGTAGACAATCTTCATGTTCCATCTCCTTGCACTTTCTAACACGTCTGTCGAGCCATAGTTCTGTAACAACACAACAATGTTGATACAAGGATTTACACCAATTACCACTGTAATTCATAATGAAAATTATTACAATTTAAAAACAATAATTGTTTAATTACAATCCTGTTACATTGTTCTACACAAATAACGAACACTTTCAAATGTGTCAATATTTCTATTTATAGGTTATTGTTGATAATATTAAAGGTCCATTCTCAACTAGTTTTTTCGCTCATCTCTTTTTTTGACATGTTTATTGAATAATTGAAGCTACCTAGTATCTAATTCAACATGCTAGCTGATTTGTGCAAATCTGTTATTTATCTTTGTTGAAATAATTGGACAAACTTTAAACACATGTTGTCAAGTGTAATTGTAATAAAGGCTAAGGCCATACTTTTTTATTTCATGTTTTACGGGCCCGCCAACAGTAATTTCCTGGATCTAGAATAAAAATAAAATTCAAAATGTTCCTTTTCTATTGCCGCCGATGACACTATTTATTGACTGCACGTGTTAAATCATAAATAAAATATCTTACTAGGCATGGTGTGAATGGAACAGTTTTTGCCATGTGGCCTTTTAACAATATGACATCAGCATCCATTACATTAAATGTTGTCACCCCCGCGCAAAATAACACTCTATCAGACGTACGCTGCGATCAGGTCAGTGGGAGTGCCCGCGGTGCATCCGATAACCCAACCTTGTCGTCGAACGCCGCCAAAACATGGCGGATATATGCGTTTGGATAGTTGTTATTGTAAAAAAAATAGTAAAATCCTTCAGAGGAAAATTGTTAAAGTAACCAGTCGCGACAAAACAGTGGGGGATCTGTTGGTCGATCTAGTGAATGATGAAACATTGATTAACGATGTGCTGGGATCTACAAGCAACCCAGACCAAGCATCACTGCCGACAATGCAGACGCTGCCCATCATGCTGACGATGGACGTGCCCATCTTTGTAGTTTGGGAAACATTTGGGGAGCGATTTATTATCGCACATGTGCGGGATGCGGCTGTTCACCACCAAAGACTATTCTTGATATAATGATGACAATGTCGCGGACATATGACAAACTGCCATCAACAAGGTATGTAATATAGTTGCAACTTGTTAGACTCTGACAGACAATTTTGTTAACGGGAACAAACACAGATCACGTGACTATAGTACGCCATCTTCGTGGCGGTGATGTAAACATCTGCAATATTTAAATTTATCGGATGAAATTGTAGGCCTAAGTATTGTTCACATAGATCACCACTACAGGAAAGTTAACCAACAGCACGTAGTCATAGACGTGGTGTTTATATATATGTTCATACTAAGAGTTTTGCCATACAGACTAGTCACAATCATGACAATGTGAGGCTTTTTAACATGACTGCAGAAACCGAGTGCTGTGTGCCAGGAAAAAATTATGCACGCCATTAATTAAATAACAGGTAATGCTTTTGAATATTGATTCCATGTGCTACCATTTCTTTAGACTAGTCGACTCTCGATTTTTGTGAAAACGTCTTAGGCCCAATTCAATTATGCTCGGTCTCGGAAGAAACTGAGAACCAGTATACTGTCTTTTATATTGGCAATATTTTGAAACAAACAATATGCAGATATGGAAATGTTGTTAGAAAAGTTTACCACACTGTAAAACAGTACTATTTAGCTACAATGACTACGGTGTATCAATTTTTCGAAGTGAATTGTAAAATTTAATATTTTTCTGGAATTGGAATATGCCTGTCTAGAAATGTATTTGAAATACAACTTTGCCTTTGTGAAACGGAAAATCCGACATGCCCCCATAATAGGCTTGTAATGTTTAGTGATCGATCGCCACACGGCATCGCGGTCACATGAACATTAAGCATTGAACATTTAAGTTTGACATTAACAATATTCTGTTTATATGTCATCACGTTATGTTCTACTATAACATTGTCCTATTTGTGTTTTGTATTCAGTACGTTAGATACAGACTATCACTGAACAGATAATTTCCTTCGTTAGAATTATGCATGTATTAATGTACCACAATTTAGATAGGCTCATAGTATACAGGGCCTGGCCCTATGCAGTTGTACAATTGCGATCTTGGATTAAAGTCTGGGCTTGGCTTTTACGCCGCGTGCAAACATCGTGTCGTTTCGTGACGTGTTCATTGAGCTCTTACGTTACCTGCCCGCTTGGCCAAGTGTAAGGTCTTCGTGGCGTAAGGTGAGGGTTGACCAGGGTCATCCTGGCTGCCTTCTTTGCTCTGCACTAGTGAACGCAGTAGTTCAAGGAACGTAAAAAGGCTAATTAAACCTGAACGCATACTTGGTATCAGTAACTCTGTCTTTAATTAGTTTCCTTGCTTCCAGGCCAACCACAACTTCCAAAGCCCGGATGTACAATCAAATAATAGATGTCATGAAAAGCCTGAAAGTGGGATTTCGTCAAGGCCAAGTTGATGGAATCGGAAATCAGATTGTATCCTGTCTGACAGGCTCTTTGGTACATGGACCCACACTGGGAGATTTACAAAGATTGCTTGCTTATGGGGAAGCAACCACTTGTGCGCTGTTCAGTCAAAGAAACGAAAGAAACTCAGGACAAGATGAAAACTCCCAAACAATTCCACTTTCATTGGAACACATTGTATTGATCTTATCTTGTATTAACAAAAAATATAACATTACTTATTTTTTTGATGTCGTCGTTTTGAAGATAGTACTTTGCAGGATGACAAGACACCCAAGTAGCTGTTAATCAAGAATGCCTTTTCTGGGGGTACTATAATAACTTTTATGTCATGTCACATTATAATTAAATTATTTAAACTTCTATTGGACATTTGTTTTGTGGTGGATTTGAAATTTGTAATAGCACGTAAACACTGGAGATTTATATTTCATGTAGCCACATATGTTATGATTTAAACGTTTAATATATTTGAACATTCAGCACGATATCCCAACATTTTAATTTTATTTTTATTCCCATTCACGACACTGCATTCTGGAAAATTCTGCCCGTAAAACATGAAATAAAAAAATGGGCCAAGTGGCCCTGAAGTCCTTTGAACTAATATGTCTATATGTGACCCCGGCTGACCAAATGAGTGATAAGACAGAAAAATTGTAACATTGTTTTCTTACATCCTTGTAAAGGTTTGGTAGGGTGCTTTACAAGGTTTCAAAAAATATGACTGCTACAAAATTGGCAAAGTTATGGAGCATTGAACATGGTACGGATCAAAAAGTGAAAATGAAGAAAACGGCTGTTGAAGTTTTACATTATATATGCAAATGGATTGCATGGAAATATTACATGCACAACATTCAAATGTGGCACACAGTATGTAATATGTATGTTATGTTGCAATGATACACTGGAAGTACAAATGTGCTGCTACAAAGACTTATCAAGTTATGCCAGATTATGTCTTCATGTGTAAAACTAAGAGGACAGATTATTTGAGAGCAAAAGGTAGACTCACTGTTTGACACAGTTTAAAACCTACAGGCAACTGTCCAGTTTAACAGGGGTCTAGTGGCTTAATGCTGTCTGTTGACACAAGCTACTGCCAGTGACCAATTACAGATTAGTCACAGTTTCCATCAAACAATAGCAGGCAGAGAATCTTAGCTCCACAGCTGGGTGTAATACACAACCAGAGCCACCACTGATTCATGGTCAAGTAGATTAGCTCAATGCACCAACTAAGACAATACACAACACTGTGAGTGACAGTGTCCAGAGTGAGGCCTAAGCAGTGTCCTCATTGCTGAATAGATCAATTAAACCTGCCAAGTGGGTGACATTCTGCACAAGTGTTCATTAATCCTTAGTGATTGTTCAGAACACCAGACTGACCACATACCTAAACAAAGCGAATGTAATAGGTGAAGAACAGGCAGTGTTCAAACAGGGGTATTGGTTGAATTGCAGTTGTCTCAATGCAAAAGGCTTTATTGTGCCTTCATCGATTATAAGAAAGCATTTGATTTAGTAGACCGGTCCTCCCTGTGGTCTAAGATAATTTCATGCAGTATTAATGGTATTGTGTTGAAAGTTGTATACAACATGTACAAAAATGCTAAATCATGTATAAATGAGGGCCAGGTTGTGTCAGCCTTCTTCTCATGTGTAGAGGCATGGCAAGGAGAAAACTTGTGTCCTTTGTTATATGTTATTTACCTGAATAATTTTGAACACTGTTAGTCACAATTATAACGGACTTGACATGGCAGCTGGTTAAATTTACAACAACCTTAGTGATGATGATGTAGAAAATGTATGTTCTACTATATGCTGATGACACTAGAATGATTCAATCAAATACAGATTTCTTGCTTGTGTATAGCGGAACTATCTCAACTCTTCTAATGGTTGACATTTGGTTGTTTCAGGTGTCAACTATATTGTGAATCTGTAATTATTAGTCTATATTGATACAGTTGATTTACACAGTACCATGTCTACACAAGGCATGGCAAGCGTAAACAGAATAGTAGAATGCATTTGATATAAATACAGTGTAGGATATTTCACTCTATAGTTGTCCAGAATACTAATTTTCTATGTTTGTCACCTACAGGTGACAGAATATTAATTTTCTATGTTTGACACCTACAGGTTTCTACAGACAATATATCTTTAACCAATAGACACCACAGTCACACCATTTTATAATAATTAAACGAACATCAAAATAAACACAACTTGCAATTATAGAAAATCAATAGTTTTGAAGATACAGTTTAAAAGTGTTAGGCAACTGTTCAGTCTAACAGGGGTCAAGTGTGTCTACTCTGCCTGGGTGCTGTGACCAATTAAAGATTAGTCAAGGTCTCAATGGACTGGGCTGTAGAGATTAGTCACAGCTGTTGATTTTGTGACACAATACACAACATCTAATGTTGGGCCCTTCTCAAAACCACAACACTACATAATGTAAACCTTTTACACTTTGGGGGCCCCTTAGAATGATTCAATCAAATACAGATTTCTTGTATATAGTGGCAGCACCCTAAGATACATCTATGGAAAATTAGAAAAAAAGTTGCTGAACAGTTTTTGAAAAAATAGGCCAAATGTTACATTTTTACCAGTTTTGGGGTCCTTGAAGGCCCTAGGGAGCCCTTAAAATGATTCAATTAAATACAGATTTCTCGTGCATAGTGGCAGTGCCCCAAGATACGTCTATGCAAAGTTAGAGAAAAAGTTGCTGAACGGTTTCTGAGATACGGCAGCTAACGGCGGACGCAGAGTGATGGCAATAGTCCCTTGGACCTTCGGCCAAAGGACTAAAAAGTATGGCCTAATTGTTACTGGAACTGATCTGATTTGTGTAACTGGATACAGACCTACAATCAAGCATGCACAGGTAAAATAGCAACATCTCACCTTTGTTAAGTTAGCTTTCTGGGCAATGGCCATTCCCCTAGTTAGCTGCAAAATAAGAAGAAAGATGGGAGCTTTTAAAAACAGTTTAGAAATTAGATGAGGCCAAATATCCTATTGTAGTGGATCCCACTTAATTCTGGGATAGAGCAGTTTGATTCTATTAAGTAGTGCATCCACAAGTATCGCTTAAGGTAGAAGCCAGCAGCAAAAGACAACTGATGCCAATGTAAAATAAACACCACGTTGCTCCACATTCCCTGTACTAAGTTTACAGAGCACAGATCAACGAAGCAAATCTAGATAAGTTTAACAAAAAGTACGAGGCAAAAAAGGCTGCTATTTATGTAACAAATCGGTGTTCTGCTGATGATCGTATCCAGGCAGATGAACATGAGTGAAAGTAACAGAAAAGGTCTTTGTTTAGGCTATGGAGGTGTTTCCCCCTGACACCTTACAACAAATAAAATGAGTGGCTGGCCGACATTGGTTAGACATAGCACAGTTGACATACCGGCTTATTTGGTGCTTCGAGCATGCGAGGAGAGTCAGTGAGGGGTGAATTGACTGCCCCCCGCGCCCCGCCACTGTAGCAGCTCACGTTGAACGGACTTGGGTTCGCTGCGGGACTGGTGGCTGACGTAGACAAAGGGCAGTCGACACGCCTTCCACCAGGTGTCCGTCGACTGTAGTCTCGCTTTGACCCACGGTTGGTGATGAGATAGCTGACTTCCTTACTGAAGCACCGCTCAATCGTCTAGATGGAACACAACAGATTATAAAGTACACTGGCTCAATGGAAAAGCCATCTTGTACGTCTCTACAGAGATACAGGGGCAACTCGGGCATCTGTTAATTTCTTCATTTTGTCCTGGTAACATGGTAGAAAATACGGAACATGGCAGTCACAAGGCACCAACACAGTATTTCACCAAACCGCCATAAAAACAAATATTTTACTTCTTCAATGTAATGAACTTCTGGTTTCCTGGCTTGGCTAGACAGTTTATTACCTCAAGGAACAAGAAACTTGTATTTTTCTTTCCTTCCAAATATTTCAAGCCATTCAAGGGCTAAAATATTGGGAAGAAAACCAAAGTTTCTTGTCAAGATAATTAAATTACAGGTAAGTTTGTCCAAATTATATTCAGATTCCCATTCAGATTCTTCACAGTAGTAGTACATTTCCATTACAATCACAAGTTTCAAAAGACAGTGCATTTTTTTAACATGGAGAGCAATGGAGGCATAACATAACGTCTGTTTTAATACTAAGTCAGCAAAACTCTGCAAGTAAGTAACCTTTATCAAAAGTAACACAATGTAATTGTTCCAACACTCACCATGCATGCCTATTATTGTGATGTGCAGGTTACATAAAATATGCATGTATATATTCTATAGGTTCAGTGAAACATGAAGAAACTTACTGCTCCAAGAAGTTTGAGCTTTGCCTCGAGTTGGTCATGGTTTTGGCATGTCTGTAGGTCAAGGAACAACCGCTTGCCCTTGAGTGGCTTATACACTGCTGCACCATCAGCCTCCACAGACTTCTTTGCACCCGAGTCTGCACACAGGTCAAATATTAGACAGATGGGGTTGGCAGTTTCTACTAAGGATTTAGATACATGTTCTAATGTAGTTACTGTGAGTTCACGCAAGAATATGAGTTATGTGCATCTTCTTTTTTCAATTGAATGACCATCTTCATTTGGTTGTAGTCTCGCTTAACCGACTCTCGGCCGGCTGCACGACTTCGCCGGGAAACAGTCTGGCCGAGAACACGTGTTATGAATGCACGCATCTAGTACCATTCCTACGGTGCTCCCATCTCATGGCGCCTGGATAATCGAGGCTAGTTCTACTGGAGAATCATTTGCATATGCTGCCTGCAGCAAATGTTTGGACGAGCAATCAGCATTGTTATCGTAATTATTAATCCAAAAATAAATTAGGATTTAACTTTTCTGTCAATATAATTAAAGTTTCCAATGCGTAGCATAAACTTATATAAGTTGACTCTTATTTAACTTTTAGTTTTACTGTTAGCCTGAGCACCAATCATCGTCTCTACTCAGATTCAGGGTACACCGGGATCAGTGACGTACATTAAAAAGCAGTGTTATCTTCCAGACGGTAAAACGGGAGCCCTACGGTGCTCCCATCTCGCAGCGTGTTTTGGTAATTTTGGTAGATTTTGTTGCTTTATAAAGAGCTAAAACTGAAATGTTCAAGAAAGAAAGAAGAAACGTAGTAGCCCTATAGTGCAGTTTTAATTGAATAAAAGTGCTCTAAAAGTAAAACACAATATAGCTGATGTCAACAGATGGTTGGACGTCTTAAGAAGCTAAGTAGGGAGGCAATATTAAAGACATGATTTTAGATGATGGTGAAACAAAACATTTCCTGCTGATTTAACGCTGGCAAGGGGCGAATTTCAGAGTTGGTGTGACAATAATGAACAGAGGGCTTCAGTTCCTGTGTTAGTCTTAACTCTGGGAACAAAAAGTAGACACTTGTCTAGTATCTAAGCCCACGTCAATTTTGCTGTTATAACTACAATTTGCCTAAATTTTATATAGTGTGTTAAATCCGTCATTCAATATCATCCCAAGCATATTTATGTTATGAAAATATTGCGTCTTAATGCACTGTTGAGGCACAAAGTGTGACCCGGTTTGCATCAACGTACGCTGCTATATCGCTCACTGCCGTAATGCACGGCCGCAGCGGTGCAGATTGACACAAATTGGGTCGATCTTTAGTCTTCAAAACTGCACTAAGATGGAATATTTTCATAATATAAATATGCCTGGGGTGATGTTGGAAGATAGAATTAGCGCACTGAGGTATAAAGTTTAGGCAAACATGTAGTTATAAAGTGCTTTACACCCTGGCAAACCTGTTCAATCGAACATCATCTTGACTTCTCTGGAAAGCATTCAGCCACGATGCAATTAATGTGCAAATGAAGATTATTTGTACACAAATATCCACCACTGTCTATAGCCATGTACTCACTCATACAGGTGAGTGAATTGGAGCAACATAGAGTGAACGAACTTGCCCAAGGTTCGACACCACAGCACAGGATTTGAATCCGGATTCTCTCGGTCAAGAGTCCGAAGCTCTAGTCACTGCACTCCACTAATTATAACAACGAAATCAAGATTCAAGGTGGGCCCGGATAGTAGACAAGTGCCCAAAAAGTAAATTAGAACAAGGCGACCGAAGTTCTCAAGGCTTTCTTGCTCTTGCTGAATTTAGATGATTTTGATGTTTCCTAACCTCGAATTTTCGGTGGTGGGCATTTCTTGCTTGGCAGTCGTGCCCCTTTGTGCTTCATATCATCGCCATTTACATAATTATCAGTGTGTACAGTTATGTAAATTACACATCCTGTGTACACCGGCAGAGTACAATGCTGAATGTCGCGAACTACATGATCAACATCTTGTGCTTCTTGACTGCGACAGTTCACAACTGTCAACGCTGAACGATAATACAGATATCAAGTGAATTATCCCAAATAGGCTTGGTTAACACATAAGCACGTGTTCGTACTATTAACAGCAATTGGGGACCCAGTTATAAATCGTATTTAACACTTTACGTTAAGCAGAATCAAAAAGTTTGAGTAGTCATCCATTTAAAATTTAAAACCCATCTCTTGATTTTCCGTTGCAATCATATACCGCAGCAAATATTTTTTTAAAGTTCATTGGGATATTCATTGTGAAACCAACCACACTATAACATTTAATACATGAAAATATTACGTGTAAATATTTATTTAAATCGTCGCAGTTTTTTTAGTTGTTATTTATGAATAAAATTACAGCGTGCACTGCGACACCTAGCGTTGTTTATATTAATTAAATAGTTGGGCTAACGGGCGGTTTGTGCCATTTTACAGTCGACGTATATGTATAATAACAAGGTCATTAAGAGCTAATTTTTATAGAGCAAACGTGTAGATGTTGTAGCAGCAGCAGTGTAACACAGAGACATAATGCTGGGGAGAGTAGCACATATTTAAAACTCGGATGTGTTTTGTCTAGGTTTTCAAAAGGGCAGGATGCCATTTTAATAAAAGGGCACATAGAGCGCGGTGAGCAATGGTTAAAAAGGCACTTGAGACACGCGACTAAATTAAATACACAAGACGCAGTGTACAGCTAGTAGTTTAATACCATACTACTTACGTATAGTATATTATGTACACTATGTATACGTATATTTATGTATTATATATACAGGCTCAGACAAGCATTTTGTACTAATTGTAGAACAAAACACAATATTCAGCTTTACATAACTTTTTGATTTGTGTCAATCTGCATAATATTCAACACACACAGGGAATATTATGCAGGTAATGTGTGTGCCAAATTTCTGTGGGCTAAAATTTAGATATACTGTTATGTTCGATTTTGAAAATAAAAAATGTAGGCCTATAAGCAACATAATAATTTTGAAAAAATGACATTTAGTTCAATATAAATGTGGACAAATTGAATATTATACTATATATTGACAATACAATATGCTTTATTTAGTTAAGTTGGCATGCATGTCTTAGCTTTATTTTAGTTTTAATAGCAAAACACTACTCAGCGTGACATAACATGTTATGTATAAGTTCACATCATATTTAATATTCCCAGAGACTATTATATAAGAAATAGATATGCCAAATATTGGTGGGCTAGGCTGAACAGAAATTTAGATACACTGAATTGTAAAAATAGTAAAAGGTGTGATGTCAAACATTATAATTATTATTCACATGCATATACTAATTTGGAAAATTCCATCTTACTTACAAAACAACTACCCACACACAATCCCACTTTTAACAATATGTCGACAAACAGAAAAGTAACTATTAGTAGTTTGAGGCCACTGTCTAATGGTACCCCTCTGAATAATAATTATTAGAGGTAGCTACTGCTAAACGCTTTGGCAAAAAGAAGACGCTAACCGCCAGCAATCTTATAGGCGAGCGGTAAAACCACCTAACGGACCGACTTAAATGCCCCCACACACACACACACGCATGTTATATCATTTGAAAGCCCTACAACTCCTCGTGCCAAATAGGCCTGTCGAAGAGATGTCAAGTGGTGCCGCAAGCGTGAATACAAGGTCAAACGAGGTCACCGTCAAATAATTGTATAAATTGTGCGCTCCCGCAAACGTCTTAACTTTACAATGATTGTATATTTACTTTACTTAATCACGAAACGATCATGTCATATATTTTTGGAAAAGCTTATTATCTCCCCGTCCAAATGAGGTACGAAGTGAAGCTGTTACTTGATATGGTAAGAGTGGAACTAAGGTCAAACAAGGTAACCGTGAAATCTTGAATATTCGATTTGTTTGCAAATGAACCGTGCACCTGGCGCAACCGGGATAGGGATGTGTTTCGAGATAGGGCACTTGCAGACACTCACAAATTAATATTCACAATCGTGTAACCGTCTGTAGCCACGAGTAGGGTAACGATGCAAATATAGCAGGGCGTCGTGTAAAAAAGGCAGGGCGTTCTTTTTGTGTGTGTACCAGGGCGTCATTGAAAAAGGGCAGAGCGTAACGCCCTGCAAATTTGACCTAGACAGAACACTGTAATAGATGCTTAGACATGTCTTTATATACACCAGTCATCGTTCATCATCATCGGTCGGCGGGGCCGGAGCATAGATGTAAGATGAGCCGTTTCCATATGGGTCGATCGTTCATTTAGGGATAGAACGTCTGTGTCGCGTAATTGGTTATTTATTACTGACAAATGAAACACAAAATATCACTGATAATCATAGCCACGCCATCCTGCTCTCGCTGCAGTGTCACACGACAGGATGTCCGCAATAATTTTATAACAGAAACGAAACCACGACAATCCTTCCCCACAGTTTCGAGTGAGGGGTATACGTGCTCGGCGGATGGCGATCACGTGTGCTACGACGAAGCACTGGCGACGCGACATCGGGAGTAGCAAGTCGCGGCGGAGAACCGAGTTTCAGTGGAGAAGCGAGATGACGACCGTCTTCGGCTATCGACGACTGTTCGAGTCGGATTTCTCTTTTCGGCTTCTCGCGTCGCCGTAACTGTGGTGGAGTAGCAGCTCGCGTAGTTAGTGGAAAACGGATCTGGTCGACTGGATGTTGCGCCCGCGTGGGCAAGACTTTAACCCTGTGACGTGACGACGATGAACCCCGTCAGCACACTGGACGGTGAACATGCGAGTGCCCAGAGAATACGTTAATCGACCGGGAATCCACTTGATCTTGCAATTCACGCCGTAGTTGCGAATGAAGACGTGGTCTCCGATCGCGAACGTGGTCGAGTGTAGTGGTTTCTCCGGCTGCTTCTTCTCTGGGTGAGGTAAAGACGGCTGGAGCAGAGACAGCGGCGTTCGAAACTGGCGACCCAGCATCAACTCTGCAGGAGTTCTTCCGGTAGTGAAGTGAGGAGTGCTGCGATACTCTCTCAGAAAGTCGCTAGCGGCTTGGTCTTTTCCCAGACTTCCTTCCCCACAGAACGCTGCATCGCTCTCTTAAACACGCCAACAAGGCGCTCCGCCTCTCCATTTGAAGGCGGATGGCATGGCGCGGAGGTCATGTGTAGGATGCCATTCGATCGGCACCAGTCTGCGAATTCTTTTGACGCAAACTGAGGACCGTTGTCCGATACGAGGGTCTTTGGTAGGCCCCAGTTGGTGAACAGCGCATCAAGAGCCGTGATGGTTGTCTCGATCGCTGGGTAATTCGCAAGTCGAATGACGCTGGGCCACTTGGAATATGCGTCCATTGTCAGCAGCCACATGCTTCCCAGAAATGGCCCTGCGAAATCGACATGCACTCTATCCCAAGGGTTGTCGGGTATAGGCCAGGGCGAGAGATTTGCTGGTGGCGCCGGTGCAGTGACGGCGCAAGTGTTGCACGATTTGCAGCATTCTTCGATGGCACTCTCTATTCTCGGCCACCAGACGTAGAGTCTGGCCATTGCTTTCATTCTAATCATGCCACTGTGTGATTTGTGTAGCAAGTCGATCACTTTCGCTTGCAGTTTCTGTGGTACAACAACGCGACAGTCTCGTAGTAGTAGTACGCCTTGCACCTCGCAGATCTCTGTTTGCGCATTTATGAATGGTTGCAAATTGTCCGACTGTCCTCGTCTTGAAGGTGTAACCCAGCCATCGCGTACGCAACTTAGCATCTCAGACAAGACAGCGTCCTTCTTTGTGTAGTCAGCAACGGTTCTGGGCGAGATCGGGAAATCTTCTACAGCATGTAGCATAATCTCATCTACTTCCGTGGTGATTTGGCTGACGGCCTCATCGTGGTCAAATGCGAGATCTGGACCGACAGGGAGTCGAGAAAGAGCATAAGCATTGCAGTGCTCTGCGGAAGAGCGCTAGCGAATGTCATAGTCATGGCCCATCAACAGCAATGCCCAGCGGTGCAGACGCTGAAGCGACATCACTGGAAGCGACTTATCTGGTCCAAAGATCGTCAGCAGTGGCTTGTGGTCGGTTAGAATGGTGAAGTGATGACCACTGAGATACTGGTAGAATTTTCGGACGCCGTATATAATCGACAACGCTTCTTTTTCCACTTGCGCGTAGCCTTTCTCTGAGCGTCTTGGAGGCGAACGCGATAGGCTCTTCACTACCATCAGGCAGTGTGTGCGAGATTACGGCTCCGATGCCGTACGGTGACGCATCAGTGGCTAGTACGATCGGTTTGACTGGATCGAAATGCACGAGCCGTGTCTTCTCTGCGAGCATTTGTTTCAGCTGCTCGAACGCGGTAGCGCACTCAGCCGACCAGTGCCAAGGAGTGTCCTTGCACCGCAACTTGTTTAGTGGTGAGCAGACAGACGCAAACGCTGGAATTAACTTGCCATAGTAGTTCATTTTTTCAATGAAACACTCAAGTTGTTTGACGTCTTCTGGAGGTGGGTACTGGACGATCGCCTCAACTCTCTCATCAGATGCTCGCAAGCCATCTTTTGAGATGATGTGGTCCAGGTAGGAGACCTCTTTTTTGAAGAACGCACACTTGCTGAGTTGCAACTTGAGTCCGTAGTCATC
Organism: Paraescarpia echinospica; assembly: GCA_020002185.1. Lineage (NCBI taxonomy): Eukaryota > Metazoa > Annelida > Polychaeta > Sabellida > Siboglinidae > Paraescarpia > Paraescarpia echinospica. The sequence continues at coordinate 91,396,725 of CM034531.1, read as the reverse complement.
CAGTGCAAAGAGGACACATCTCAAGTTTGACATATGTTCTTCGGTCGTCCGTCCTGTGACGATGATGTCGTCCAAGTATGCAGCGACTCCTGGGATTCCTGCAACCACATTGTCAACTAATTTTTGAAAAATGGCTGGCGCAGGAGAAGGACCGAAGCAGAGTCAGTTGTACTGGTACAATCCCTTGTGTGTGTTGATGACAAGCAATTTTTTTGACTCGTCATCCAGCTCGACCTGTAAATATGCATCTCGCATATCCAGCTTGCTGAAGTGAGTACCCCCTTGCAACTTTGCGAACAGTTCCTCAATTCTGGGAATTGGGTGTTGCTGTACATGTAGACACGGATTGACTGTTGCTCTGTAGTCTCCGCAAATTCTCACGTTGCCATTTGGCTTTTGTACTACAACGATGGGGGTAGCCCATTCCGAGTAGTCAACCTTTGTGATGATGTTTAGTTCTTGCAGACGTTTCAGTTCTTTCTCAACTGCGTCGAGGCGCGCGAAAGGAACGGGTCTGGCTTTCAAGAACCTCGGCTGCACACCTTCTCTCAGTTGCAGATGCCCTTTTGTTTTGTTGCACTGACCCAAGCCAGGACTGAAGATGTCCGGGTGATCAGCAATGACTTTCTTGACTTCAAGGTCGTCTGTTTCTACAGCGTGCACGTCAGTTGATGATAGTGCCGTAGTGCTCACTGTCGGGTAGAGCAGCGAGTTGACGTCGACTTGGAATGCCTGTATCCAATTCAGCCCAAACAACGAGACACCGCTGTCGACGATGATTAGCGGTAGTTGCAGGACTGTCGACCCGTACTGAACGTCAACAGTACATTCACCTCTCACGCTGATCTGACGCTGGCCGTAGGCGCAGAGCCCGACTCTTGATCTGCAGAGCCGGGGGGAACCGATTTTCTTCGAGCCTCTTGACTACCTGGTCAAACGTGACAGCAGCTAAGTCAGATGTGCTAAAGAGTTTGTTGACAAGTTGGTACGTGTTTGCCCCTATCCAGGACAGAAAGTACGCCTTTTTCTTGTCTGGGTCAACAACAGCATGCGCGATCACATGCTGCGTAAGCCTCTGCATGTAGGTCCCCCATTTCTCACGACTGAGTTCATAGCTTTGGAACGATGGCACACTGCTCGTAGAGACTGCTTGTGCGTTTGTGGTAGTGGACGGAGCTGAAAACATGGCCTATTGCATAGCAGCAGCCTGTAAGTTTCGTAGATCATCAGGACTCAATGATATTGTCATTTTGACCGCTGTCACAGTTTGACGCTGAACGTGCCGAAGGCGAATGTCAACAATGCTAACATGCACTCGTTACCGTTCTTTGCGATGTCAACGAGTTTACGTGGGCGTTACAGTTAGCAGTGCGAAGACCACTGCGTCACGATATCCCACTCTGACACCATTTTGTCGCGTAATTGGTTATTTATTACTGACAAATGAAACACAAAGTATCACTGATAATTATAGCCACGTCATCCTGCTCTCGCTGCAGTGTCACGCGACAGGATGTCCGCAATAATTTTATAACAGAAACGAAACCACGACAGTCTGTCTCTTCAATATAAAGGTTTTCGCAGATCAATTTGGTATATGTGTGGGTGTGCACAAGATGAACATTGACACTGGTTCTTTGGTGTTATGATAGCAATGGCCAGCTAGTTGTAGGCGCTTCCTGCGAATCTCTTAGGCGGATCCAGAGGGGTTGGAATTTGGTGTGTCCATAAACTTTTTGAATTAACGTACCCCATCTAGACCCTTGGAAATGTACCCCCGTTCACGTTTCAATAAGCTGAAGGTATGCCGACGCGGCAGCAAAATAATCAACAGTTGGTTGTCGCATGACAATCCAATATTATAATAAATATGTATGGAGCTAATGTATCAACCTGTAAAACGCCGGCCGTAATTAATGTCAAAGAACTCGGTTTCTAATGTCAGGTGTAATAACGGATGCTGTCATATATCTTTGTATAGGACTTCAATAGCACACACAATCTCATAATGTTTTTGTTAGCTGTTTGGTTCCCGTCGCCGCGTCACTGGCTGTCTGGATTGTGGTTGCCGTTCACCAATGAATTTGACTCTTCAGCTTTTAGATGGAGTTTCCTCCGCCAGAGTTGCCACTACCCCACTCAGGCCACCCGAGCTGACCAGAGTATTCATTGCCGCCCGGACTCAGTGTCTAAGGTTTTGAAGTCAGCGTTTTCGTTTTGGAATTAGAGTTGTCCTTCTCCTAGATCCCTAGCATCTCAGCCTGTGGTCGTAAGGTGCCCATTTACCGAGGTGTGGAGAGGCTATGTACCGGCAGGAGAGGCTTGCGCACTCATGTTCCTTTTCACCCCTGTGAGGAGGCTAGCTGGCGGTCGCAGCTGAAAGAGAGAGTGTGAAGCGCATGCATTACAAATTACTCACCAGAGGACGACACTAGACACATCATACATACTTACGTTCCACAACACCACAACTCGTTGCGCAGTGCACGAAGACCTGAATATCATTATGCAGCTGATGGTGTTTGCCTTCTATCATCAGGTACAGGTATGAAGATATGTGTCGGATTTTGGAGTGGGGGGTTTGGACTTGGCGCTTTAGCCATATACCCCTATATATACACATATGTCCTCTACCCCTGCTACGTTGCGGGACTTTTATGATTATGTACACAGATTATCAAGTTGGAACTGAGCAATAAATGCAGACGCACTATAAGTAAGACTGACGTCATGGGGTGTGGCACGTTGAAGGTCGTTTCAGCATGGTGATCTCGAGTGAGGACTTCATAAAAATTGCTTGCGTGAACTGTGAATCCCGTAAGAATGGGGCTGAGTGAAGTATTTTGACATTGGCGGTATGAGGCTTTTGTAATAACTAATTAACAAGGCCATTCCTCTTCATCGCTGTTTTTATCGTCTTAGGTCTTGTACCTTTTGGCACGGGTCACCTTTCTTTGCCGTCTGCGTCTTTTTCTCTTACCTGTTCTCGTTTACTATAGTATTATATTTAGTAGCTGTAATAATAAAAACAATGTGTTTTATTAATTACTTATTTAAGCCATTATCAACCATTATACCACTATTGCCATTCATTGAGAACAAAAATAATCACCAATCGGCACCACTCATCATGAATTAGACTAGAATAGTAGTATGTTAGGTTTATCAGAAATTACGGTGGCGTTTGGAACCGGTGGAGGTCAAAGTTCACCTGTGGATGGCAAGGTCAAAGATCAAGCGGTGGCGAACTATGTAGCTAGGTCAATAAGCGCCCCTTGTGATAACATTGTGAAACAGCACTGCTTAAATTCATGTCCTTTATTTTTATACTATAAAAATAGGTCAAATAAGTCAATAAATAGGTCAAAAGGTCAAGGTCAAATGGGCTCCTGGAGAATGTGTTGAACTAAATAAGTTAGTCAAGTAACACCCCCTGACGGAACATGTGTGAAAGACTTACATCTGTGTCTCTTATGTGGTCAGTGACAAAAATAAGTCAATCGTATCATTAAATAGGTCATTGCGCATGCTTAATGATGTGTTTTTTCATGAGGCTATGTCTACCCTGCAGTCTGCACGAGTGGTTTCTACTCTGCAGTTTGTGTGTGTACTTTCTACTCTGCAGTCCGTGCGTGTATTTTCTACTCTGAGGTCCGTGCTTATTCGACACACCCACATGACCTTTTGACAAGATCACGTCACCTTCATATTCCTATATAAGCGCGGCGCTCTGACAGTCGGATCGTTATTCGTATCACGACAACACCATGGCTAACATCATGTTGAAGACGTACACCCTATTACTGCCCTCGAGATGCAAAGGTCTCCTTATCGACAAAGTACGCCAACACCACCTTCTACATCGGCTGCAGATACTGCAAGAAGCATATGATTGTCGACGATAGGGGTCATTTGCAATGCGAACGATAAGGATACGTGGCCTCTGACATGCATTTCGCGGTTCGAATGTGCTTTGCGAGACAGCGACGGGTCAATGTAGATGGTTGACTTTTTTCGACCGGTGTATGGCTCATCTCCTAAACGTGAATGCCGACACGTTTGCTGTTGTGGACGAAACGATGCAAACTGAACTCACTGACGGGAACTCGTGTGTCCCTCACCATAAAGAAAACTCGACGAGGTACCTACAGAAACTACAATTTGACACACGTAGATGTGGTACACTAGACTTCGTACTCTGTTTCAGCCTCTCTCTGCTGCCATCCCTGCCGATGTCACAACTTCCACCGACACTGATGATATCACAATTTCTACCGACGCTGCCGATGTCACAACTTCTGTTGATGCGATCAGTGTCACAATTTCCGCCGACACTGCCAATGTCACAACTTCTACCGACGCTGCCAATGTCACAACGTCCGCTCCTGCCGCCGCTGGTCCGAACTTTACCATTGACTTTCCTGCGACCGAAATGAAGAAGCAAATTCAAACAAATGGTTCTGGCAGTAATGGAGGGGGCCCTGTAAACAACTGTCTTGTGCTTTCATGAGGCCATTGATGACATTAATTCAACCGCAGTGATTACAGATTGGTTGACTCTTAATAGAGGCAGTTTTTAAACTATCCGACATCCAAACATTTGTGTAGTATCAAGACTTGGTTGCAAGATTCTGTTTCGGAACAGTGGCGAAACACTATGAAGCAAACGGTGCTGGCAGTAATGGAGGGTAAATGATTTTTGTCTTCTTTTGTATCCTAATAAAACGTACACACTTTATCTTGTGTCTTTTTTTTCATAGTATAAGTACCGTATACTCTAGTCCTTTTGTTAATTTCCGTAAACCTTAGCCCTACTTCCATTTACCATACAAGTCTACAACCTTTCCTTCATAATATAACGTTTTAATAACAGTTACTGTGGTAGGAAAGGCGACAATAACATAATTTCCGATAAAGTGCATTGTCAGCCTCATTTTCAAAGCGATATTTCTAGAGGCGAAGTAATATTAAAACTATAACCTAGCACTAACGACTGGCAAGGGGTACAACTAAATATTAAAGTGCCTTGTCGTCTATAAAGGCTATTACACATCCGTCAATCAAACGCGGTGACCATGTCGTCTGTTTTTTACTTAACATTACCCAACAACGCATAAAATACCGGTACATTGTGTTCTATCTTTTCATTGTTATAGCCTTGTACTAATAACAATGTGGGATGGATATAAGACAGACAAGGTGAGGTAAACGTGATACAGTTAATGTGGGGTGGGCATAGGACAGACGAGGTGAAACTTTAACAAGATTTAACAAGATTGCCACTCAGAGAATTAACTCTAGGTGGCAGGTGGACAAGGAAGCCCTTTGACATATCGAGAGTCCGACACTTTTATCGATGTGTATCCCGCCCTTCTGACGAATGTGTCGATTTTATTTTTAAACATATTCACCCTACTAGCACCCACAAAATCAGCAGATAATCTGTTCCATTCATTTATGTTCCTTTGTGAAAATGAGAACTTTCTTATATCTAATCTACATTGCTCCTTTACTAATGTAACTTCATGTCCTCTAGTCCTTCTATCCTTCTTAACTGAGAACAAAATATTTCTATCAATATTTTCATAATCATTCATTATTTTAAACACTTCTATCTTATCTCCTCTCAATCTCCTGGTCTCTAATGTTGTTAAGCCGCATTTTTTAGGCGTGTTTCGTAACTAAGATCCCTCAGTTTTTGTATAATTTTAGTTGCTCTCCTCTGTACTCTTTCTAGCATATCTATGTCCTTCCTACGATATGGCCTCCAAGCTTGAATATAATATTCGAAATGAGGCCTAACTATTGTTTTGTACGGTATTATTAGCTCTTTTTCCTTATACGTTAATTAATCCAAGGATATCATTTCCGTTTGAAGCTGCAATTCCGCACTGCTCTGAAACCTTCATATCAGCACTAATGATTAACCCTAAGTCTTTTCTTTTACAGTAATACTTAGTACAGTACCCCCCATTGTATATTCTACCTCTTCGTTCCCATTTCCTGCGTGGAGGCATTTACATTTCCCAAAATTGAACAGCATTTGCCACTTTTCAGACCATTTGATCAACTTGTCAAGATCATCTTGTAAATGTTGTCTATCTCCATCACTTGTAATCCTTCTAAACACTTTTGTATCATCCGCAAATTTCAACACCTTGCTTGTTATTTCATCATCCAAATCGTTGATATATATTAAGAATAATATAGGTCCTAGTACTGATCTCTGTGGTACCCCTCTCAATACCGATTTCCAATTTGAAGCCTCCCCATCAACTATTACACGTTGTCTTCTGTCAATCAGCCATTGTTCTATCCAGTTTATTATACCATTTCCTATGCCATGGGCCTTTAGTTTAAGCAGTAATCTTTGATGTGGTACTTTGTCGAAAGCTTTTTGAAAATCTAAGTAGACGATATCTACTGGTGATCCCTCATCTACCCACTTAGTGATGTCTTCCAAAAAACATAACATATTTGTTAAGCATGACCTCGCTTTAAAAAAACCATGTTTAGATGGGTTTATCAAGTTATGCTTAACAAGAAAATCCAGCTTGTGATCTTTAATTAGTCTTTCTAATAATTTGCAAATCACTGATGTTAAACTCACTGATCTATAGTTCTCTGATTTGTTTCTCGAACCTTTTTTAAATAACGGTATAATGTTTGCCTCTTTCCATTCTAAAGGAAGCACTCCTTCTTCCAATGACAAATTGGAAACTGTTGCAAGCGGTATGCTCATTTGTTCTACAATTTCCAATAGTAGTTTGGGTGGAATCCCATCCACTCCAGGTGATTTTTTATCCTTCATAGCCCTTATTTTGTTAGCTACCATTTCCTGGGTTACAATTAATTGTCCTAAATAGTATAAATCTGCCCCCTTGAACTTAGCCTCTAGTACAGGCAGTGAACTAATATCTTCTCTGGTAAACACTGACCTAAAGTACTCATTCAGGTCTTCTGCCATTAAGAATCCCTCTGATATTATATTTCCAGCACTATCTTCTAGAGGACCGACTTTATCTTGAACTTTCTGTTTGCTTCAAACATACGCATAAAAACCTTTGCTGTCATGTTTTATATTACTGGCTAATTGTTGTTCATAGCTTCTCTTTTAATTTCTAATTTCAGCTGTAGCTTGGTTAAGTGCTTCTTTATAACTGTTGTAGTCTTCATCATTTCCAGTACATCTATATGACTTCCACATCATTTGTTTATACTTAATTTTTCTAATGGCTTCTTTCGATAAGTGTTTCTTTTTGGACAGTTTCCCTTGTTTTTGAAGGGTACAAATTATCGACTATGCACTTAATTTCACTCTTTAATATATTCCAGCATTCTGTTGCTGTCTTATTTTTCAGTGTGTTATTCCTGTCTATCTTTGCTAAATATTTCCTCATGTCCTTATACCTTCCTTTATGGAAATTTCTCCTATGCTGCTTTTTACTATTCCTTTCTGATTTTACTTTGATGGTAAAATGTATCTGGTTGTGATCACTACTCCCCAGTGGCTCACATATCTTGACATTGTCAACTAATTCATTATGTGAGGACAAAACTATGTCTAACACATTCTCACCCCTGGTTGGTTCTAGCACATGTTGAGAAAGGAAAGTATCTTGAACTAAAACTAAAAACTTGTGGTCCTCACTCCTCATACTCTGTAGAGATTTCCATTGTATATGCCCGTGGTTAAAATCCCCCATAATAATACAGTCCCGTTTGCTTACTTCCCTTACAACATTTTGTATTTTTTCATTCTCTTCTATGCTTATGTTTGGACTTCGATAAACTAACCCAACTGTTAACGTTGAGTTTCCTGTAACTATGTTACACCAAACAGCTTCTTCGCAATCTGCTTCTCTTTCTCATTTTACTTCATAGGCTTGGATAGATTCTTTAATATATAAAATAACTCCACCTCCCTTTCTTCCTAAACATTACATATCCTGTCAGTCCCAATTTGGCATCTGATATATCGGTGGTGGTCCAGGATTCTGTTATACCTATTATGTGAGGGTCAATATCTTCATCCATGATGTTTAGTTCATTTATTTTGTTTACTATACTCCTTGCGTTTAAACAAACACATTTATATCCAGCTTCAGAAGAGTTTTCCAGACTGTTCTTTGCTGATTCATTTGTACTGTCTTTATCTATGCCTCCAGTTTCAGGCTTTTCTGTGAGTCCCCCTGCGAATCTATCTTTAAATAGATGCAACATGTCTCACTGTCAACATATCGCAGCAGGTTCTCTGAGAAAACTGCTGCCCCTTTCCTCTAAGATGGAGGCCATCTCTCATGTACATATCTTCCCTCCCAACAAAGTATCCCCATAAATATATGAATACCACCCCCTCTTCTTCACACATCTGCTCAACTAGTGCGTTGATCGCCATCCTCTTGCAGTTTCTATAGGTTGCCCCCTTTCCTCCCATTACTGGCAAAATTCCTGACAGAATTATCTGTTCAAATCTTGTCTTCTTTTGTGTGAGAGTTATGCTTACTAGGCAGCATATTACCTTCTACATAGAGATAATTTGACATGTGAATAGCGTTAGCATCAGCTGCCTTTGGTAGACTAAGCAACAACATATTTTCATATCGAGATAACTTCGTAAAAAATTAGCTTACCATCACGATTTTTTTGTATAATTTTCTTACAACGTTCTTACATTATCCCGTGAGCATCGTAAATTATTGCCAGCTTAATACATATACCGACGTAACTTCGTAAAACTTAGCTGACCAACATGGTGGACTTGTACAATTTTATTACTTTAACGCGTGGGTGTCGTAAATTATTGCCAGTTCAGTACATTACCAAGGTAACTTAGAATATTTGTTTTCGTAACATCACATTATTGTATTTTTGGATAGGAACAGAGACTGAGAAAGAGGAGAGGACAACACGCGGTAAACTTGTACAATTTTCTTACTTTAACGCGCGGGCATCGTAAATATTATTGCCAGTGTAGTTCATTACCGAGGTAACTTCTTACATTTTAGCGTATGAACGCGTGTGTTTCAATAATTGTTTGTTGACAACCGATTAAGTATCACGAAATTACTTTTATTAAATTCGTGTTGGCGCGGTCGAACCGGAACTGAAACTGCGCATGCTCGCATCGAAAATTGTAAAAACGATATGCAACTCTAAGAAATGTCACGTAACATAAACGTCAATAGCGCCATCTGGCGACCAAATAGAATAACTACTTATTCTAACATCCCCTCTTTTTTTTAAAGGAGCATAATAAAAATGTTGGCTTTATGAGCCCATGTCAACATAACAACATAATGCAATCTAACACTGGAGACAATTGGGCCACTATACTATAATGATCAGAGGTTACTAGCACATGATCAGGTTTGGACAACAGGGGGTTGGGGATGGTCTTCACTGGAACCCTGCTGGCTTTGTGACGACTCGCCCAGAGCGCGTTTTCACTGGCGAGACGACTTTCCCAGGAGACGCGGACACGCTCGGTGTGGGAGTTGTCATTTTCGGCGCGATGCTCGGCACGTCACGCGGTTCGTCTTCCGGTAGCGTCTTCTGTTTCCGTTCACGCGGCTGTTCGCGTGGTTGCTGTACGAGTGGCTGTAGTTCGCGTTGTTGTATGAGTGGTTGTCGTTCGAGTGGTTGTTGTTCGCGTTGTTGTACGAACTCGTGGGGCGCTGTGGCATCGTCTCGTAGATAGCGTCGATTGCGTCGGAGTATAAGACCTTCGATCTCTACGATGTACGACCTGTCGTTACAGTCATCGACGACTGTGCCACGCGACCATTTGATCGGTTGGTGTTTCTTCAGCGACTGGACGAAGACTGGAGTGCCTTTCTGTAGTGGTCTCAGATCGCTGACACTTCGGTTGTAGTATCGCTGGCTCTGCATTTGTTTTGTAGTCTTACGTGAAATCGTTTGCTCGACCTCGGGAATCGCTGGTTTCTGCAGAGACTCGGCCTGTGGGACGACTGCTCGTGTGCGTCGATTCATCAAGCGCTGTGCCGGACTGCTGACCATCTGACTCGTAGGAATATTGCGCCATTCCAGGAGTGCTTTCATCGGTTCGGAAGATTTCGCTAGCAGCTGTTTTGCAATTTTGACAGCGGCCTCCGCCTTTCCATTCGACTGACTGTGATAGGGTGACGATAACGAATGTTCGAATTCCCAACTCTGCGCAAAGCGTTCAAACTCAGCGCTTATGAACTGTGGCCCACCATCGGAGTGGACTATGTTGGGAGATCCGTGACGTGCAAATTGCTCTTTACACGCCTCAATCGTAGTGACCGCTCGTTGATCATCTAGCTTCGCGATCTCGAAGAAATCGGAGTAGTAGTCGACGATTATGAGGTATGTGTCCTGACCGTGCGCGAAGAGATCCATTCCGACCTTAGCCCACGCTCGCGGTAGAATCGTGTGGCTACGAAGACTCTCTTTCTGTCGCGTAGGTCGTTCTCTGGAACACTCACTGCATCGCTCGACCGTCTGTTTTACGTCGTTTGTCATACCGTGCCAGTAGAGACTGTCTCTGGCTCTGCGTAGAGTCGACTCAATGCCTTGATGACTGCTGTGTAGTCTCACTAACATGTCATTCTGGAGTGACTTTGGGATGAACATACGCTCTCCTTTGTACAGGATACCGTTGTGCCCAGCGATGAGTCTCGAAACGTCCAGTAGACTTTCAGGTCAGACGTTAACTGTGACCTGTCCTGTGGCCAGCCTGGTGCGACCAGCACGAGTAGTTCCTGCAGAACCGGGTCGTCGGCTGTGGCCTGACGTATCGCGTCTACTCTCGGCTCGCTGATGTTGACGTACTCTCTGGGGTCGACTGTCTCGACTTCCTCAGCGATGACGTTCTCCGTTGTCATCTGGAATATCTGCTCCTTCGTCAGCTCATCTGGTTGTCTACGTGTCGACGGCGCTCGCGACAGCATGTCTGCGACGAGTTGCTCACTTTCTGGCTTGTAGACGACTTTCATGTCGTAGCGCTGAAGTGCCATCATCATGCGTTGAAGTCTTTTCGGAGCCTCCAAGAGTGACTTTCGGAAGATCGTTTCCAGTGGCTTATGATCACTGTGAATCGTCACGTCTGGATGTCCATAGATATATTGGTCGTATTTGCGGCAGAAAAACACGATGGCAAGACATTCAAGCTCGATCGGTGTGTAGTTGTGTTCACTCGCTGTCAGTGAACGCGAAGCATAGGCGACTGGCTTCTCGTGTTGTAGAAGTGTCACTCCTAGCCCCTGCGTACTTGCGTCACATTGAAGTACCACCGGTTTCGTCACATCGTAGTACGAGAGAGAACGTTCTGCGGTTGCGATGTCCTTCACTCGCTCGAACGCTTCTTGGTGGTCTGGTCCCCACACGAACTCGGCGTCTTTCTGCACCAGACGTCGTATGGGCTCGCAGACTGCAGAAAGATTCGGCATGAATTTCGCGATGTAGTTCGTGAAGCCCAGGAACCGTCGTACTTGTTCGACGTCCATCGGCGTCGGCATATTCTTGATGTAGCACACTTTATCAGGATCGGACTTGACCCCGTCCGGAGACAACACATGCCCGATGTACACGATCTCTTTCATGTGAAGCCTCATTTTGGATCTGTTCAATTTCAAGTTTTGTTCGCGAGCACGCTGTAGTAGCTTGATGAAGTTGCTGTCATGGTCTCTGCGGGCCTCTGCCTCTGCCTGACCACGACCGACGATCAAGATGTCGTCAGCTACTGTGGAGATTCCTTCAAGACCCTCCAGCGCTTGCTGCAAACGACGTTGAAATTCTTCCGGACTCGACGAGATACCAAATGGCATACGCAGCCATCTGTATTTTCCTGCTGGAGTCCAGAATGTCGTCAGGTAACTGCTTTCATCTGTCAGTTTCACCTGCAGGAATCCGTCTTTCGCGTCGACAAGCGAGAAGATTTTCGCATTCGTCAGCGTTGGCAGAACCTCTTCGATCGTACGTAGCGAGAAGTGGTTGCGTCGAATCGCCTTGTTCAAGTCAGAGGGGTCGATGCATACTCGCACCGAGCCGTTCGCCTTACGTACTGCCAGACAGCTCGAAATCCACTGAGTCGGTGTCTCGACTTTCGCGATGACGCCCTGTGCCTCCAGTGCCTCGATCTTCTTTAGGAACTCGTCCTTCAGTGCGTAAGCGACTTTCCGTGGTCGATTCTGTACGGGAGCGACAGTTGTGTCAATATCGATGTTGTACTCACTCGGAAGACACCCAAGTCCGGTGAAGACATCCGCATACTCCGTTATGGCAGCATCGATGTCGTTTGTTCGATCCTCGACCAGGCTGACGTGTTCACTCACCGCGATCAGATCGAGTTTCAGACACGTGTCGAGGGACAGCAGTGTGGCGTGCATCGTTTTGACGACTTCGAAGATCAATATCTCCTCACGCTGGTCGATTTCTCGGAGTGTTAGGGAACATCTACCCTTCGACGGCACCTGCGAACCATCGTACATCGTCAAGTTCGAGGTACTCGCGCATAGTGATGGAGAGCCCAGTAATCGATAGTCGGTGACGCTGAGGACATTGCATGTTGCGGCGGTGTCGAGTTGACATCTCAGTGCAGTAGGAGCTGAACGACTCTCCGATGATACGTTGATCGTTGCCATCAGACGTCGACCCTCCTTGTCCACTTGTATGCGTAGAATGCTGGAATCGCTGTCACCGTCGACGAGGTAGACACGCTTCGCCTTTGACTGTGCCTGCGGCGCTCGGCAACACTTGGCGTAGTGATTTTTCTTTTTACAGGCGTAGCACTCACTGCCGAATGCTGTGGCAGGTCTCGGCGGGTGCTCTGTGCCGCACTTCCCACACTTGTCCGCTTTGTTGCTCGACGTGTGAGTCGGTTGAGATCTCGGCCTGCGTTTAGCCTTCTTCTCTCTCGTCTTGTAGACCGCCTGCACTTCCTCGTTCAGTTTGAGCTTCCGCATTTCGCCTTTCGTGTCCTCCGCTAGGCGACACAGGGTAATGGCTTTCTCCAGGTCTAGGTTCTTTGTTTCAAACAGACGCCGACGCGTCCGTTCTTGGTCTAACCCCAACGTTAGCGCGTGAAGAACCATGTCGTCCATCAGATCTCCAAACGCACATTCACGGACCTGCTTCTTTAGGGCCGTAATGAAGTCATCAATAGAGCGATCGTTCTGCTTCATGGTGAGGAAGTGATGTCTGGATGCAAACACGCTCACTCTAGGACGGCAGAATTAATCAAACTTCGCGATGACGTCATCAAACGTTGGAACGCCTTCTAACGTGAAGTTGTCATAGATGTCATTCCCTTTGTCACCGATACAGCGTAGAAGAATCGCCGTTTTCGTCTTCGCGTTCGCGTCAGCTTTGTCACTGGCGTCGATGAACTGCGTGAACTGCTTTTTGAAACGCAGCCATTGCTCTGGCAGATTGCCGGACACGGGAATCGGGTCGGGGAGAAGGAATCGTTCCATCACTTTTGTAGTCAAAATAGAACGGACTAACCTTTTTTCACCACGACTTTACGTTCTCTGAGTTCCAATTCACCTCTAGTTCGTTCTTTCTGACACCATGTTTCAATAATTGTTTGTTGACAACCGATTAAGAATCACGAAATGACTTTTATTAAATTCGTGTTGGCGTGGTCGAACCGGAACTGGAACTGCGCATGTTCGCATCAAAGATTGTAAAAACGATATGCAACTCTAAGAAATGTCACGTAACATAAACGTCAATAGCGCCATCTGGCGACCAAATAGAATAACTACTTATTCTAACAGCGTGGACGTCGTAAATTCTTGCCAGCTTAGTACATTACCGAGGTAACTTCTTTAAATTTAGTAGTCCAAATAATTGTTTTCTTAGGAATTGAGGGAGCGAGAGAGAGGAGGGGAAGGGGGGGGGTATGCTTGCGAATCAGTCAACACACTGTAACATATATAGTTGTTGCTAACCTATATTCACCTCGGTGGTGGAACATTTATTGAGTAAATTCATCTCGTGGTTCATGTCGTTGTTTACATTTTAACAATAAACACCTACATCATGAGCTTATCGACATTACCAACAATGTAGGCTTCTACAATTGTCTTACTTTAACGCGTAGGTGTCGTAAATTATTGCCAGTGTAATGCATTACCAAGGTAACTTCTTACTTAGAATTTTAGCGTATGGTCGCGAGGATGTCGTAAATTCTTGCCAGCTTGGTACATTACCAAGGTAACTTCGTAAACAATTAGCTTACCAACATGGTAAATATACAGGGTAGACTTGTACAACTTTCTTACTTTTAGGTGGTCGCGCCAGAATGTTGCGTCCGGCGAGTTTCATATCATAGTTTGACCTATTGACTTACCAAGAAGCGCCAACTAGTGACTTTACGTGTCAGTTTGGGAAGACCAGTTCGCATATGTATATTTCAAAAAGACTATTCTCACAAAAATTACTATGGCCAAAACAGCTAAAGAAAAAAACGTTACATACCTTGATTCCAAGAGACAGATACCTGTTCATTGTTAATATAAAAACTGTGCACGGCCATGAGAGATAGACGACATCCGATGCCACCGAACATAACCAATAATAAGAACCAATGTAACTAGTTAGATTAACGCCAACCGGGAACCGAAGCAGGTACTGAAGAACACACGTCAATACCTCTAGCGATTCCCATTCTGCGGCGTATTATAAAAAAACGCGGGTAAACGACAAGAGTATCTATGGCTCTTTTCAGTCCGCCGAATATCCAACTTTACAGGTAGATCAGGCTGTGTCGGGTATTATTCCATCTATCGAGTTTCAGTCTTCGGCGCCGTGGTCGCGCCGGTACGTGCCGTCCGGCGAGTTTCATATCACGGTTTGACCTATTGGCCTACCAATAAACGCCACCTAGTGATTTTACGTGTCAGTTTGGGGCGACCAGTTCGCATAAGTAACTTTCAAAAAGACTATTATCGAAAAATGACTATGGCCAAAACAACTAAAGAAAACCATGTGACATATCTTCATTCCAAGAGCCAGGGACCTTTACGGGTTCACCTCCAATGGTACGGCAAACGATTAATTTCCGGATGCACGACTTACGTTGATATAACAATTGTGCGCGGCCATTAAAGATAGGCGACATCCGACGCCACCCAACGGACACCAATGTAAATAGTTAGAGTAACGCCATCTACCGTGCATGCCGTATTGTTATTCGTCGACACACTTCCGGAAAGGTGGAACCGTAGCAGCGGAAATGACAGTCACAGGACTTCCAGTACGACGACACTTCCGCGGCGTAACGCCCCCTAGTACATAACTGGAATACTACGTTACATGGTTGTGCCAGCTAGCGGGTAAACTATTAACTAATTAGGGTTAGATTCAGAACAAAGTTGGGGTTAATCGAGCGAACATTTTATGTTTTTTTATATTGGTGTCCGTTGCGTGACGCCGGGTGTCGCCTATCTGTCATGACCGCTCATAGTTTTTATATTAACGTAAGTCGTGCATCTGGAAGTGAATCGTTTGAAAGCTGACCGCATCCTAATAGTAGGCGCTCCGTCGGAAGTGTCGTCACACCCGAAGTCACGTGATGTACATTCGATCTGATTGGTTGTGCAAATGACGTGACGCTAGAAAATAGTTTTTATTACCTTGATTCAGACGATTATGGTCATTCTCTTTACAAATCTCGAGAAGTAATTACCGTGTCTGGTCGCTCCCACTGTTTGTAAATATGGAAGTATGTCGCTGGAGAGATGGGTGCCTCACCATTGGAGGTGTATCCGAAAATGTCCCTGGCTCTTGGAATGAAGATATGTCACATGATTTTCTTTAGCTGTTTTGGCCATAGTAATTTTTCGATAACAGCCTTTTCGAAAGTTACTTATGCGAATTGATCGCCCCGAACTGACACGTAAAGTCACATGTGAATATGGATATTCGGCGGATTGAAGAGAGTCGTAGTTACTACCGTCGTTTACCCGCGTTTATTTTTTGATAATCCGCGACAGAATGTCAACCGCTAGAGATATTGACGTGTGGTCTTCGGCACCAGCTTCGGTTCCCGGAAGTGTGTCGACGAATAGAGATCCGACATACACGGTAGTTAACGTTACTCTAACTTGTTACATCGATGTCCGTAGGGAGACGCCGGAAGCCACCTATCATTCATGGCCGCGCACAGTGTTTATATTATCGGAGTCGTGCAACCAGAAATGAATCGTTTGAAAGATGGTCGCTTCCTGACAGCGCGGACTCTACTAGATGGCGCGAAACATCGTGTCGGAAATTCCCTAAACTGTGTTAATGGTATCGCCACATGTGTTTGTAAATACGGAAGTGTGTCGCCGGAAGGATGGCCACTTCGTGTACATATGTGTTCTGCTAGATGGCTCTGTACACCCAAACTGACACGTAAAGTCACTAGGTAGTCAGTCTTTGTGGATTAGCCTACATTATTTCAGTACTGGCGAAGATACCGCAGGATTGTTCAATTCTGTCAGAGATTACATAATATTGATCGGTCTTGGTTTTGTTCAGTCCTGGCGGAGATACCGCAGGATTGTTCAATTCTGTCGGAGATGACGTAACATTGGTGATCTTTGTAAGATTAGCCATAGTTTTGTTAAGTTCTGTCGGAGATACTTTAGGATTGATCAGTTCTGTTGGAGATTACATAAAATTGGGCAGTCTTGATGGAGATGTCGCAGTTTCGTTCAATTCAGTCGGAAATTACATAATATTGGTAAGTCTTTCGTGGATAAGCCGCCGTTTCGTTCAGCCCTGGCGGAGATACCGCAGGATTGTTAAATTATGTGCTGTAGGTATATTCGTTCATGTTGAAAACACCGCAGTGTTGTTCAATTCTTTCGGAGAAGACGCCGCAATTTTGTTAATTTTTTTTGGAAATTGCGCAGTATTGTCAATTTCTGTTGGGCATAATGCAGTATTAATCAGTACTGGTGGATATTTTGTAAGTTTCTTCATTCCTGAGGCAGACACGCAGTTTTGTTTAGTCCTGTCGGTAATACGGCAACATTGTTCTATTATGTCGGAAATGACAATGTTAGTCAGTCTTGGTGGAGATGTCGCAATTTTGTGGCAGTGGCTTTGACCTTTGTAGTTGCACGACAGTAGCTTTGTCGATTTTGGCTTCAGTAGCACTAACAATGACATTGTCGAATTTTGTTTTAGTGTATGTCTGTCGCTTTGTCAATTCAGTTTTAGTGGCAGCAGCGGGAGACGGACACACAACACATGTGCAAGCAAACGGCCGAAGAGTGCGAGAGATGTATACCAGTACAGGCAACTACGACGGCGTGAGACGGTTCGTCTGAGAAAACGAATCGTCTTCCCAAAACGACAACGCAAACGTTCAAGCGTACACGACAACAATTGCTATAAAAGCGGAAACTGACATACTGAGTTGTGCAGGACCAGAGGCGTACATGTGCTATCGAAAGTGGTCCTGCTCGTATCCGGTCCAACCAGGCAAATTGCGCCGAGCCGGGATGGGGAGGTGGGTAACCCTCTCCATGACATAAGTACCAAAAAGGTGTGTTTTTGTGAATGTAATAGCCATTGGTAACATAACAAATGTAGTTTCAACCTCATGTATTTAAAGTATTCATATATGTATTACTTCTGTCAATACGGCCTATTTATGCGTGAATACGTACACCGACGTACGCTACATCAAGCACTCCTGCTTGTAAATCACTTCACGGACACTCTGTAAAATAGCCATTTCGCAATTATGATTGTACCGAATCGCTTTTATAGAATAGGAAAGAGGGTGATCGCAATAGAGAAGTTTCGCCAGTCTCGAGGGTGATCGCAATAGAGATGTTTCGCCAGTCTCGATGATATCGCAATAGAGAGGTTTCGCCAGTCTCGATGATGATGATCGCAATAGAGAGGTTTCGTCAATCTCGAGGATGATCGCAATAAGGAGGTTTCGCCACTCTCGAGGGTCATCGTAATATAGTCGTTTCGCAAGTCTCGAGGGTGTTCGCAACAGAGAGGTTCCGCTGCATCATCATTCAGGAAATGAAACCTTCGTTCAGGTTGATTGGACATTTGCAAGATCGAAATTTGCAACAAATTTCCAGAATATACCCAAACTGTGTTTGGATTCCCATATGGCAACTGCTGCCACGCGCAGGGCCTTGTTTTGTGCTTATGAACATACAACATCATCAAATGGTTCAATCGTGCTTCGTTCATGGTTGTCCTCAGGTATGTTTTAAAGCGACATAGCGTACTAACTGACCTCTCGCTTGTAGCTGGTATGACCAGAATTAGTTTGGTTAATTTGATAACTATAATTTAATAACAACCAATACTGCTGGTTTGAAGACAGCTGTCGCTAATACGCTCGAACATTAGAAAGTATGATGTTTTGAGTCTGTTTATTGAGAGCTTTGAGAAAACGTTTATTTACTGTAGCCGCCCGGATGTAGCTATCCCGGATGTTAAGTCTAACTCGATACGCTAGGTGGCGATAACAGTCACTCAGTTAGTCAGTAATTGAACTATACAGAGTTGAACACTACATCCCTCCCCAAACTGGATAAAAGATACAGCGTTCAGAAAAACACAATAGTAAAAATGCATAGGCCCGATTACATAGTGTCCTTGCATGGAAAAAACAATTACTAGCCAGACTACAACATTGTTATGGGTAGTGTCTGTATGACAAGGCATTATTATGTTAGTGATACGAATTAGTACACATCGTAGTCGTCGAGATGTCGCGGGCGATTGCGCATGCGAGCTGGATAGCGAGGCATCTCGTCGACGTCATCACGCAAGATTTGCTGATCTTCGGCGTCACCGATGTCACCGGTGCTGATGTCATCATCCCAGCTCGACTCATCTTCCGATTCGACTACGTCGCTCGTGACGTGTTTGAAGAATGACGAATTTCGCGTCACTCGATGCGTTCCACGCTGCGCAGTGACCATGGAACCTTTGACGTATGTGACGTGGTACGGACGTGGATCATACGCTGGGTCGATTTTGCGCCTCTTCGTCGGCGGTTTGACGATGACCGCGTCACCTTCCTTGATGGTCGAAGGCTTGACGTACGCTTTGTCGTCAGCTGCACGTTTCATCTTCGCTTTGTTGTTCTGGTCGCGTTGTTGTACGTCCTTCCTGTTGAACGGCTCGGGTGTCGTTTGTGGCAACTTGACCTTCATCCATCGTCCGTGTAGAAGTGTTGCTGGAGAAGATCCGGTTGTCGCATGTGGAGTTGCGCGATAGTTGCGAAGGAACCGATTCATCTCGGCTCTCCAGTCTTTCTGCTCACAGATAGATGTTTTGATGACTTTCTTCACCGTTCGCATGAAACGCTCGACTTCGGCGTTCGTTCGCGGCCAGTACGGAGTGATCTTCCTGTGGCGGAAACCGAGATCTGAAGCAAAGTTTGCAAAGTCACGACTGTTAAACGGTGGACCGTTGTCCGTTCGAAGTGTGCCGGGCGTACCATACTCTGACAATACTTTGTCCAAACAAGGGATCACCACGTTTGCCGATGTTGACGATACGATTTCAACGATCGGGAATCTTGAGTAATCGTCCATTAGGACCAGCAAGTATTGTCCCATGGGTAGTTCTGCGAAATCTGCGCTGATTTCTGTCCAGGGCGCTGTGGGTAGTGGACTCATCTGCAAAGGTTCACGTTTGACCTCTGGCACAGACGCCTGACACGCAATGCATGATTTAACACGACGTTCAACCATCTTGTCGATGCCGGGGAACCAAATCTTCTCTCGCAGCAATGCTTTTGTCTTCACGATTCCCTGATGACCTTCGTGGGCAAGGTCGACCGCGCATTTCTGCAGTGTTGCGGGGATGGCCAACCGATGACCACGAAGAATGGTGTCACCGTCAACTGTGGTCGTCAGCTCGTTCTTCAGCAGTTGGTAGGACTTGTACGACTCGACGTCTACCTTGTCTGACAAGTTTTGCTGCCATTTTCCAGTGCGTAGGGCTTGCACTACAGCTTGTAGTGTCGCGTCGGCCATTGTTGCGGATCGCACTTGTTCGGTCGACATCGCTTTCGGCACGGAGTTGATCGAGATGTAATCGATGAACTCCTCAGCGACCTTCTCTTCACGGGAAGTCTGACGCGTTTGTTGGCATGGGTGTCGTGACAAGAAGTCTGCAGGGTTATCTGACCCCGGACGGTAGACCACGGTGGCGTTGTAAGGCTGCAGCCTGATTGCCCACCGCTCGATGCGTGCTGTTGGTTGAGACTTTGGGTTGCCGTAGATCGACACTAGCGGTTTGTGGTCAGTGAATACCACGACCGGTTGACCGTAGACGTATAGGTGAAAGTGTTCACAGGCCCATACGACGGCCAGCGCCTCGCGTTCGGTCTGGCAGTACCTCTGCTCCACGGCGGTTAGCGCACGACTGCCGTACGCGATGACACGCTCGTCTGACTCGGCACTCTGTGTGAGGATTGCGCCAAAGCCGACAGGACTGGCGTCCACGTAGATTGCCGTTTTCTTTCGCTCATCAAAGTACGCCAGCACCGGCGCCTTCGATAGCGATTGACGTATAGAGGCGAGAGACGTGCTGCACTCATCCGTCCAGTTCCAAAGCGCATCTTTCTTCGTCAACTCTCGTAGAGGTTGCGTCATCGTCGCGTAACCAGGGATGAATCTCGCACAGAAGTTGGACATGCCGAGAAGACTTCTGACCTGCGTTGCGTTTGACGGAGTGTCGAGATTCTGGATCGCTGGCACCTTCTTTGGAGCAGAGAGTCCTCCTCGGGAGAAGACGTACCAGAAGAACTCAAGCGTGCCCTTGTTGTAAGAGCATTTCTTTTTGTTCAGCGTGAGACCATGTTCGCGCAGTCGTTGGAACGTCGCCTTCAGGTGCTGATCGTGCTCCTTCTGCGTTGCGCCGAACATGAGAATGTCATCGCTGATGTTGATCGCACCGGATATGCCACTTAGTGTTTCGCGAATGGCATTCTGGAACACTTCGGCTGCACTAGACACACCGAAATTGAGACGTTTATATCTCCACAGGCCGATGTGCGTGGAGAAAGTGGTGATAGGTCGCGATGACGGTTCGAGTTCCAGCTGATTGTAGCCTTGGTTCAAGTCGAGTTTGCTGAACACAGCTGCACCGTTGAGGTCGTTTACAAGCTCGTTGATGGTCGGCGTGATGTGACGTTCTCGCGTGATCGCCTGATTCGCTTGGCGCATGTCGACACACACCCGGATCTGACCTTCACTTTTCGGTTTCGGTACTATGACCAATGGCGATACCCAGGGCGTTGCCCCCTCGACCCGCTCGATGACGCCGAGTTCCTCGTCTCGCTTCAACTCCTGATCCAGTTGCTGCCTGACGTGAAACGGGATCCTCCTGTGTGGTTGCGCAACAGGTTGCACCGTCTCGTCGACGTGTAATTTCACTTTGAAATCCTTTAGTTGACCGAGACCTTGGAAAAGGTCGTCATACTCGGAGACTAAGCGATCGATAGCTGTAGCCTGTGGCTGGTTGGTCGATAGCGGTTGCACGACTCGTACCAGATGAAGTCGCTTTGACGTCTTCCATCCTAGAAGTGAGCCACCTGAGCCCGCTACAACATAGAACAGTTCGTCACTTTGTTGTGTTGCAGATTTCACAGTGGCCGTGAAGATGCCCTTGACAGGAAGTGGCTTTGCAGATCCGTACGGGAAGATCTTCGTGTCATCGCGGCTCAGCTGCGATTGCGGTGTCATCGTGGCGTAGTCGCATTCATCGATGATGTTGATTTCAGCTCCCGAGTCAGCAACGACGTTCAGTTCGTGGCCGTTGATATTGACAATGAAGTGTGGACGTGCATCGCGTTTGTTGACACCGACGTTGCACAGTGATAGTTTGTAGACACACGCGTCATCACTCGAACTGTCTTCAGCCGCAACGATGTGTACACCTCGCTTCTGTGGTTTGCGCGTGTTCGGTTTACGTTTCTCCGTTTTCGTCGGTCTGCGCGTTGTTGGTCTAGACAGGCAGCATGAAGCGAAGTGATTCATCTTGTGACAGTTCATACACTCCTTCCCAGCGGCAGGGCAGGACGATCTCCCTCCAGGGTGCGGCCATGTCTGCGCACAGTTGCGGTTTGTGGGTTGACATCTTGTTGACAGACACCGACTGACTGTTGTGATTGACGCGTTCTATGCCCTTGGCTTGCATCTCGGACAGTTCCATGACCTTTGCGACATCCACCAGTTTGGTCAATGTTATGTCGGGGTCACTTAGTGCCTTCCGTCGAAGCCGACTAGACTCGCAGTTCTGTACGATCTGGCTCATGATTTCTCTATCGATATCGGAGAACTCACACGTTTTTGCAAGCTGCCTCAGCCTCGTGTAGTACGCGGTGATGTCTTCCCCCTTCTCCTGCTTTGTCTGTCTGAACTTGTAGACTTCGTACTCGCGGTTTCTCTTTGGAGCGAAGTGTGTTGTGAGTGCTTTGACTGCTTTCTCAAGTTCATTTTCGTCATCGTCACCAGCGACGACAGGCAGCGTGCCGAAGATATCGTGCGTTTCTTCACCCGCATAATAAAGCAGTAGTGCGCGTTGACGTGTGTCGTCCGTGATGTTGCACGCCGTCATGAGATTTTTGAAGCGAGCGACCCATTTGGTCCAGCGAATTGCGACGTCACTGCTTGCACTAACATCGAAGTGTGGATACGTTGGCAGATCGGACATTATTGCAGTACTTAACTTTGTTGCGAAGTTCACACCTGCATCACTTGTCGCCAAATATGATGTTTTCAGTCTGTTTATTGAGAGCTTTCAGAAAACGTTTATTTACTGTAGCCGCCCGGATGTAGCTATCGCGGATGTTAAGTCTAACTCGATACGCTAGGTGGCGATAACAGTCACTCAGTTAGTCAGTAATTGAACAATACAGAGTTGAACACTACAGAAAGTGTCACATTTTCCACACGCGGAACGTTATGGGTGAAAGTGCTTACATGTGTCTCCAGTTCTCGTGGATCAAAATCGGAGTCATAGAAACTAGAAACAGTTTGGAATTAATTTTTGTATGCGTCCCCATCAGCTGCTTTAAATAGAAGCTGGTCACAATACATGTATATTTTGTAGTCGCGTTGATTGAACCTACATTTAATAAGCAATAAAGTAAGGTCCAGTGCCTCATACTATGTGACCCTGTATAGGAGTTTTGGTGTTTTGAAGTATGCTGGCACTGCTCGTGTTTAGCTGGAACTGCTCTGAATCTCGGTAGTGAAGGTTCTTCGATGTCTCTCTCTTCCGCTGCTTTGCTCATAACGGCAGTCCAAAACAAATCAATTGTGTGTGTATATATATATATATATATATATATATATATGTCATTTACGAACATGTATAAGTAGTAATATAGGTGGTCCAGCGGGGATGGTGGCGCGCTTGGGAGGAAATCCCATGTTAAAAGATAGGGATTTTGCTCCAGGGCGCGCCCGAGTTAAAGGATAGGGAATTTTTACCCCATGTTAAAAGATAGGGATTTTGCTCCAGGGCGCTCCCGGGTTAAGAGATAGGACATTTTTACCGCATGTTAAAAGATAAGGATTTTGCTCCAGAGCGCGCCCGGGTTAACGGATAGGCCATTGTTACCCAGTGTTAAACGTCAAATCAATTTATCGTACAGGTATACGACGACTTTTTGAGTTGGAGGTATCAATTTTTAACCCCATATTATTCTCTGAAACCTGTCCTACCAAATTTCCCTATATTAAGAGATAATAAGGGGTAATGTTTCCCATGTTAAAAGATAGGGAATTTACTCCATGTTAAAGCATAGGAGCTATTATCGTAAACGTATACGACGATATTTTGAATTTTCGACGTGGATCAAGCGACGCTACTGGAGACGTGTCTGGACTTGTTTGTTTGTTGCGCGCGGGAACCGCACTGTGATTGTGCAATACCATCGTTCGTGGCTATAAATAAACTCGTACGCGGAGACGTGTCTGCACTTGTTTGTTTTTGTGCGCGCGCGAGCGTTTCGGCACGCCCACGTGACCTTTATGTTCAAAGTGTGCCTATATAAGGCCGTGGAGACGGTCAGCTTGTCATTCGTCATTTGACATCGTCATGGCTAACTTCACTCGGTTTGGATGGAGCTACGCTGAGGCGGCCAGAGGGCCGCAGGCCATTACGGCCAGGACAGCGGGGTTGACCCCCATCACGTACAGGGAGGCCTTTCCCCCACTACCGGCCACGGCATCGATCGGCCCAACCCCGGCGCCAGCGCAACCACCATCCCGGGTGGTAAGTGTTTATTAATATTATATTTCCATTTCACTATTTTTCGTGTGTATAATTATCTTGCATTAAGACACTGGTGAAAACATGACGTCTAATAACAATCCTTCGTACATTTATAACGTCGACTGTGGGACTCTACCGACAGAATCTTCCGTGGCTGCCACGGCGCCCGCCCCTGTCGTGAAACTACCCCCCTCCCTTGCTACCTTCACCTGTCCGTCGTGTAAGACCAGTTTTATACGCCGCAATAATTGGAAGCGCCACATTGCCCGCGGCAGTTGTGGGGGTCGCAAAAGGACGGCTGAGGAGGCCAAGTTGGACGCGTTGGTGGTGAGTTAAACTTTATATTGCGTTATTATACATTTTCGCCTAAAACGGCGGCTCCTACCTTCTTCCTACCAAAAAGGCGGCTCCCTATGTATTTTTCCACTAAAATTGTGTCCACGTCTATGTTTACTTCCCTCTAAAACCATGCTTTCCCACACATTCCTGCTAAAAAGGCAGCTCCTTGTGACTATGTACTTCCTATCAATCCAGTATCCGTGAGTGTGTATCTTGTATTATTTTATTGTACAAGTGTCACCGTTTCAGTAGCGTTATTCCGCATCCGGGTATTTTTCTATGTTGGCGTAACTAAAATGTGGTGATATAATAAGACGTAGTATTTGGTCGCCAGTTTGCAACAATCCTAATACCAACATAGCTAATACTATTTTTCTACTTTACTATATTAGTGGTCAACTCTACAAACTCGTCTTTTATTGTTCAAACTGCTATTAGATCGTTTTTATTCTTTTTGGGACTGTAGTGTTTAAATTCGTGCTTCTACTGAAAAAACGACGTCCCTGTATATTGTTTACTTCCGCTAAAATGGCGGCTCATACATACTTCTTGTCAACATAGGTATGTTGACAAGAAGTAGAAGCCTATTCCTATCCAGACATTGCCTCCATACAGTTATCATCTTCCTATCGACTTCTGACCACCGTACTTGTGGTCACGTGACTTTTGGTCACATTTTTCCCTAACATAGAGTCTGTAATATTTAATTATTGTTCTAGAAATTCATCACGGGGCCTATGTCATCAAAGAGGGAACCGGCCGTGATAGTCACGGACACAGCACCGGCGGTCCAGACAGCCACTGGGACAGCCTTGTGCCCGCCCCCAACAGCTGCCGGTATAACGACCGTCCCGGCACCACTGATACCGCACATCGCGTGCTGTATGTGCGGCAGCACATTCACCAGGAGAAGGGATTGGCAGCGTCACATCCAAAAGGGATGGTGCCAAAGAAAGCAACACAAACATCAGCGACGGCAGGTGAATATTAAAGAGATAATGGTAAATTGATCATGTTGTTTAAATGTTTTCAGATGCTGCTACAAATGTCATCTGTTCATATTTTGTATACTATGATTAAAACACAACTTGTGTTTATTTCAGGTGTTGCTACAAATCCCGTCTCTTTATGTTTTGTATACGATGCTTAACAGTTAACTTGTGTGTTTATTTAAGCGCCAAGAAAAGGAGTGCATCTCTGACAGTGTCCCAACAACCTCTGCGCCACGAAAACGTCGCCGGTCACCGTCATCACCGACCAGGTCGTCAGCGCCGACCAGATCGTCACCGACATCTTCACCAACATCGTCACCAGCAGCAAAAAGGCCGTCACCCTGTCACTCACCCCCGCCCTGTCTGTCGTCACCTGCAGCCTCTCCATTACTCCTTCAACAAGATTCAGTTGTATCACCTCCGGTGATAAATTTTGTACCTGATAATTTGTTTAATTTTTATAGGAGTCAGTGGTCGGCTATTCGCACACATTATCGTAGGGGGCCCGTCCAAAGAACCTACAATATTCGATTAACGGATACTGACATAACCTCGTTACATCCAACATTGTGGACAATTTTTGATGAACAGACTACCGCCTTCAAAATTAATTTAAGCTTCGGATTTATTTTATATAACCAGAAAACGAAAGAACATCGTTTTTTTCATTCTTCAAAAAATGTTTCGGGTATGTTTCTAGACAGGCCCCCTTTAATTACTAATGCAGATAAATTTCAGTCGTTTTTAAATTCCTTTGAAGAGAAAGATATTTTAAGTTGGGCTATTATGCAAAGGCCCAATTCTCAGTGGTTATGTCGTTTGGTGACCAACATTACTTTTTTTATAAACATTATACCTGATCACCCTATAGGTACTTGTGAGCACATAGTCCTTCCCGACTATGTGCTCACAAATAAAGGTTTACATTCGTTGTCATGTGACTTGTCCCGATACGGCAAGCCTCCTTATAAATATAATCTTTGTTTTTTCCGTGCACTCGCGCTAAGTCGGGGAGGTGATATTCGTAATCTTGACCCTCATGTGTAAATATTATATAACATGTACCAAGAGGCTATAAACAATGCCCCGTCTATGAACCATTTCCCTGGCTTTAAGTTAAGTGATCTGTATGACATTGAGAAGCTTTTCCATATCAATATAGTTGTTTATGAATTACTAGATCATCACGACGACGACGAGAACTTGGTAGCGTATCATTTACTGAGACGTTCAACTTGTAAATTCCCCGATACTTTAAATTTGAATCTTTTCGAAACACATTTTTCTTATATCATACACACGGTCTTTCAAATGTATCAAATGTGACAAACTTTGGCACACAGAATGGTCTTTAAAAAGTCACCAACAAGGTTGCGAAGTCGAGGTGAAAAGAATTTTCCCTGGTGGTATATTTCGTGTTCAGGAAACAGTTTTTCAGAAACTTTATGAGTTGGGTATTGACGTCGAAGAAAAATACCGGTATTATCCGTTTCGGGCCACCTTTGATTTTGAATCTTATTTTGACACTACCAACTTACCGGTAAATACTCCAAAGGTCGAGTGGGTGGCTCGACACGAAATACTTAGCGTTAGTGTACCATCCAATGTTCCCGGGTACAAGGAATCACACTGTTTTATTAGCGAGGGTGAGCCGAGCCAACTAGTCGACCGTTTTCTAAATTATCTTTACAAAAATTAGCGACACCGCTTCCGAAATTTTGAAAACACGTTATCAGTTTGTTTTTGATTAATTAAACCAACAACTAAAAGATATTCAATCACCAGAGGCTAGAATGCTCGAACCTGACTTAGACGAAATTCTAGATGACGGGTCACCTTTACCTATTATCCCAGAAGAACAAATTTCAAAATTAATTGGTATGCTTCACGGATTTCTTGAAGAACTACCCGTCATTGGCTTTAATTCCGGAAAATACGATTTGAACGTCATAGAAAATATATATCACTCCACACTGTCTGACAACCGACGTAGGTGGCGAGACGGACGAGAACGAATCTAATAAGAAATCTAAAAACTCCATGTTCATAGTAATGCGTCATACTAATCTGATGTGTTTAAAAACAGCGACTTTGAAATTTTTGGATATCATAAATTATTTGGCCCCCGGTTTTAGTTACGATAAATTTCTGAAAGCTTTCGGATGTGTACAAACTAAAGGATACTTTCCCTACGAGTGGGTGACTTCGTTAAGTAAACTCGACTGTGAATCCCTTCCTCCAAAGGAAGATTTTCACAGCGATTTGAAAAACGAAGATATTTCTGACGAAAATTACGCGTACTGCGAACAAATTTGGCGCGATCACGATATGAAAACTTTTCGTGATTTTCTTATTTGGTACAACAATAGAGACGTCGTTCCTTTCCTTGAAGCTATAAAAAAACAGTTCTCTTTTTTACAAATTGCGCCACATTGATATGTTTAAAGATGGGCTACTCAGCTCGCCCCTGTCGTTCTATTATTGGCTACGATGCTAATGCCTTATACCTTTGGGCTCTTTCACAAGATATGCCTACCGGATGTTATACGCGTTGTAGCCGAGACAATAATTTTAGACCTAAAACATCACGTGTTTACGGAAAAATGGCTCTTGAATGGCTAGAGTGGGTAGCTCACGAGAAGAATACAACAATAAGGCATCAATTTGACGGAGAAGAAAAACGCATTGGGGATCATAAACTTCCCGTTGACGGATGGTGTGCCCAGACTCGCACCATTTATCAATTTCACGGTTGCTATTTTCACGGTTGTCCTTGTAACTTGGAGCACACCAACTCTATCAACGGAAAGTCTATGGCCAATCTCCTATCAGAAACTAAAAAGAATACTACGTATTTGGGTAAATATGCCGAGGTCGTCGAAATGTGGGAATGTCAGTGGAAAGAAATTCGGAAAAATTTCGAAGTAAGAAATTTTCTAAATTCAAAATGTCCTCGCCGTAACCTGAAGTGGGAAATGACCCAAGATAAAGTTTTACAAAATGTAGTTGAAGGTCGCCTATTTAGCATGGTAGAGTGCGATATTTTTGTTCCAGATCATCTTAAAGATTATTTTGGTTAAATGCAACCCATTTTCAAAAACATTCACATTACCCGTGACGACATCGGTCCCTGTATGCGAGCTTACGCTGAAGAGCAAAAAAATCCAGCATGGATATTACTACAGTCCGGTCATACTGTTACACAACATCAACAAAGCACTGGCGAGGATGCCAAAGGACGGAATCAAGGCGAAATTTAGCAACAGCGACATCTCTCAGCGGGTGACCTTGCACATGACACCCCTCACTGTGTTCAACATACCTTTCCAGAACGCCATGCAGACCATACTAGGTTTTCACTCGTCCATCGTCACCAGTCCCAAAGCAGCGGACACACGCGAGTACACCCATACGAAGCTAGGTGAAAAAGACATAAGTCTCAAGCCGTCGGCAAACCGTGAATGATACGCCAAATACCGGTGAGTACACCTTCCGCAAAGAAGCCGATTCCGTTGTAGACATGGCGCAGGGATTTTACCATTCGAGCGAGGTAGAGTGACGGCAACACTTCACTTTGGACGACGCAAACCATCATTTTTTGAAACATGAGTCGTAATCATTCCTACGAAGACTACTACGTCAGACAAGTCGGCGACGGATTGCCCGTGTTTGTTGGGGCAAGAGTGCAACAAGGTCACGGTCTAGGTAGTTTGTTCGGTGGCCTCATTCGAAGTGCTATGCCACTCATAAAAAGAGGCGCACTCGATTTGGGAAAAGGAGTGTTAAAGACAGGTTTGGGTGTGGCTGGCGACGTCTTGTCTGGACAGAGCATTTAAGATTCTGCAAAGAGGCGTGTGAAAGAAACCGGAAAGGACGTGATCAGTAGAGTGTTGGGAAGCAGTGGACCTCCTAGCATACGCAACGCTCCTCGCGCTATAAAACGCAAGCCGACGAGAACCCTAGCCAGTGTTGCCAAGAGACGCAGACGACAGAAGACGCGTCGAGACGACATATTCGGCTAGACATGGCTTTTGTCCACCAGTTTTCGTGTGATGGAGTCAAACGCGAATTGGACCTGTTTAGTTTATCGACGACACAAACGAGTATCGAACACGCACAATGGGTCGAGCATCGACCTGTCGCCTCGATAGGTACGGGTGGTCCTATCGAATTCGTATTGCCCGGATCGGGAGATGATTACCTGGACGTGGCCAATACTTACCTGTTGGTGCGAGCACGTGTAGTCAAAGGAAACGGGGACGACATCCATCAAGCTGCACATGTTGGACCAGTAAACAACTGGATGCATTCTCTGTTTAGTCAAGTCGACGTGTCTTTGAACGGTACCCTCGTCACACCTTCAACGAATACCTATCCTTATCGTGCGTACATAGAAACGTTACTGAGTCACGGAGCAGAAGCGAAGAAGAGTCAACTGACTACTGCCTTGTGGTACAAAGACACGGCTGGACACATGGATGCCACCGACGACGCAAACAAGGGTCTGCAAAAAAGAAAGACCTATATTACCCGTAGTCGAATCGTCGACATGATGGGTCGTCTACACGTCGACCTCTTCTTCCAAGACCGCTATCTATTGAACGGCGTCGACGTGAAAATTCGACTAGTACAGAGCAAGGATGCTTTTGCACTCATGGCTGCTGGTGGTGACGATGCCGATTACAAGGTACGAATAGTCGAAGCAATTTTGTTTGCATGAAAAGCCAAACTGAATCCTGCCGTACAGATGGGTCACATCAAAGCGCTACACAAGTGTTATGTTCTAGTATAACTATAGATGTAATTATCAAGTGACAGTGGTGCACATGTTTATTTCGTATCAGTGCGACACACAGACAGACAGACAGCGATAGTCCATGTCACACAAATGCGTTGTGTATAAGCTGTGTATAGTATTTGCACAAGTGTCTGCCACATACATTACAGTCCTCCGCACCAGTTATTTTGCTAACGTCTAAGGTTACAACAAGAACTGTGAAACAGACAAAGGATACGCTTTCGTACCAGGGATTATTATGCCCAGGGCTACAAGACAGTTCTAGAGAGATAATCGGTCTGGAGCTTTCCGGATTCTCTTCGATCTGCGAACAGCCGACTGCGTTACTGGCGAGTGGACGCCTCTGCCACCAGGTACAGGAGCTACGGCTTCCGCCGTTTCGTCTACACGCTCAATGTCCCGTTCGGTTGATTGTTGGATCGCGGCCGGAGCAGCGATGTCTGCGGGTACCGTATCGTCCGTCGCGTCCGCATGTCGCAGACGCACGTGATTTCGATGACGCCTCAAGTGGCGACCGTCGGGTACCTCCGATATCAGCACGTCGTTGTGTAGCTCTTTCAGAACTGCAGGAATCCACTTGGGCGAATGATCAGCGTGGTTCTTTACGTAAACCGCATCGCATGGACTGAAGCATCGCTCGTTCGATTTTTGGTTGTAATAATCAGTCATCTTCTCCTGCGATTGGTGCACTTTTCTGCCGACGCTCGGTTGCACCGCGTCTAGAAGCGTTCGCAGCTGCCGCCCCTTCAGCAGTTTACTCGGGGAGCTTCCGGTAGTACTGTGAGGGGTCACTCGGTAGGTCAGCAAGTAACGAGCCAACCTTGTCTCCATCGAACCGTCCTTAATTTGCATCAATCCTCGTTTCACGAGCTGTACTGCCCGTTCAGCGAGCCCGTTCGAGGATGGTGATAGGCTGGCGAGGTGATGTGCTGAATGCAGTTCTTTTTCATAAACTGCCTGAACTCAGCACTAGTGAAGCACGTGCCATTGTCAGTAACGATAGTTTCTGGCAGTCCATGTTCTGCGAATAACATCCGCAATTGTTCGATTGTCACTTCCGATGTCGATGAGCGTACGACCATCGCGGAGATCCATTTCGAGTAGGTGTCTACTGCCACGAGGATCATCCTGGGGTCTTATGCATGAACCGAGACAACTAATAGTCTGAGACAATCCATTGTCCGAGACAATAAACGTCGGGACTTCTGCCGTCGCGAAGTTGCTATGCATGGACCGGACGTTAGGCCGAGACAATAAAGTCAGAGACTTTAACGCGATTGTCCCGACGTTTGGTGTTGGGCAAATTTTAGACGAGGGGATCCCGGGAAACCCCAAATAGTTTTTCGAAGAGCGCAGGCGCCTCCCGTTACTTCCTTCCGGGTAACGTTCGTGTGATTCGAGTTGTAAACACGTAGCTTATAAGTGTCATGATATTTACCCTGATTTTACGCTGATCCTCATGTTTTACAGTGTAATCGTGGATATAACAAGGAAGGGAGTCAGACATTGATTCATGTACTCCTCTCCCTATTCCTGAGGTATATGTCCATGTGTCCTTTTTTGCTGCAATCAATGTTGGTTGACATTATTATGATTATCATGTCATGATGACATGAACCGCTGTCGCTGGCGCTGCCTCCGTAAATTATTTCTCTATTCCATTCAGTCACAGTGGCAGGTCAGAATACGTGTCACTGAAATCTCTTCACGCTATTAGCCTATTTTAATATACTGTCTGTTCTTGCAATGGTTCAAGTGACACGTTCTGGCCAAAGAGCGATTTATACAGCGCAGTTAGGATGCACAATTTTTGGCCTAGTCCTACGCGTCTTTGTCAGTTTGTGACTGAGGAAATTACGATATTTGTATTCCGCCTGTCTATTTTCGTAAGAACTTACTCAAAACGATTTTTCTAACAGTTTGTTTCACTGCACTGAAAACACATGTATTAAAGATTTAGAATATGGCTACATTGATACGGAAATATTAACTTTTGTTCAAGTTTTTATCAAAACGGCATAAAACATTAGGACGCACGATTTCTGCTCTCACCAGTATACCTTGTCTCAATTGACTCGAGTAGTGATGTCAAATGCTTTCAATTTCTTAAAGAAGTTCATATTACGCAATTCCAGTATAATTCTG
The DNA here is from genome assembly GCA_020002185.1 of Paraescarpia echinospica. NCBI lineage: Eukaryota > Metazoa > Annelida > Polychaeta > Sabellida > Siboglinidae > Paraescarpia > Paraescarpia echinospica. The sequence goes on along the minus strand of CM034531.1, from coordinate 91,364,199 downwards.
GTCGTCCTCTGTTGATCACTCCTTCGTCTTATATTTCATGGCTCAGCCTCAGTGTTCACCATGTACATGCACCTAGCATAGAGTTTGCCTTCTTGCAATTTTGGATGTCTTAGTTTAGGCTCAGCACACTGCTCCTTTACTTCCAGTTGGTCTGTTATTATTACTCCAAAGTCTTTCTTTTGTGTGATATTTCTATAGGGTCATTTCTCATGATGCAGTCGTGCTTTCTCTTCTTGTGGCCATACTGCACTCATCGTGGACCATAACTAGCATAGGATTTGCCTTTTTGGACGTTTTGGCACACACATTAATTTAAATAGTCAAATTTGTTTAGTATTATCAAGCCGAAGTCTTTATCTTTGTGTCATGTTTCTGCAGGGTCATTTTTCATGATGCAGTCGTAGTATTATAATATTCTTGTAGAAACTGCTGTTTTGTTAAAGGAAGTTTTTTTCATTTTCGAAATGGAATTACTCTTAAGTCTTAGCAAACAGAGGTGATCTGGCAGATGATTGCCGAAAAAGTGAATGTTGTGGGTGGTAGTGGGCACACAGTGGCCCAGGTAAAAAAGAGATGAAAAGACATAAAACAAGCCGTTTAACAAAGACGGGTCAAATAAAACCAGAGTCATGGAGAACCTCTACCTGAGGTGCATTATGAGAACTTGGCGAGGCTCATCATCAACACCAAGATGGCGGATGGTAAGTGTCCTGTAATTTTGCATTAAAATTTACATCACCTTAAATGATTTATAATATTTGTGTCTTGTTTCAGTAACAATACATTTGTTCCTAGCATTACTCTGGCAAATCAGTTAAGGTAACAGTTGAAGATCAATGACACACCATAACTCTGTACAGTGCTTTTAGTGGTCAAATTTGCCATAACATCTCAGTAGGCCTTTTACAGATAGAGCAATATAGTGTACACTTGGTGGCAGCGGTATTTCAGTGTTGTGTGGGAGTCTCAACCCCTTCTGGTGTATGTATTTTACAATGAAACAGTACTGGATGTGTACATCCACTGATCCCATATATTGGGTGTATGTTGTAGTAACACTGGTTGTCCCATCATCATCTACTCCTGGACAAGAAAGTCTGCTTATGATTAACAGCATATATGTACTCTAGGTAAGTCGTAATTTGCAACACACTAGTGAGAAATAGTCATGTCATCTACAAAACTAAGATATTCAAGAATATGACGAGACCATTTCCTACTATGTTTGATTGATCAGCTTCTTCAGTTCATAACACAATTATTGTAATGTAACGGTACGTTATTTATTGCCAATCTACAAAGGTTTACAGGACGTAATTATATGTGGGTGATAATGTGTCTACATATTGTATTCCCATTAAATCCAGTTAAATGGAAAATACTTTATAGCCCAAGGAAACGTTGTGGGAATAAAGAGGGATTAATATGGTATAGATCATAATTTCAATTATAAAATAAAGGTGTTAGTTAAAAACATCGAGAGTGACAAATGATACCAGTATGTGGCCTCATCACATATGGTCACTACAGGAAATTAGGAATGGGTGTGTCAATTGTTTTGTAATTTCACTAAACACCATGTTTCATTATTGTGAATAACTTTTATTGCTATGAAAAAGCACATGCTACAACATTTATATAAATTCATATAGAAAATAAAGAGGCTAGATCATCTTAACAGTAAATATAATTTAACCTCTTTTTACATAAATTAATAAGAAATCTGATAGAAGTCCAATTGTATGCTATATTTAAATGCATACTAGTACACGTCTTCATTTGTTTTTAATCATCTACCAGTCACACGGTTTTTATTTGGTTACATCAACATTGTTCCAGATGCTGGTCATAGTGTGTTAAATGCTGTATCTGAAGACGTCCCTGTGGGAAACAGTGGTTGTGGTCCATGACATCCAGTCATCCACCTTCCTCCTAGTGGTTCATCGGCAACCCCCAGTAGATTGGCTTCATCAAGCAGACAAGAAGAAAGAATGGCTGACTCCTGATAGCAGATGCAGAGTATCCAGTTCTGAAGGAGAACATTTTCTAATTTTTAAATGGCTGCATAGTGAAATGAAGAAATAGGGTGCAATCGCAGAAATGGTACAGCTAAAATATAGCTCGCCCTATAAATAGAACAATTAAAGCAACCAGGATGCATCATCAATGAAACATAGTATGCGAATTGGATAGAATGTAACTACCTCTTAAAAAAAGTCTGCTTCAACAGCAAGTTACGTCAACCCAGTTTTGGCAATAAGACAATTAGTATGCACCATTTATATACTTGACTGCCAGCGTACGACAGAAGATATTGTACTGCAATGCTGAAGTGTCAGAATGTATGTCAGAATGAACTATTTGAATATCAGTTATGCTATTGTTACCATTTGGTTTTTTTTAACACAAGTCATAAAATATATTTAAACACATTAATTAGACACCAATTGTTTGTGTATTCTGCTGAAAATACAATTTTTAGTGTATACCTTCAACGTTGGTGATGAAGGATGATTTGTAATTGTATGTCTACATTTAATTACATGTGATTGTCACATGTCCTTTGTCACTGGTCAAAATCCTGCATCCTTAATTTTTAAATTTTTAAAACTAAAAAGCTCCCTCCTTCTGATATTCGAGTAGTGTGACAAGACGTCATGAAAAAGGCACACTGTACAGTGACATGAAACTTGGCCTACACTACAGACAGTCTTATCAGAGCTAGTAAATATCCCAGTAGCTCAGGTGTTATGACAAACAATATTAATGCTATGAACATGCGGCCATTTGTTTTTGTTTCAATAACATTTATAAATTATAGTTGTGTATAATGAAATTCCTTGAATATACATACATAATATAATAAGTAGGCTTACCGGATTCTTGGTTTGATAAATTATGGAAACATTGTTTACCTCACCATACATATCTAATACAATATTGGTTACTCGAAAATGCGTAGTATGTCCTGCTCTTGAATACACGTATTTTAATTTATCATGATTCGAATATTATTTATTCGTATTAAAAATGGCCTTGACCCTTGTTTGAAAAAATAATCGCTACACTGCACTGGCACTGGCTAGCCTACAGTATTGCTGGTCGAATCGAATGCTAGGTTTGACATGCTGTTTTGTAAACAATCTAAGCACACTTGCAAAAATTATCAATATTCTAAATAACTATATATAGCCGTTATATTACATCGATGAAATGCAAACAAGTTGTTAGAAAAGATGTTTACTGTGACATACGATAGTTCAACGACGAAAACATGCTTTATAAAGTTTATTATTTATGGAATGGTCTACACTAGTATAAGCGTGTTTGAAAGATGCAACGGGACCGTTCGTTGTCTTTCCTATGACTATTACAACTCAAGTCGAGTACAATTACGTAGACAGTCGGACAAAAAGGTGAAATATATGCTTTCATCACTATCGCCGATTAGCCTCGACGGCGATGCGGTACCGGTAGTAGACCTAGCACCTTTTCTGATAGATGTTCTAGTAAAATGCGTCGTCCGAAAATCCTGTTTGCGTAGGGCCTAATATTTCGTCGAACTTGATAACTTTTGGTCGGATTATCATACTTCCAGTGACTATATCCGACTAACAACGTATGTATTGAAAGATCCAGTGATACCCGGTATCTCTGATAAAGTTTATCGATTGGACACACATTAGTCGTTACAGTTACATTCACAGACACTATATGCACGGTAAAGTTCGATAATAACTACTCTGAGTCCTGACTTACCTGAAAAGTGGTTTGATTCTGTTCGATTAAAGAATTCATTGTGACATTTGTATTGCTGTTGTGGCGCTAGAATGCAGTAATTGGTCTCATCAACTCATCCGGTCACATCAAATACAATGCCAATGGCAGCCATTAATTACGAAATAGTCAGAGACAACTGCGTTTAGGCCAGCGTTATCGCGGGCCTAAAAATCGTGTCGTTTCGTCCAGCGGAAAGTCCGAGACTTCTAGTTGTCTGCGTTCGTGCATAGCGACTATCCCGTCAAAGTCCCGACGTTCGTAAATAGTCCAAGACAACGCTCATTGTCTCGGTTCATGCATAAGACCCCTGTTCTCGATGGGGCCAGCGTAGTCTAGATGCACACGTGACCACGGTTCCTGTGGGAACAACCATGGTCGAAGTGGCGCTCTGGTCGGTTGACGCGATACGTTCAATCTGAAGATCGATGCCTGGCCACCAGATGTATGACCGCGCTAACGCCTTCATCTTCACCACGCCGCTGTGGCTGCTGTACAAGAGTTGGAGCATCGTGGCTTGCCCAGGCTCTGGCACAATTATTCGGATGCCCCGCATCACGCATCCATCGTGCGTGCTCAGCTCATCGCGCACTCTGTGGTATTGCTGTGTTCTTAGGTCGCCCTCAGGCCAGCCTGTTAACACGTAGCGTTGAACTCGCGACAATACTGGGTCACGTCGTGTCCAGTTTCGAATGTGCGTTGACGTCACCGGCGAGTCGTCCAGCTGCTCTATGAGCTGTATGTACTCCGCAGGAGCAGGCGCTTCAGCGTTCTGCGTAGGTAGGAGTAGTCGCGATAGAGCATCGCAATTCTCGTGCGCATCGCCACTCCTATGACGAATGACGTAGTCGTTACCTGCCAATGTCAGGGCCCAACGTTGAAGTCGACCCGACGCTTGCGGAGGTATCGGTCGTTGCTCGTTGAACAGCCCCACCAGAGGTCGTTGATCGGTGATGAGAACGAAGGTCATACCGTATAGGTATTGGTGGAACTTTGTCACCCCGAACACCAAACTGAGACCTTCCTTGTCGAGTTGCGAGTAGTTGGTTTCCGCAGGCGACAAGCTCCTAGATGCGAACGCGATCGGTCGGTCCGAACCGTCCGTCATCTGATGCGACAGGACTGCGCCCACCCCGTACGGCGACGCATCACATGCGAGCAGAAGAGGTTTGTCGGGGTCGAAGTGCACCAGTAGGGACTCCGACTGCAGCAGGTCCTTCGCCGCTTGAAACGCTCTGACTTGCTCCTTCTCCCATCGCCATTTCGTCTCTTTTCTGAGTAGAATGTGCAGAGGTGCTAGCGTTGTCGACAAGTTGCGCAGGAATCGTCCATAGTAGTTGAGCAGGCCAAGCCACGAACGTAGTTCTTTCACGTTCGTTGGGCTAGGCGCATCTTGAATCGCCGTGACCTTTTCGTCTGTGGGATGCAGGCCATTTCGATTGATCTTGTGGCCCAGGTATACGACTGCCTCGTTGAAGAACTCGCACTTTTTATTGTTTAGCTTCAACCCTGCTTGGTCCAGCCGGTTCAAGACCAGCCGGAGATTCGCCACGTGTTCATCTCGAGTTTTCCCCGTGACGAGGATGTCGTCCAGGAAGATGCATACCCGTGGTATGCCAGCAAGCACACACTCGAGAGCTCTCTGGAATATCGATGGCGCCACCGATATGCCGTACGGTAAGCGAGTGTATCTAAAGAGTCCCTTGTGCGTGTTGATCGTAACGTAGTCACGTGACCCTTCGTCGAGCTGAAGTTGAAGATACGCATGGCTCAAGTCCAACTTTGTGAACGTCTCTCCTCCTGCCAGACTGGCGTAGAGATCGTTAACCCGTGGTAGCGGATATTTGTCTTCTACCACACTTTTGTTGATCGTGACCTTGTAATCACCGCAGATCCTTATCTGCCCGTTGGACTTGGGGACCGGAACGATCGGTGCCGCCCATTCTGAGAACTGGACTGGCTCGATGATGCCCTCCTGTTGCAGTCGGTCTATTTCATGTTCGACTCTCTCCTTCAGGGCATAAGGAATGGGTCTGGCCTTGAAGAAACGTGGAATCGCATCGCTTTTCACGTTGATCTTCACCTGCATTTCTTTCAGCTTGCCCAGCCCCTCAGCGAACACGTCTGGCACTTCCGCCATCAGTCCGGCATGCACCGGGTCAAGGTCGCGAACGAGCATGATCTCGCCCCAGTCCAGCTTCAACTGCGACAGTAGATTTCTGCCCAAGAGATTCTGCCGAGCGCCAGACACCACCACAATTGGCATATGTGCCGACTGCTGTTTGTATTCGGTGACGACCTCTATTTGTCCCAGCACCGGAATAGACTGACCCGTATAAGTGGTCAAGTTGATGTCCACTGTTTGTAGCTTTGAGGATGGCGACCGCAACCCGTGATATGTCGCCTCATTGATTATGGAGACTCCTGCCCCCGTGTCAACCAACATTCTCACTGCTTTACCGTCCATGTGCACTCCTATCTCAATAGGCTGCTGTGACGTGTGATCCCCCTTGACGTTGTACAGACAGTACTCAGCTCTGTCCTGAGTGGTGTTCACGAGATGAGTTTCGCCGCGTTTCTTGCGACATGCCGCCATGATGTGACCTCTCTTTAGACAGAAATTACAAGTTGCATCTTTAAACTTGCACTCTTGATGCGTGTGGTTGCCGTTGCAACGGTAGCACAATTTCTGAGTTGTCTTGTCGTAGCCACGCGTGTGTGTCGTAGACCTAGCGGTGGTCGGAACTGGCCTTTTCTCTCTGTTTTTCCGGTTTTACACTACACTCACTGTACTTTTAGTGCAGTCGAAGCTGTGTCGGGGGGCTATCTGCATTGCCTGCTCGAACGATCTATCTTCGCTAAGTAGTTTGCGCTGAGTGCTGCCGCTTTTGATGCCGCACACGAGCTGGTCTCGCAATGCCTCGGCCAGAAATTCCCCGAAGTTGCAAGTGGATGCGAGCCTCCGGAGTTCTGCCGCAAATGTGGCGACCCCCTCGCCCTCTTTCTGATTGCGTTGGTGGAATTTGAATCTTTCCGCCACTGTAAGCCGACGTGGCTTCAGATGGCTTTTTAGTTTCTCAGTTATTTGCTCAAACGACAGCTCTGCTGGTCTTTGAGGACTGACGAGACTTTTAAGAAGAAGATACGTTTCCGGGCCTACCAGTGTGAGTAGTGTAGCCACTTTCTTCCTGTCGGCGGCCTCTCTCACAGATTCGTCCACGCCGCTGCCCACTGCACCAACATTGTTTGCAACGAAGTACAGTTCTAGCCGCTCCAAATACTCTTCCAAGTCACTACTGCCGTCGTATGGCTCTATTTGACCAATGTATGCCATCCTCGTCGCCAATTTGTTATGTTCTAGTATAACTATAGATGTAATTATCAAGTGACAGTGGTGCACATGTTTATTTCGTATCAATGCGACACACAGACAGACAGACAGCGATAGCCCATGTCACACAAATGCGTTGTGTATAAGCTGTGTATAGTATTTGCACAAGTGTCTGCCACATACATGACAACAAGGGAACGGCCAAGTATCCGTTGCGAAGAGTCGCTTGCAAGGTATTTTCCATACCGCGAGGTGCCATGTCGCACACTCACGAAAACGTTTATTTGGGTGTCTTACCCAATAGAATAGTCTTGTGTTGTGTAGACAACGACGCTTACAATGGAACATTCGCCAAGAATCCGTTCCACGTAAAGCACAACAACTTGAACTTTCTTGCACTGTACGTCGACGGGCAACAGGTTCCGGCTAAACCACTCCAGCCTAATTTCAACGATGGCGCCTACGTGAGAAGTTACAGTAATATATTTGCTGGAACGGGAAAGATGTTTCAAGACGAGGGAAACAACATCAGTCGGGACGAGTTTGGCAAAGGATACACCCTGTTTGCGTTTGACATCACACCAGATTGTTGTGACGGTCCCCATTTCAATTTGGTACTTAAAGGCAACCTACGAGTCGAGATGCACTTTAATCAACCTCTCGACCAAACGATCAACGTCGTCGTCTACGGAGAATTCGAGACGGTTTTGGAGATTGACCGCAACAGAAACGTTGTCTACGATTACTGATGGATACGTCACAGATAGAAAGACTCCTTGCGGCGGATGCTTATACTAGGACCGTTGTTCGAGGCGTACTGCCTAAAGACGGGTTACCCACTAATCCTATGACGACCTATCCGGCAGCTTTCGTGTGCAACACTGATCCGAGCGATGAACCGGGTCAACATTGGATCTGCATGTTTATTACAAAAGACGGACGTGGAGAATACTTCGACTCCTACGGTTTGTCACCTCGACACGTCGAATTCGTGGATTTTCTACAGAGCAACTGCGATACTTGGACTTTCAACAAGAGAACGCTTCAAAGCCCGCTGTCTAACGTGTGTGGACAATACTGTGTCGTGTATTTGCTGCACCGAAGTCGAGGCGTACCCACGAAGACGTTTGTGAACACTTTCGGGAACGATTTAGTGAACAATGACTGTCGTGTTTTCGATTTTGTTAAGAGTGTCATGTAATGTTTGCATGTAATGTTGGCATGCACGTTCTTGTATTACCTTAATTAAGCAATAACAAAGTCGACACCATATGTGCGTTTGTGAAATGTTTTATTCAGACACCCAAGAGAAAGTATCCCTGTGAATTATATCACATATATTCGTGTTGTCAGATACTCAAGAGAAAGAATCACTATTTCACCGATGTAGTATCTCAACATCCGCGTACGAGTTTTTTATAGCCACGAACGATGGCATTGCGCAATCACAGTGCGGTTCCCGCGCGCAACAAACAAACAAGTCCAGACACGTCTCCAGTAGCGTCGCTTGATCCACGTCGAAAATTCAAAATATCGTCGTATACGTTTACGATAATAGCTCCTATGTTTTAACATGGAGAAAATTCCCTATCTTTTAACATGGGAAAATTACCTATCTCTTAATATAGGGAAATTTGGTAGGACAGGTTTCAGAGAATAATTTGGGGTTAAAAATTGATACCTCCAACTCAAAAAGTCGTCGGATACCTGTACGATAAATTGATTTGACGTTTAACATTGGGTAAAAATGGCCTATCCTTTAACCCGGGCGCGCCCTGGAGCAAAATCCCTATCTTTTAACATGCGGTAAAAATGTCCTATCTCTTAACCCGGGCGCGCCCTGGAGCAAAATCCCTATCTTTTAACATGGGGTAAAAATTCCCTATCCTTTAACCCGGGCGCGCCCTGGAGCAAAATCCCTATCTTTTAACATGGGATTACACCATCCCCGCTGGACCACCTATATTACTACTTGTATATATATATATATATATATATATAAACATAGTATATATTATATATATATATATACAGCTGTATGTTCGTAAATGTCAAATAGTGTTCTTCTTGGATGCAATTGAGTGTGCCTCCTTAGCCGCAAGTTTGGCCTTTGCCGAGTTGTACTTACGCTATGCTAATAGCATAACGAAGTAAACATTCACCCAAAGCGAGTCCGTAAAAAACAAATTTTATCATGTGGTAATCCACACCTCGAATCCGTGCTTTCGTTTTTGTGTTTGAACAATTGTCCAGTGACTTTGAAGGCGGCGTAATTATTGGCGATATTTTGCGTAGCTCACGCACGAAAAGCTCATCGTTTAGGACATGGCAGACGAATGCGTGGGGACGGTTCGGAACCTTCTTGTCTTTAATTTCCTACAGGTTTGCATCAATCTTGGGGATTTCTTGACTAGCTTTGTTATTTCATATGAGGTGTCCAATGCTTCTTTGTTTATCTTCATTCGCCTGATACAATCCGAACACGCCAGATTCAAAGAATGTCTGTAGCACTGACAATACACATTTACAAGCACCGAGGTTCAGCTTTCTTTACTTGTGTAGCTGCGCCAATTTTCGCTCCTGATATAGTACTGCAACCACCATAGCATTGCCTTCTAGCTTTGTTTAAAGAAAGATTCATTCGAATTACATAATCTCTGATCAAGGCTGTGCTAGTATCAGTGCGCTCTAATTTATGAAGACCAGTGAAATCTTCGCGTGCCTCTAGTTTATTGTCAACCCATCTTATACAAAATACAAACTGTTCACGGTTCGATCAGTCATTCATTTCGTTAGTCATAATACTGAAACAAATCCAAGTTATGTAAGCAGCCAGTGATCCCACAAGATTGTCATATCTTGGAGCTTTTGTATTTATCTGTTTTTTTTCTTTAGTCATTTTAGACCCCCGTTTGATGCAATTCGAACCATTTAATTTTTGTATTTGTAAGGAAACGCGGCCAGTTGCCGAGGCATTGTGGCAAGTGGCCACGGCACAATTTAAGATGTGTAAAAGTAGTCCGGTCATGGCCGGTACGGCCGGAGCGGTTTCTACGCCGATGAGGACGGGAACCCCTATGAGGACAGACTAGCTGGCGACAGTGTTTTGGGGTTAGACCACAAAACTTGAGTGGGCAACAAATCGACCAATAAAACCAGACCATTTTACACATGTCATTACCGTGTTTTGTGTATAATTTATATGGGGTGTAGGGAAAGGAGGGTAAGGGATAATACCTCACGGTGAATAACAGCCACGTCCCACACAGGACGGACAGGATCCTATTTGGTTCCCCCTCCTTGTCTAGCTCACATATGGCTCCTAGTGTCTGCATGTGTACTGCAGCGCCACACCCCGGGCAACGGCTTTGGCTGGCCGGCCAAACTATGTGAGTGCCTTTCCGAAGGGTTATCCCCCCTGTTAGTACACACATCTGTCGGCGGAGTAGGCGGATGAATCCCCAGAGGTCAACGGCTACGAAGGCGGGAGATGGAAAGGCCTGGTGTCAGGGAAGGGCGCATTAGGGATTTAGAATGGAAGAAATAAAAGCTTTTTATACTAATTTGCAAGGTGAAATAGACGAATCCAAGAAATCGGACATCACCATTGTCATGGGTGATTTTAACGCCAAAGTAGGACAAAGACAAGACGAGATAGAACGAGGAACAATCGGGAAATTTGGATTAAGAGAGAGAAACGAAAGGGGAGAACGACTTGTTGAGTTCGCCATCGCTAATAACCTCACAATCGTAAATACTAATTTCTCAAATCACCCTAGAAAAATCTACACGTGGACATCGCCAGATGAAAAGACTAAAAATCAGATAGACTACATCATGATACAAAAGAGATGGGTATCAGCAATAAGAGGTGCAAGAACACTACCAGGAGCAGACTGTGGATCTGATCTTGAACAACTGATGGCGGAGATGAAATTTAAGTTGAAAGTGAAAAAAGGAGATATGATGTAGAAAATCTGACAGACGAATACCCAGTATCTGTGAAGAATCGATTTTCAACTTTACTGACAATGACAGAAGAGAAAGAACCAGAAGAAATTGCAAATGATATCAAGACAACTTTCCGAGAAGAAGCGGAAAAACACCTACGGACGAGAGAGGAAACACCAACCCTGGATCAGTATAGAGACCTTAAAGAGCAGAAAGGAAAGAGCTTAAGAAACGCAAAAACGAGGAATCGATCAGATTAAGGCATAATGAGATAAACAAATTAATTAAAAAAACTCTGCAAATGGGACAAACAAAAGTATATAGAAGCCAAGTGTAAGAAAATAGAGGACTGTATGGCAGAAAACCAAAACCAAGAAATGTTTAAAGAAATAAAGAACATGACAGGTAAATGCCAGCCCAGACTCGGTGTCATCAAATATAAAAATGGGAAAACTCTGACTGATGCAGAAGACATAGCCAAAAGATGGAAAGAATATTGTGAAAATATGTATGCACGAGATGGAGACAACAACGACCCCCTGATATGGGAAACGAAGACCAAGACGAGTACGATCTCGAACCAATAAGAGATGAGGTGAAATGGGCCATTAATAGTCTAAAAGATTAGAAAAGCCCTGGGTGCGACAACATACAGGCAGAAATGATAAAAGCAGCGGAAGAAGAAGGAATAGACATATACCATGCACTGTGTAAGAAAATATGGAAGAGTGGAAAATGACCAGACGACTGGAAGAAATCAATATACATCCCATTATCAAAGAAAGGAGACCTACAGCTATGCTTCAACTACACAACCATATCACTCATTAGCCATGCAAGCAAAATATTGCTAAAAATCATAATGAAAAGAATGCAAGATAAAATGGAAATGGAAGTGAGCAGTACACAGGCAGGCTTCAGAAAAAACAGTGGCACAAGGGACCACACATTCAATCTGAGAATGTTGATTCAGAAATTCAGAGAGATAAATAATGATCTAAGAATATGCTTCATCGACTATTCCAACTGTGTGAATCATCAGATGATGTAGAAAACGCTCAGCGACATGAACTTCCACCCAAAGATAAATCGCCCTCTTGAAATCACTTTATAGCAACCAACAAGCAGTAGTCAGGCTGGAAAAGACAACTACAGAAACTTTTACAGTGGGAAAAGGAGTAAGACAAGGGTGTATTTTATCTCCATACCTATCCAATCTCTACACAGAAGACATAATGAGAGATGTAGAATTAGATGATAGTAGTACAAGATACGATGAAGTTAATATTTATGGACATAGAATCAGAGACCTACGATACCCAGACGATACCGCACTCCTGTCCACTACAACAATCGGCCTAACAAACCTAATCATTTCTGTAAAAGAACACAGTGAGAAAAAGGGCTTGTTATTTAATGTGAAGAAAACAAAGATCATGGACACTGACAAATGCATTGAAAAAACAGAAATTGCAATCAACGGGGAGCAAGTTGAAAATGTGAACCACTACGAATACCTTGGAGCAAGACTACAATGAGACGGCAAGACATCACCAGAGATCAGAAGAAGAATAGCCATAGCAACGCAGAAACTAAATAATCTGAAAAATGTATGGAAAGGACAAAACATACCAACAAAGATAAGAATTTTTAAAACCTGCGTTTTCCCCACAGCCCTATACGGGAGCGAAACGTGGACACTGAACAAAGAAGACATGAGAAGAATACAAGCGTTTGAGATGAAATGTTACATAAAAGTCCTAAGAGTGCCATGGATAACAAGAACAACCAATGCAGAGATCCTTAAAAAAATTAGACATAAAGAACTGTCAACTAGTGAACAGAATAAAAGGACTAAAACTGAGTTATTTTGGCCACATCAAAATACATAATTCCTTAGAGAAAACTGTCCTAGAAGGCAAAGTGGAGGGAAAGAGAGGAAGGGGAAGACCAAAGAGAAGATGGGAGCAGGACATCAGCGACTGGTTGGAAGACGACATCGTGAGAGCAGGGAGACAAACGGCAGACAGAACAGCGTATCGTTGGATCATCTGGGCAGCCACGTCTCGCAGAGATATGCTGAACTGAAGAAGAAGATGAACATATTGTAACAGAAATCGTGTATTATGTTGGTGTACCGGGTTCGGCCGGGGACGTGTGGGATTCGGGGGGGGGGTGAAGATGAGTGACGTAGTTGTTGTTATATTGTGAGCAAATCGGCGGGAAAGTGTTCTAGACTGTGGTTCCGAGAATACCTCATTTGATTGTTGTTCATTCTAGTATGACCTTCGCGTAGTTGGTGCATGTTGTAGCGTCCGCTGTAGTTTGAATTTGAAGCAGCTGGGTACTGCTGTTGCGAAATAAAGAAGTTGCATTCGCCTCGGCAGTGTTTCCTTTACCGCACCGGACGACACCTAACCACCCAAATCGACGAACCCATACCGCTCGGGGTCCGGCAACAATATTATGTACAATTAAATTATAAGGTCGTTAGGAGCACTTTGGGGGAACGAAGGCCAAACTATGTCATACTTTGTCGCTAGCGGCGTTTCTTCGGGAGAATAGAAATACACACATGGAGCGCTAGTTGCAAAGGTCTCCGCCAAGGGAGCTTCTGTGAAAGTAATCACGTAAATTATAATGTAGGATAATATATTTGACAGGACCTTTCCAAAGTCGTATTTGTCGGCTTAGAGAAATCTGTAAATATCCGCTAGGGACGCTTTGCCTATTCTAGGGGGAATTCTACATCTGACCCTATTTCACATTTATATGTTAGGGGACACTTGTTTGTTCCACAAATATACACAAGGTGCGCTACGCGGGAAGGGATGTCATTTCGCATTCTTTGCGAGAGTATGCTACCAGGACCCGCGTGTTTGTATTTAAAGACCTTGCGCATGGATAAGTAATTTTAGCATAATCCGCATTAAGGCGCCGACCCACTACCAGGCGTTGTTGTACCACAATGCGAGTGTGCCGTGGTGTCATGGAGGGAACACTTCTGTTTTGCTGCGAGAAGTCTGCGCTCTATCTTACCCGACAGTTACACATTGAATTCTGTTGGACTTTAGTAGTCTTTGATCCAATGTGCCAATCATTGTTAATTCAACCAAATTTAGATCATGTGGGTTTTCCGAAGTGGTTGCAATCTTACCTTGTCAACCGAAAACAACGCGTGGTCCTCAAAGGCAAAGCATCTGTCTGGAAGCCGGTGTTGTCTGGTGTATCACAATGTTCACAAATTGGACCACTCCTGTTTGTCTTGTATATATACGATCTCACTGATCAGGTTGATTCGTGTGTAATGCCATTGTGTGCTGATGATTCCAAATTGTTTAAAGAAGAGTTCAAAACAAATCTTTAAATATCTGTTACAAATCCGAAATATAGTACTCCTCTGACAATTATCCTGAACTGTCCCATCATTTTACACTACCTCCCCTTCAACATCGTACGCAAATTGCAGATCTCATCTTTTTACACAAGTGTGTGCACTCCCAACTAGACTCGTTCTATCTGGTGGGGGGCTATCCAATTTCACTGTCCTTCACAGTCTCTACAAAACTACACTCCTTTTAGAGTCTCCAATAGCAGAATCAACATTAGAAAACAATCTGTTTTGAATAGATGTATGACTACTTTCAACACATTGTATTTAAGTGATCCAACTTGTGATATATTTTCAGGAGCTGAAACCTTTAGGTCTTCAATTCAAAAACATTTCTATGTATAACAGATGTTTGCCTGGTATATCTGATGTTGATATTGTGTTTTTATGTCCTTATTGTTCTTATTGTTCTATTATTGTTTTAATATTGATATGTATTGTTTCAGTTATCAGTCCTGTTATTGGGTCCACTGGACCTGTTGGAATCTTACTAAATACATTACAATATATCGACATTGCATCACTCTTATCACGGATCAAGTCAGGGGAATAAACCAACGAACACCAATATTCTTTGTAGTCTCTATCTACACATATGCACATGCATATAGAGGTAATATATTTGCCATTCATGTCGATACAGTATTCACTAGTATGTACAAAATACATTGTAGTGTACATATTAACGATATCTTCAGACACACATAAATAAACATACCGCTGTAACTTTACATAAATATGCGGCAACATGCACACACCCACGTACCCAGAAACGCACCCGGCAGATTTACACGATTGTAGAAAGATACACGATTGTAGAAAGATACACCAACGACTTGGCGCTCGGCGAGGAATGCAGCCTACAGTGCGGCAGGTGGAAGGCGCTCCTCGGCGGACAAGTATTTATGACACAATGATTCAGACGTCCGCTCCAACAAACGCCACCTGACCCATGATAGACCCAGCGCGCTAACATCACGACATTATCAGGAGAAATGCCCACAGACACCGTTATAAACAATTAGAAGAATCAACGATTAGACTATCCGGTTGGTGCATTATTCTGACGGGACATGTGATGCGTATTCGGGGGTTTTATAACCATCAAGTTCGGTTTCCATATGTGCGGATACGGCATGCGGCATAACAGTGAATATAGTCCCGGTGGAAATATACACAAGTAGTTCCAAGCGTACATAGGCGGATGGGTTTAGTCGTGCGGATGCGGATGCGGCTGCGGCAAGTTGAATTGCTCCGTGTAGCGATTCGAATCGTATCCGCACACGAATCGGATAGGAAATTCCCAGTAGTGACATAATTTCAGAGGTATTCCCCATTCCGCATGCGTTTCCGTACATATGGAATCCTAGCTTTAATCATGCACTGAACCTGAAATTACCGCATAAAGGAGGTCTTCTTTCTTGTCATCGGCAACTTAAACAGTCAGTCGGCCGTCAATGAAGTGGTCAACACTGACAACATAAGTAATCGCAGTGACTGGAACGTGCGCGAGACGTCGATGCCAACAATGACCACAATGCCATATCACGCAGACAACACAACAACTCAGCTACCTTAAATATGTACCCCTTTCATGTTAACGAACCCTACCCAGAATACAATATATGTATCCTATTTACAAATAGTTTTGCTGCCCATTGTACAGGACCAGGTTCGTTCCGGCCGAACGCGGCGCATCGTCGCACTCAATTCACTCTCACTATTTACACTGATTCACATAGTTGCAACGATCGCCGATATAATACGACGTGCACACGCCCGACAGGCAATGCGAGCGGCGACAGGGGAAACCGATATCCTGAACAAGTATGCTGCAAACTAGCCAATGTGTATTGAACAGTATAAATCCTTTCAGGTCTAGCCAAATGCACTGAACAGAAAGTGGCCTTTCGAGAGTGACGTCATCCACATGAACGAATCGACTGGTGGTGGTTTACACGAATCTATGACCCTTTGATGCTGATATTTATCATTTACATGCAAGATAAATTGGATGATCGGACACGCGGCAACCTACACACGATGTCGTGAAGACTCGGCCGACTTCCGGCACCCAGGATGCCGTGCGGCGGCGGCGGGGACTACAACATTAATGCTTCATCCATGAGTTCGTCGTCTATGTCGCACGGACTGTGTGACAGCAGACTGCCCACCAGGTTGCGCTGCGACATCGGCGATTTGACGGGTGACAACTTGGCCGACTTTCGCGACGACGGTGACTGTGTTGACTTGGCGCCAGGCGACCACGAGACTGTGTCGGTGGCGACGGCGGGGGAACAGGGCTGGATGACGGCGGGTGACTGTGGCGATCTCGTCGAGTTCGTCGTATGCTGTTTCGTCGTCGGCGACCTGGCCGAGAAGCCGGGACAGTCGATGACGAGGCCGTCTTCCGGGCTGCTCACGTCACTGTGCGGGCTCGCCACAGGCCTCGATCTGACAGTGTCACGTGACCTGTCATCACTCTTCCCTGACTTCGGCGTCGGCGCTTTGAAGACACCGTCAAAAGAAGTCGACTCGAATTTCGTGTTTTCCTTGTTCTCCGAGTGCGAGTTGTCTGCGGCTGACGAGTGACAGGAGTCTCTCGAAGGTGCAACGGCGTTCTCGCACTTTCTAGAGGCCGGCGACTCGCTGGTCGGCTTCACTTCCGTCGCCGGCGGCATATCGGAAGTGCGAGCGACGGCGCTGAGGTCTAACACACCACTGTCGCTCTCGGCGACGTTATTCACCGTCGCGGCCCCTCGCGATGTCGGCGTGTTTCGTCCGCTAGGTGGCGTCACCGTCGCGACGTCTGTCCGAAACGATTTGGAGTTTGCGACGCTGTTTGAGCGTGTCGCGGCGTCCGTGCAATGTATGGAGTGAGATCTGCCGTGAGAGTGAGCGGGCGTCGGCTTGGCGAGCGACGCCGTCCAACCACTGCCCTCAGTCGCCCCGCCGTCACCGTTGGCCGCAGTGCCAGCGGGAGTGCGGCTTTCCGGTGCCGCGTCACCCGGCGACGAGTTGATCTTGGAGACGATGTCGAGGAAGTGTCTCTTTGGCTGGTCGGCGTCAGTCACCGAGCTGTCCGCCTTCGACTTGCGTTGACGGTCGCTGTCGTGTGAGCTGCCTTGTCTCGCCCCGATACCGTCCCTCGGGTCAGCACTCGTCTTGTTCGTGACGACGGCCTTGGCACTGCTTGTCGCAGCGCCGTTCACACTCGCCGACTGAGTCTTAGAAGTGTCGGGCGTCGGCGGCCGGGGCACTGTCTTTGTGGCACCCTGCACTACAGGAGAGGGCGTTTTAAGGCCAGAAACAGTTGTATTTTTGATCGCTGCTGTACAATTGACTGGTTTTGGTGTGGCCGACTGAGGTGAATATTTGACGGCGGCGGTCGACCCCGCCTTTGTACAGCTGGCGGCTACAGCACTCGTCGCCTTGGATGTGTTCACAACAACGTTAGCACTAGACTGTTTTGAGACTGACGATGACGTCTTTGCCCCCGACTGAGCGGCAGGGGACTTCTGACCTTGCGATGTGCCCCTCTGCCCCGTCGCCAGGGGAACAGACATTGTCCGGGACACGAGGGAGGCTGAAGGTGGAGTCAAGGACTTTAACCCTGAACTGGCGGGCGTTGTTGGCTTTAGGCCCGATGACGACACAGACACCGCGCCCTTGGGCAACGACACACTCCGGTTGATAGTCGACACGTTGTTGACGATACTCGTCGACTTGCCAGACTCCGTTCGACTGCTCGACACCACCTCCCCCGCCACAGACGACCCCTTGTGGCCACCAGGAGGCGGTGCTGGAGCACCGCCCTGTTTTGTCACGGTCGGCTTAGTCTGGTTGTGTGCGGTGATGCCACCTGACGACGACAGCTGCGACTGCACGTGCTGCTGTCTGCTCAAGTCCGACGTGCGTCGGTGCTCAAGCGATTTCTGGTTCAGTTTCAATTCGAACGTCAACTTTGACCCCTTCACTCCACCCTGACTAGATCTGAATGACTCCTTAAGCGGGGTGCTCGGTTTGTTTCCTTCACTGAGGATTTTTAAGCGAATTGCATCAGCCTTTTCCTTGGTCGGCATCTCCGAGTCTTTTTCGCTGACGACACCACCGAGGCTGAGAGCGCCACCGGTCCCTCCCGAATGTTGTTTTGTCAACTTATCGATGACAGCCGACAGCGAGTTTTTGCGCGTTTTCACCTGTGATGGTTTCTTTGCATGTCCTGCGGATGAGCTCTGAGTGCTTGCGATAACGATTGGTGCTGTTGATGATTTCCCACTGGATGGCATCGCTGGAGAATGTGAGGACTTCATCGACGTTGTCGTGGCTGTTAACGTGTTGTGTGGCATGCTGATCGGTTTGAGTTTGATTGTCGGTGTGCGTTGGAGCTTACTGTCGACTCTCTCCCGGCCCGTTCCACTGCTCTCCAACTTTAAACGACTGTTGGGGCGGCCGCTGCCTCCCCCGCCAGACGTTCCCGAGTGTCCAAGCTTTGGGGAGACACGCTCGCCACCCCCGTGTGCCGACTTCACGAGTTTCATTGTGCCTGACGTAGCAGAGCTGTACTTTGCTGAAGACAATGGTGGTGTCTTTGACGACGTCGCTGCTGGCGGTGTCACAGCGATGCTCGGCTGCACTTGCATGCGCCCGCCCGCAGTTGTGATCTTGATCTTTGTTGGCTTCAAGACGTGTGGCGTCTGATAGCCGTCATTGTCGTTTACTTCGGCGTCAAAGTCGTAAATGCGCTGCTTCTTGCTCAGGTGATCCTTCTTGCTCTCCTCTGCACGCCGCCGCTTCTTCTCTCCATCGCCGTGCTTTGACAGGCGCTGCTTCCGTTTCTGACCCTTGCTACTGCGACTCACCGTTGTACCTTGTTCCGACTGCTTGCTCCCATTCGACATCAGCCGATGACTGCTGCCACTAGACGGCGCCTGGAACACGTCCGAGTCGTCCGTCAACGCATCGCTGGATTTGTCGGCATTCAGTGTTTTCTTCGAGTCCTTTGACTTCTGCAGCTTGGGTTCCTCAACGAGATCGGGTGACGTCATGCAGTGGTGGGGTGACTCTTTCACGATCATTTCTGTCGTTAGAGCCTTGGTGTTTACCTTCACGGTGATATACGGCTTGCTCTTGGCACTGTTTGACCAGTTGGACAGTGCATCTTTGCCATCTCTCCTCTCCTTCTTCCGGTCCTTGCTCTCCTGTGGTGACTCCGTTGAGACATTTTTATTTTTTGAACCGCTACGCGTAACCTTTGGTGGCGTGACGGCCGGAGTACACCCGAATGCCTGCCGGTCGCATGCATCCAGGTCCAACTCTGCACTGTCAGACTCTACACCGACCAAATTCGAGTCTGGGTTCAACAGAGATGCTGTGAAATCAAATGGGTCACTCTCGACCGAATGTGAACGCGCACTTTTTGGCGTTGCTGCTAACTTTGCATCTGCGATGAAGTCTGTTGGAGTTACAATCTGTTCCTTCGAAAAGACGTCTGAATCTTGTGAGCCTCGTTCAGATTCCACACTGCCACCTATAGAACGGCTTGTCTTCCTCGTGAGATCGATACTACTGCCACTCTTACCATCACACATGAGGACCCCACCGCCTTTGATCCTCCCGTCGACATCTTTCGTCTCACCGCCTTTCAGTTGCCTGTCAAAATTGCTGTTTCGCCCCGCCCTCGAGCCCCTACCACTGCTGTCAAAGTCTGACGGAGATGGCCACGTGTTAGAATTCATTTTTATATGCTCATTAGAGTTTGTCCGCTGGAAAGCACTGTTGACCGATGGCAAGTCTACGGCGGCATTGTCTTTGTGACAGTCACCAGAACCGTAGTGAACACTTTGGTTTGACCGGTCGAGATCGTTTGACAGTGATGAGGCTTGCGACCGTGGAGACGGCTTCTTGTAGTCGTCCGGCTCGTTGAGTATACTCGCCAGTTCTGAGTGCTGACATTTCGACAGGTGGCGCGACTCATGTTTTATTATGTTATCGAGCGTCGACGCCAGTTTCAACACGTGCGATTCGTTTGTGTAGGTCTCGCCACCACCACCAGGTGGTGTGCTGGCCAGAAGTCCGGCAAGTGGGCTCGTGTTGGAATTGATGCAGCACCCGACATCGTGGCATGAACCGGAGGCGCCGTCTTCATCTCCCGACCGATAGTGCTTTGACGGACTGCTGCCGATAGGACTGCGTGACTCGGCAAGACTTTTCCGCTTACGCGACTTACGGTGACGCACTGGCGTGAGCGAATTTGTGCTGTCATCGTCAAGCAGCGCAGACAACATTGAGTGTTTCTGATTTGCAGCTGCGACCTTTGCATTGTTGGCCATCGCAGGCATCTCGTCCTGGTCCAAGAGACGGGCCAACATTGGGTTCTTGGAGATCTTCTCGGCCTTCATCGCTTCCATCATGTCATTTTGCACATGTGTCGTGTCCAGGAAGTTCGACTCAAAAGCACCATTGTTCGTGATGCTGCCACCACTGATGCCGCCCGGTTCGGTTACCGCTGCAGGCGGCACGGGGTGCATGTGGTGCATGTTCTGCTGGACGGTGCCACCACTCATGAGTTCCCGGTGCAGCGAGCCCATGCGGTCGTGGTACATGTGTGTGCTGATGAACGCCTGACGCCGCTCCTGGCCGACCTTCGACAGCATGAGCGAGGTGGCTGACGGTGCTGCCACCATGGGAGGGGCGGCAGTAGGCAGTGGTGGCGTCAGGGTCATGATGCTGTAGGGCTCAGGTGAGGGCGGCACTAACTCAGTGGCTAGACGGGTGCGTGCTTTCTGCATGATTGCACGCAGTGTCACTGGCAGCGAGAGACACCTGCAACAACAATCAGAAGGTGACAGGACACTCAGTATACAGGCTCATGGGAGTTTGTCATGTTCTTCTAAAATGTCAGCAACATCTAACTATAATTGAGCTAGCATACACATGTATGTATGTATGAATATGTGTGTGTGTGTGTGTGTGTGCGTGCATGCGTGTTGGGGGTGCATTAACGTTTTTCCTAGATGGTTTGCCTCTTGGGCGTCAAACTTTGAGGGATTATCTCTGACCTATCGGAAAGAAAAGTAACCCCTTTGGAATTTGCTGTTGGCTAAGGATTCTTGCCTGTTTTATGGTTTGTACAATACATTAGACAGACATAAGTTGATTGTTCATAACAGTAGGTGTATTGTCTGCAACTGTTTGAGAATCGATCACGCAACTGAGGACCAAAAACTTTTCAAATTTACATCATAACAAAGGTCATTCACAAAATAATCTCACAAATTGTCTTCTGTGTGTATCACAACCAGTATGTAACAAAGTACATTTACTATTTCTACCAGCTCTGGTAAGTATGTAGCATTAACTAGTGGATAGACATTTTTGCTAGCACTAAAAACAAAAGTTTAGTTGGCATATTTCTTAAAACTTAACAAAATATTTACAGAACATTAAAAAAACAGTTTCACTTAGCATATGTAATAAGAAAACTTGATCTAGATCAAGCCCTTCTGACACTGATACATTACAGTGCTCAGTAAGTATTGCTATTATACCATGGCAAGCAGTTGCATTCACATACAAACCGCAATTACCTGAAAACTATTCCCAATTTCTCGATACATCCAATGCCATATTTGTAGATGGTATTATTATTGTTAAGATGCCATCAAACACAAATTAAAATTATGTTACACCCACCAGGATTAAAATTTTAAAAATTTACAAACTACAATAACGCATCAGAGACCATCTAAATCACCCAAAAGGGGCCGCTAGCATATCTACAAATTTTCAGCCCCATAATTGCAAAACTTGGGGAGATATGTGGGACATACACGCAAAGAGAGACCTAGTCTATATTATGTCAAATGTGTTCTTGCTTAGCAAGGTTAGAGTTAGTTACAAACACCAAATTACTTCAACTGAAATTGCCTTTTACAAAAATGTATGCAACAGTGTTTTTAAAAATCACCATAACCATGAAATACAATTTCCATAAAATAAGTATAAAAAGATAAAATAATGAATTGAAACACATCCCAGGCTATCATTAATCTATGTGTAAATGTTGTGGGTTTACATGAACATTAGTAATGAGGCGATTGCTGTAGCTACAAACCTCTGTAACACTTGTGTTGTGTAGTCATCATTACAGATGGCTTCTTCATTGGCTGCTGTACAGATCTTACACTTGACGGCTGTCACATCGCAGAGGTCAAACTCGCCTGGAAGGAAGGTCAACAGTGGGATTAGCAGCAAAATGTGTGGTTTGGTCTGGCAAAATGCAGCGACACAGAAGTTTTGAGTAAATACAGGAGCGCCAGTGCTGGCACAGTTACAGAGTAAATACAGGAGTGCCAGTGCTGGCACAGTTACAGAGTAAATACAGGAGCGCCAGTGCTGGCACAGTTACAGAGTAAATACAGGAGCGCCAGTGCTGGCACAGTTACAGAGTAAATACAGGAGCGCCAGTGCTGGCACAGTTACAGAGTAAATACAGGAGCGCCAGTGCTGGCACAGTTACAGAGTAAATACAGGAGCGCCAGTGCTGGCACAGTTACAGAGTAAATACAGGAGCGCCAGTGCTGGCACAGTTACAGAGTAAATACAGGAGCGCCAGTGCTGGCACAGTTACAGAGTAAATACAGGAGCGCCAGTGCTGGCACAGTTACAGAGTAAATACAGGAGCGCCAGTGCTGGCACAGTTACAGAGTAAATACAGGAGCGTCAGTGCTGGCACAGTTACAGAGTAAATACAGGAGCGCCAGTGCTGGCACAGTTACAGAGTAAATACAGGAGCGCCAGTGCTGGCACAGTTACAGAGTAAATACAGGAGCGGTTCCATGTTCTGTTCAAATTGACGAAATCTTTGTCAATCATCTGAATACTCTGTGAAATCATCCCCAGCATCTGTATGAATATAGTGTACCCTGGCATATAGTAACAGACTAACAGGGACTTGGATGCCTCCATATAGCGTACCCTGTCATATAGTAACAGACTAACAGGGACTTGGATGCCTCAATATAGCGTACCCTGGCATATAGTAACAGACTAACAGGGACTTGGATGCCTCAATATAGCGTACCCTGGCATATAGTAACAGACTAACAGGGACTTGGATGCCTCAATATAGCGTACCCTGGCATATAGTAACAGACTAACAGGGACTTGGATGCCTCAATATAGCGTACCCTGGCATATAGTAACAGACTAACAGGGACTTGGATGCCTCAATATAGCGTACCCTGTCATATAGTAACAGACTAACAGGGACTTGGATGCCTCAATATAGCGTACCCTGGCATATAGTAACAGACTAACAGGGACTTGGATGCCTCAATATAGCGTACCCTGGCATATAGTAACAGACTAACAGGGACTTGGATGCCTCAATATAGCGTACCCTGTCATATAGTAACAGACTAACAGGGACTTGGATGCCTCAATATAGCGTACCCTGTCATATAGTAACAGACTAACAGGGACTTGGATGCCTCAATATAGCGTACCCTGGCATATAGTAACAGACTAACAGGGACTTGGATGCCTCAATATAGCGTACCCTGGCATATAGTAACAGACTAACAGGGACTTGGATGCCTCAATATAGCGTACCCTGGCATATAGTAACAGACTAAAAGGGACTTGGATGCCTCAATATAGCGTACCCTGTCCTATAGTAACAGACTAACAGGGACTTGGATGCCTCAATATAGCGTACCCTGTCCTATAGTAACAGACTAACAGGGATTTGGATGCCTCAATATAGCGTACCCTGGCATATAGTAACAGGCTAACAGGGACTTGGATGCCTCAATATAGCGTACCCTGTCCTATAGTAACAGACTAACAGGGACTTGGATGCCTCAGTATAGCGTACCCTGTCCTACAGTAACAGACTAACAGGGACTTGGATGCCTCAGTATAACGTACCCTGGCATATAGTAACAGACTAACAGGGACTTGGATGCCTCAATATAGCGTACCCTGGCATATAGTAACAGACTAACAGGGACTTGGATGCCTCAATATAGCGTACCCTGGCATATAGTAACAGACTAACAGGGACTTGGATGCCTCAATATAGCGTACCCTGGCATATAGTAACAGACTAACAGGGACTTGGATGCCTCAATATAGCGTACCCTGGCATATAATAACAGACTAACAGGGACTTGGATGCCTCAATATAGCGTACCCTGGCATATAGTAACAGACTAACAGGGACTTGGATGCCTCAATATAGCGTACCCTGTCATATAGTAACAGACTAACAGGGACTTGGATGCCTCAATATAGCGTACCCTGGCGTATAGTAACAGACTAACAGGGACTTGGATGCCTCAATATAGCGTACCCTGGCATATAGTAACAAACTAATAGAGACTTGGATGCCTCAATATAGCGTACCCTGGCATATAGTAACAAACTAATAGGGACTTGGATGCCTCAATATAGCGTACCCTGGCATATAGTAACAAACTAATAGGGACTTGGATGCCTTAATATAGCGTACCCTGGCATATAGTAACAAACTAATAGGGACTTGGATGCCTCAATATAGCGTACCCTAGCATATAATAACAAACTAATAGGGACTTGGATGACTCAATATCTGACTTAACCAATAAGACAATCATGTAGAGCTGCGTACAAACTACAAAGTTTCCCTTCCAGTGGGTGTTTTTGCTAGTGGATATAATACACATAGTACTAAAGGTTTCTCCTGCTGCACAAATATGCCACAGTTTCTGCTATTAATAAAACAATGAATTACTTGCGTGTGATATTCAAGTTTCACCCACCTAATGGTGTGTTGCCCTAGCTATTGCCGGCTCGACGAATGACACCTCATGGGGTTTGTTACCCCCTGTTGTGGGAACTTACCTGTGGTCATAGTGTCTTTGAGGGGGTGTTCAAACAGCACTGTGACATGGTGAAGTGACACAGGACACACCTCAAACGTCATCACACAATCCACGTCTGTCAAAAATACATACCAACATAGAAACATACAAATTATATTTATAATAATTATTCTGATCATCAAAATGTTTTCTTTTAAAATGTTTCATGTATCTGTTTAATTTGAATGAATATAATTATTTCATTCAGATAATTGTATGCCCATCACATGATACTGTGAATGTTTGACCACATAAAAACCATGGCCATTGTTGACAGCTGCTGACAGCTGAATGATCAGGTTGATTGATACTCATAAACAGATAATACTGGTGGGGATTCACCAAAAGACGTTTGAGATATAATTCACGAATAATGTTTTTATGATGAAATAAACAAGGATACATTTTAGATGTAATAATTCATGAACCATGAGATGTTTCAGATGTAATATCCAGGGTTCATACAGAATGAGCAAAGTAAAATTCAAGAACATTCAAGAACATTTTCAGGGTAAAAAGTAGCACTTTTTAGAAACATTTTCAGGAGCATTATAAATTTTGTTTCAACAATTGATGTCATGTATTTGTACAGTTCCACTACATGTAAACTGCAGTCCTTTTTGGATTTTTTGACAAGTCTTGTTTAGAAGATTTTCACAGAAGGCTAAAAACTCTGACTAATTAAACTGCTTTTCACAATGACGCTTAGCTTGTCATGTCTCCACCAAGATTCTCATCAGGCTAAGTGTACACATCATTTCTCGGCGAGCTTGAGATATTGCCTGTACAAATCTTAGCAAGTCCAAGATGTTATATTTATTTTTCAAAATGTTGTCTGGCTCAGCCTTAACCCAACCTTAGTTTATTATTTTTGGCAAGCTTTTATTTAACTTGCCTAAATTATTAGCAGTGTCCGCCTACAAGGTACACCTTTGGGGAGTAAAAGATTATCTATATATTATTGTAAATCTAATTACATATAATTAATTTCCTCTTGTGTTTCCTTCCTTCATTCCATTTCCAATATTTTATAGTTGACCAAGTCTTAGGCTTGCAATTCAATTGACGGGCTATGCTCACATTATTTTTTTGATGTTGCTGCATGCATCAGCATAGCACAAGCTTTTGAATTTCACAGCAATCCTTCAAAATCTAATTTTTATAATCATCGTCTGAATTTACTCTCATCCATAACTCACGGCATTGCGGTTATCAATCATAAACTAAATAACTAAGAAAATTTTGTTTAAAATAAACAACATGGATGCCGGCGAGTGACCAGACACACGGAGAAAGAGTGCATCTCGTGATTATGTATATTGCTATTTCATGTGGCGCCATCTATTGAATTGTTACCGATCATTTTTATCTTCCGCCATGTTGTTTTTGCTAAATTTTTTGCAGTTTTTTAATCACCGATTTTTATGAAAAAAATTACTGAGAGGTTCGACAAAATATTACTTTAATTATTTCATTGACAAATCGTCACTACAGTGCTTGAATGTTCATGAAAATCTGTTATAAAAACATTCAAGAACATCCAGTGAGATTCAAGAACATTTGAGGGTACTCAAATAAAAAAATCAAGACTTTCGGGGATCTGTGCAAACCTTAGACTAATACTTTTATCAAACCATGAGACATTTGACATGTATTAACTAATGAACCAAACAATCAGAGTTGTAACGATACTGTTGAGGTGTAATAACTGACAAACCATGAGACATTCGAGATCATTGACAAACCGTGAGAGGAGGCGTCGGGTCGTGTGACTTCCGGCCGTATACAGCTGCCAATGAGTGTGTTGAAGAGCACTTGTTGCCGCAGGTACATGATGATCTTGGGCACACTGGTGGGATGAACAAAGGGGATGGAGGAGACCATGGAGCCATGCAGGTCTGCCGACCCATTCACCGTGCTGAAGTAGTACACATGCTGCTGGTCGGGCAACGTCTGCAAACACAAATACACATGTTCCATGGGTCGCTGTTTGTAATGACGCAGAAACATAAAAATGGGCCAAGAGGCCCTGAAGTCCTTTGGACTAATACGTCGATATGTAATCCCGGCTGACCAAATGAGTGATAAGTCGAAACAATTGTAACATTGTTTTCTTACATTCTTGTAAAGGTTGGGTAGGGTGCTTTACATGGTTTCAAAAATTATGACTGCTACAAAAATTGGCAAAGTTATGGAGCATTGAACATGGTAAGGGTCAAAAAGTGAAAATGAAGAAAACGGCAGTTGAATTTTTATATTATATATGCAAATGGATTGCATGGAAATATTACATGCAAGACATTCAAATGTGGCACACAGTATGTATGTTATGTTGCAATGATACACTGGAAGTACAAATGTGCTGCTACAAAGACTTAGCAAGTTATGCCAGATATGTCTTTATGTGTAAAACTAAGAGGACAGATTATTTGAGAGCAAAAGGTAGACTAAAGAAAATTCAAAATGATGAAGCTAATGCAGAGTTAAGAGAATTGGCTAGTGTGTAAATGCTTTATAAAACAAATATCAAAATGCTACCAAAAACAGTTACATGAAAACTTGCGCAACCTAAAACATAGCAAGCCTGCAGAATACTGGGATATACTTAATAAAGCAAGTAACAGCAGTGAAAAATGTGGAAATATTTCACTGGATAAGTATATGAACCATTTTGAAAAACTCGGTGAAAAACCTGAAACTGAAACTGCACCTAGTGAGATACCTTTTGATCCAAGAAAGATTTCCCAGTCAAACGAACACATAAACAGACCATTCATGCAAAATGAGGTACTAATGCAAATAACAAAACACAAAAATGGGCCAAGTGGCCCTGAAGTCCTTTGGACTAATACGTCTATATGTGACCCCGGCTGACCAAATGAGTGATAAGTCAGAAAAATTGTAACATTGTTTTCTTACATCCTTGTAAAGGTTTGGTAGGGTGCTTTACACGGTTTCAAAAAATATGACTGCTACAAAAATTGGCAAAGTTATGGAGCATTGAACATGGTAGGGATCAAAAAGTGAAAATGAAGAAAACGGCTGTTGAAGTTTTACATTATATATGCAAATGGATTGCATGGAAATATTACATGCACAACATTCAAATGTGGCACACAGTATGTAATATGTATGTTATGTTGCAATGATACACTGGAAGTAAAAATGTGCTGCTACAAAGACTTATCAAGTTATGCCAGATTATGTCTTCATGTGTAAAACTAAGGACAGATTATCTGAGAGCAAAAGGTAGACTCACTGTTTGACACAGTTTAAAACCTACAGGCAACTGTCCAGTTTAACAGGGGTCTAGTGGCTTAATGCTGTCTGTTGACACAAGCTACTGCCAGTGACCAATTACAGATTAGTCACAGTTTCCATAAAACAATAGCAGGCAGAGAATCTTAGCTCCACAGCTGGGTGTAATACAGAACCAGAGCCACCACTGATTCATGGTCAAGTAGATTAGCTCAATGCACCAACTAAAACAATACACAACACTGTGAGTGACAGAGTGAGGCCTAAGCAGTGTCCTCATTGCTGAATAGATCAATTAAACATGCCAAGTGGGTGACATTCTGCACAAGTGTTCATTAATCCTTAGTGATTGTTCAGAACACCAGACTAACCACATACCTAAACAAAGCGAATGTAATAGGTGGAACAGGCAGTGTTCAAATAGGGGTATTGGTTGAATTGTATTTGTCTCAATGCAAAAGGCTTTATTGTGCCTTCATTGATTATAAGAAAGCATTTGATTTAGTAGACCGGTCCTCCCTGTGGTCTAAGATAATTTCATACGGTATTAATGGTATTGTGTTGAAAGTTGTATACAATATATATACAATTATGGGTCAGCTGGACGGTGATAGAATGTTTGAAATTGAAGCCTTTGTAAAACTTTTGTCTTGACTTCACTGAAGGCGGTGTCCTGCTGTCAGAACTTCGAAGGTGTTACTCACCTAACTTACAAATATATAGGGAGCTAATGGAGAGGCCCTTCATAATCCATAGCACTACAAAATGAAGTATCTGAAAGTCACACTTCATATACTGAGTGACACATCTCGTACTGTCTCTCTGCACTGTCGCAATGTCCAATAGTTTCCTATCACAACCCTCGTGAACAATATACCAAAGCTATATATTTCTAACAACACAACATATGTATTATCATTGGATAGGTAATTGAATAATCTTTCAGATGAATGCAACTTGTAGCAGCAGAAAATGAAGCATACAAAAGTTACACCGCAAACAATGACATGCATTCTCAAAATGTGATTCATTCAAAAATTAGTGCTATGTAATAGTAGTTTGTCAAAATGTAAACAAACTCAAAGACAGTTGCAGCTTACTGTCCACCAAGCAGTAGCAGAGCAGTTTTATAATAATAATAATCCACAAGTTAAGTGGCAGTGATCTTCCTTTTATCATTCATGTGATATTTATTGTGAGCAGGGCGAACAAATGGTTATCATACGTAGACAGGTACAGAAAGAAACTGAAATTTTCTATAAAAAGAACACGTTTGCCTATCAATGGCATGTATTTCCTATTGTTGCTGTTTCTGCCGGGCAGAAACAGTTTCTGCCCGGTATAAATCAAACAACCCTGTAGGTAATTATTAATCAAATGTTTTTTGGTGAATCATAGTTACTGATCATTAAGGGTTATGATGGAAGTAAAATGTTTACATGTTTACTGTTCACTGAAAAAAACAGCTCCACAGAATTAATTATAGTTATTGTTAAGATGTTTAACCTAGTTCCATTATCTGACATTGTGCCAACAGATTGGTGTATTGGGATCATTAAGCCTATATAATTATTATATAAACATAGCAGCAGACACTGGGACAGTGTGACTGCTGCCTGGCTAAATGGATGCAATGGTGCTTTGAAGTTAGTTCTTCTGCCAACTATCCTTTTCACACAAGCCTATAGGTTTAGTAGCTGCCAGCACACTACTGAGCCTAAACTACCATGCAGGTGTGAAAAACGTGCTGATGTATTTGAACTTGATCCACTAATTAACTGTCCACCAAGCAGTAGCAGAGCAGTTTTATAATAATAATAATCCACAAGTTAAGTGGTAGTGATCTTCCTTTTATCATTCATGTGATGTTTATTGTGAGCAGGGCGGACAAATGGTTATCATACATAGACAGGTACAGAAAGAAACTAAAATTTTCTATAAAAAGAACCACATACCTAAACAAAGCGAATGTAATAGGTGAAGAACAGGCAGTGTTCAGATAGGGGTATTGGTTGAATTGTATTTGTCTTGACACAAAAGGCTTTATTGTGCCTTAACTATGTCAACTCTTCTAATGGTTGACATTTGGTTGTTTCAGGTGTCAACTATATTGTGAATCTGTAATTATTAGTCTATATTGATACAATTGATTTACACAGTACCATGTCTACACAAGGCATGGCAAGCGTAAACAGAACAGTAGAATGCATTTGATATAAATAAAGTGTAGGATATTTCACTCTATAGTTGTCCAGAATATTAATTTTCTATGTTTGTCACCTACAGGTTTCTACAGACAATACATCTTTAACCAATAGACACCACAGTCACACCATTTTATAATAATTAAATGAATATCAAAATAAACACAACTTGCAATTATAGAAAATCAATAGTTTTGAAGATACAGTTTAAAAGTGTTAGGCAACTGTTCTAACAGGGGTCAAGTGTGTCTACTCTGCCTGGGTGCTGTGACCATTTAAAGATTAGTCAAAGTCTCAATGGCCTAGGTTGTAGAAATTAGTCACAGCTTTTGACTTTCTGGCACATTACACAACATCTACTGTTGGGGGTGATCTCAAGGGCCCTTCTCAAAACCACATCACTAGATAAAATGTAAACCTTTTGCACTTTGGGGGCCCCTTAGGTGCCCTTAGAATGATTCAATCAAATACAGATTTCTTGTACATAGTGGCAGCACCCTAAGATACATCTATGCAAAATTAGAAAAAAGTTGCTGAACAGTTTTTGAAAAAATAGGCCAAATGTTACATTTTTACCAGTTTTGTGGTCCTTGGAGGCCCTAGGGAGCCTTCAAATGATTCAATCAAATACAGATTTCTCATGCATAGTGGCAGTGCCCCAAGATATGTCTATGCAAAATTAGAGAAAAAGTTGCTGAACGGTTTCTGAGATACGGCAGCTAACGGCGGACACAGAGTGATGGCAATAGTCCCTTGGACCTTCGGCCAAAGGACTAAAAACCAGGGTTGACTTGTCGGAAACCTCAACTTCCTATGTATGGAATTAAAAAAATCTGGGAGGTTCAGAACACACATCAGTGGCTGTTTTCGTGAAGCGGTTAAGAACGTTCTTAATGCTATGACGATTGTCTTACTAAATAATGCGATTTTTTTAATATAAGCAAACACAGGAGTTTACACAAACACGTGACAGTAAGTAACTGAATAACTTTAAGTACACTTCATGTAACCGGTCCGTGTGTGTGTGTGTGTGTGACTTACCACAGACAGGCCCTGGCTGGTGTCATAGTGTGCGTGTATGAGATCTACTTACCACTGACAGGCCCTGGCTGGTGTTATAGTGTGTGTGTGTGTGTGTGTGTGTGTGTGTGTGTGTGTGTGTGTGTGTGTGTGTGTGTGTGTGTGTGTGTGTGTGTGTGTGTGTGTGTGTGTGAGACCTACTTACCACTGACAGGCCCTGGCTGGTGTCGTAGTGTGTGTGTTTGGCCTTTCGTGAGGCTGACTGGATGAGGAGTGAGACGAGAGGCTGCACGGTGTTGAGGTCCAGGAAGTCAATCCCTGCCACACACCAACAACAAATGTCAGTTCACATCAACATAGGAGGCAGACAGGGTGCCTTAATATCATTGAAAGGAGCCTTTTAATTATATTTAACATACACTTTTATATTGTTGCTTTTAATCATGTTTATATGTTCCACATTGAACATTTTAAATAGTTGTACATTTCATATTTTATTTTGTATGTATTATTATTTCTTATTTTAACAATAATACATTTAAATATTATTACTATATATATATATATATATATGTATATATATATATATACATAGATTAGCTGCTGGTGACGATACACATTTGCATTCGTTGACATGTTAAGTTTAAAAATAAATGTTCATCACTGCATGGCACTGAAATTTATAACAATATATACCACCGTTTTTATTCTGACTGAAAAGAAGTCTCTGTATAGTAGTCGTAGTAGTGGCGACATTGCCACATATACCTACCTGTCGTCGCTTGTATCTTCTTGATGATGCTGAGCGCCATCGGTAGAGGGCGCTGCAGACGGAGGACAAAGACAGCGGGCAGACTACTGCTGTTGACATTGTTGATTGCCGCAAAAGACGGCAGACTACAAAAAATGAGACAGTGGTAAAAAAACTAGCAGAGATCATTGATGATATCATTGATGATAATGACACTGACCACGTTTCTGCAATGGAACACTGGAGATTTTGGATCAAAGAAAAATGGCAGAAAATAATTTTTCAAAAACGAGAAGTTGCCTGAAAACTTTTTTTGGGTTAAAATGTGATGAAGTCAAAAATATATGGATTTAATTTGACACCTGTGAAATCATGAGATGGATAGAGAACACTGCAATCTCTCACCAGATATGGAACATTTAGCAGGTCTCTCTGTACAATTACAGTGAACTATACGTCTACAGATGTGGTTATCTATAGTTAAGAAATGGTTATTACAGATAAGAGCTTCATTATCCACAAAATATGACAAAATTTACATGAAGCTGACCTCCCTGATGCTGCAGCTGATGTGAAATCTTAAGACACAGTTGTAATGAAAACCTACATTAACACCAACTGAATGTAGCGTGGACAAACATACATCGGAATATATTATACTCTACGTACCTTTTCCCATCAGTCGTCTTACTTATTGTCATCAGAGGCATTGTGGGTAACTTGTGTGCAGCCGAACTCTCGATTCCGACTGTTACACTGTGCCCAAGCTTCCTCTCTCGGATTGCTGTTGGAAGAGAGATAAAAGTGCATAAATGAAAACATTCGACACAGGACACAGAAGACAACTATTATCACTGCTAGGAAAAATATGTTTATTGGAAAACTAATGTGTTTTGCATAAATCGACACCATGGCTGAAGATGCGTGAGTTGGTAAAGCACCGGAAAAAAGTGGTAGAATAATCTACAGATCAACTGCACTAAAAGTAAGGATGAGAAGATTCATACTCACACTCAATGGTCATTGGCACGCTGGTCCTGGTCTGTGTGTCCAGCAGGTCGTACGGACCAACAAAGTACGTGATCTTCATTGGCAGTCCTGTATGCAAGCGTTATACATGGTGAACAATGACACTTAAAACAGTCGATCAGAATGAAATTAATCATTCTGAGCAAGGCACACAATGCCACAAACGTTTTAACAAGATTGCCACCCAGAGAATTAACTCTAAGTGGCAGATGGACAAGGAAGCCCTTTGGCTTATCGAGAGTCCAACCCTTTTATCTATGTGTATCCCGCCCTTCTGAGGTATGTGTCGATTTCATTTTTAAACATATTCACGCTACTAGCACCCACACAATCAGCAGATAATCTGTTCCATTCATTTACTGTCCTTTGTGAAAATGAGAACTTTCTTATATCTAATGTACACTGCTCCTTTGCTAATGTAACTTCATGTCCTCTAGTCCTTCTATCTTTCTTAACTGAGAAAATAATATTTCTATCAATATTTTCATAACCATTTATTATTCTAAGCACTTCTATCTGATCTCCTCTCAATCTCCTGGTCTCTAGTGTTGTTAAACCACATTCTTTTAGGCGAATTTCATAACTAAGATCCCTCAGTTTTGGTATCATTTTAGTCGCTCTTCTCTGCACTCTTTCTAGCATATCTATATCCTTCTTGCGATATGGCCTCAACGCTTGTATACAATATTCTAAATGAGGCCTCTCTATTGCTTTTTACAGCGGTATTATTAGTTCTCTTTCCTTATATGCTATATTTTGCCTAACTAATCCAAGGATTTGATTTCCCTTTGAAGCTGCAATTCCGCACTGCTCCGAAACCTTCATATCACCACTAATGGTTAACCCTAAGTCCTTTTCTTTTACAGTAGTACTTAGTACAGAACCTCCCATTGTATATTGTACATCTTCGTTCCCATGTCCTGTGTGAAGGCATTTACATTTCCCAAAATTGAACAGCATTTGCCATTTTTCAGACCATTTGATCAACCTGTCAAGATAATCTTGTAAATGCTGTTTATCTCCATCACTTTTAATCCTTCTAAACACGTTTGTATCATCCGCAAATTTCAACACCTTGCTTGTTATTTCATCATCCAAATCGTTGATATATATTAATAATAATATAGGTCCTAGTACTGATCCCTGTGGTACCCCACTCAATACCGATTTCCAGTTTGAAGCCTCCCCATCAACTACTACACATTGTCTTCTGTCAATCAGCCATTTTTCGATCCAGTTTATTATACCATTTCCTATGCCATGGGCCTTTAGTTTAAGCAGTAATCTTTGATGTGGTACTTTGTCGAAAGCTTTTTGAAAATCTAAGTAGACGATATCTACTGGTGATCCCTCATCTACCCACTTAGTGATGTCTTCCAAAAAACATAATGTATTTGTTAAGTGGGGTAACCTCGCTTTAAAAAACCCATGTTGAGATGGGTTTATCAAGTTGTTTAACAAGAAAAATCCACCATGTGATCTTTAATTAGTCTTTCTAATAATTTGCAAATCACTGACGTTAAACTCACTGGTCTATAGTTCTCTGACTTGTTTCTCGAACCTTTTTTAAATAATAGTATAATGTTTGCCTCTTTCCATTCTAAAGGAACCACTCCCTCTTCTAATGACAAATTGAAAACTGTTGCAAACGGTACGCTAATTTGTTCTACAATTTCTAATAGTAGTTTGGGCGTAATCCCATCCACTCCAGGTGATTTATTATCCTTCATAGCCCTTATTTTCTTAGCTACCATTTCCGGGGTTACAATTAACTGTCCTAAATAGTCTGAATCTGCCCCCTTGAACTTACCCTCTGGGACTGGCAGTGAACTAATATCTTCCCT
Organism: Paraescarpia echinospica; assembly: GCA_020002185.1. Taxonomy (NCBI): domain Eukaryota; kingdom Metazoa; phylum Annelida; class Polychaeta; order Sabellida; family Siboglinidae; genus Paraescarpia; species Paraescarpia echinospica. The sequence continues at coordinate 91,328,736 of CM034531.1, read as the reverse complement.
GGTAAACACTGAACTAAAATACTCATTCAGGTCTTCTGCCATTAAGACTCCGTCCGATATTATATTTCCAGCACTATCTTCTAGAGGACTGACCTTATCCTGAACTTTCTGTTTGCTTCGAACATGCGCATACAAATTCTTGCTGTCATGTTTTATATTTCTAGCTAATTGTTGTTCATAGCTTCTCTTTGAATTTCTAATTTCAGCTGTAGCTTGGTTAAGTGCTTCTTTATAAATGTTGTAGTCTTCATCATTTCCAGTACATCTATATGACTTCCACATCATTTGTTTATACTTAATATTTCTAATGGCTTCTTTCGATAAGTGTTTCTTTTTGGACCGTTTCCCTTGTTTTTTGAAAGGTACAAATTTATCGTCTATGCACTTAAAGGGAATAAAAACATCTATTGCTCGAATTCATGTTATATTACATCCTGCTATCTATTTCCACGTCCACCAAACCAAAAAAATAAAAAATTCAATGAATTAAAAATTCCACATTTTACGGTGTGCATCCGGACATGTTCGAATATGCATATTTTTGGCGCGCTTTTCGGGATGCCGAGATGTGACGTCACTTATGACTCAAACTCGCATCAGGCTGACCCTTTCCATGCATTCAGAGCATGTTTACAAGTATAGCTTTTGGGTCGAAACGAGCGTCAGAACGAGTTATTGTGCAATATTCCGACATAATACAAACACTAGTCATCATAGAGGAACAAGCAGTTATCTTACGGTTCCACATGAATCAAATTTTATTCAAAACAACGAATGCGAATGGGCCTACAAGTCGACTAGGTTTGGTCATTATATAATGATGTTTCTAAATTTTATTTATCCAAACAAATATAATTTAATGGATATATAATTTATTAATTGTAAATATATTGTACGGTAATATATTGTAATTATATATGTGAAAACAGATTGAGATCTGTCTGGATAAATACAATTTAGAAACATCGTTATATATAATGACCATATTTTCATCTTTGTGGCAAACAAAAAATTACTAAAAAAATATTTACAAACAGTGCATTATAGTATAAAATGATTTTGTTTATATTACTTCGTGAAAACATTAAAAAAAAAAGTGTAAAGAAAATCAAAGGTTTGCATGCTGTCAGGATTGAACCAGCGTCGCCCGATTGTAAAATAAATGACAAGTAACCAACGCGCCTACCCACTGAGCTAGCGGGACCAACGGAAACTCTCTGACTGATTTAATTTGTTATGATAAATTGTACAACTCATTCCTATATCGATATTCTAGTGCTATTATGAGATTATACACGTTATTTTATGTAGCTGGATACAATATATGTTTGCTATGTATGTTTATTGGAGTAGATTATCTCCCGTTGGTTGCATTCGATATAATTATTCTGAAAACGAGCCCAAGCTCGGCGAAACCTAGTCGACTTGTAGGCCCATTCGCATTCGTTGTTTTGAATAAAATTTGATTTATGTGGAACCGTAAGATAAATGTTTGTTCCTCTATGATGACTAGTGTTTGTATTACGTTGGAATATTGCACAATAACTCGTTCTGACGCTCGTTTCGACCCAAAAGCTATCCTTGTAAACATGCTCTGAATGCTTGGAAAGGGTCGGCCTGATGCGAGTGTGTGTCATAAGTGACACCACGATACCAAGTGATCACCTAGCTCATTAAAATTTCATTTTCCGCAGGAATCGCTTCACAGACGGGCTTAAAATCGAATTTATGCTACAAATGTATTTTTCTGTATTTGTTTAATGTTGTCAAATGTTACATACAATGTTAAACTTTGTGTACACATGGAAAAAGGATTTTAGCTAATGCCTTATTTTTATTTCCTTTAATATCACTCTTTAATATATTCCAGCATTCTGTTGCTGTCTTATTTTTAGTGTGTTATTCCAGTCTATCTTTGCTAAATATTTCCTCATGTCCTTATACCTTCCTTTGTGGAAATTTCTCCTATACTTCTTTTTACTATTCCTTTCTGATTTTACTATAATGGTAAAATGTATCTGGTTGTGATCACTACTCCCCAGTGGCTCACATATCTTGACATTGTCAACTAATCCATTGTCAACTAATTCATTCTGTGAGGACAAAACTATGTCTAACACATTCTCACCCCTGGTTGGTTCTAGCACATGTTGAGAAAGGAAAGTATCTTGAACTAAAACTAAAAACTTGAGGTCCTCACTCCCCATACTCTGTAGAGATTTCCATTGTATATGCCCGTGGTTAAAATCCCCCATAATAATACAGTCCCGTTTGCTTACTTCCCTTATAGCGCTTTGTATTTTTTAATTCTCTTCTATGCTTATGTTTGGACTTCGATAAACTAACCCAACTGTTAACGTTGAGTTTCCTGTAACTATGTTACACCAAACAGCTTCTTCGCAATCTGCTTCTCTTTCTAATTTTATTCCATAAGCCTGGATAGATTCTTTAATATGTAAAATAACTCCACCTCCCTTTCTTCCTTTTCTATCTTTCCTAAACATGACATATCTTGTCAGTCCCAATTCTGCATCTCATATATTGGTGGTGGTCCAGGATTCGGATATATCTATTATGTGAGGGTCAATATATTCATGTTTAGTTCATTTCGTTTGTTTACTATACTCCTTGCATTTAAACAAACACATTTATATCCAGCTTTAGAAGAGTTTTCCAGACTGTTCTTTGCCGATTTATTTGTGCTGTCTTTATCTATGCCTCCAGTTTTAGGCTTCTCTGTGAGTCCCCACTGCGAATCTAGTTTAAATAGATGCAACCTGTCCCACTGTCAACAGATTGCAGCAGGTTCTCTGAGAAAACAGCTTTCCCCTTTCCACTAAGATGGAGGCCATCTCTCATGTACATATCTTCCCTCCCAACAAAGTATCCCCATCAATCTATGAATCCCACCCCCTCTTCTTCACACATCTGCTCAACTAGTGCATTGATCACCATCCTCTTGCAGTTTCTATATGTTGCCCCCCCGTCCTCCCATTACTGGCAAATTCCAGAGAGAATAATCTGTTCAACTCTTGTCTTCTTTAGCTTCCTCACTAACTGTCTATACTTCTGTGCTATCCCAGTTGTTCCCTCCCTGTCTGCATTATTTGTTCCTACTTGTACTGTCTATCCTAGCCCCCGATTGACAAACAACGACGTCCTTCCCCTCGTTTAGTGTCTTGTCCGTCTTTCTCATAATGGAGTCGCTCATAAACACCTTCTCTTTCCTCATTGCCCCTTCAATCACTGCCTCAGAGTAGCTCCTTCTCTAGTTTGCATGGATGTCTGGTTGTCTTTTCCCCCTGCCGTCTTCTCTCCTGTCACATTCTCTTCCGATCCATTCTTTCCTGTCGCTTTTTCTCTTGTCACCTTTCCTCCTGTCATTGTCCCTTTTATCAACTTCTCTTCTATCATATTTGGTCTCACTTCCTTTCGTCCCTTCATCTTTCCTCCCATCTCATTTTCTTCTCTCCTCTCCCGTCCCATCTTCCCTCCCTCCTTCTCTACTGTTAATTTCTCCCCTGTCACCTTCATGTTACATTTTCTGTCGTCGATTTTCCAATTTCTTCCCCTCCAATCACCTTCCCTCAGTTTTCTTGCCACTGCTATTCTCCTTCAGTCTTGCAGTATTCCCAACTCTCTCCCTGTCGTCTCTCTCCATTCCACCTATCTCCTTGCTAATTCCCATCTCCATCCCCTTCACAATATCTATCAACCTAACTATCTCCTTCTGCAGACACTCCACCTTCCAACACCCCAAACACTGAAAGGTGAATCCCTCCTCCATGGTTTCTGCCCATGACTTCCCACAGCCGGACAATACAAAATCTACCCAGCTGTGGCAGTGATCACACACCAAGTGTCGCGCTTTGCCTTGACTTGCCGCTTGCAAGGCGCCATATCCCAATCAGAATTTATTTAATAACTTACTAACTTAGTCTTTATAAAGACTGTTTCCTGTGTACTACAGCACACTTTATGTTACAGATTTCAATTACACAGCCGACTATTTATCCTGTCATGAACGCTAACATTACCGGTAGTGACCTAATTTAAATACAATCAATTAAGTTACGTTAGGCTGCTTTATTTATTTAGGTTACGCCGCGCCCTAGCGAATACGTAGAACACTATCTACATAAACAATCTGAAGTTCGCCCGACTATCACCCTTGCTTGATTTTAACAACAATGCTACCTAATCAAAATATCTAGCAAGTACTGGCTTACACAGATATTATCTTATGTAAGTAGTTTTATGGTTGTTACTTTATCCCCTATATATTCTACCACATAATCAGGTTTGTTAAATCTTGTTTACAACTTATTGAAGGCTAAGTTACCCTATTATCACTCACTATACTGAAGTGTCCTAAAATACTTTAACTAACTTTAAGCAGAACTGCTACTCAATATATGTTTACTGCAACTTTATGAATGATATTAAGGCAAGAATATTACTTATCAATCAGTAATTCCACTTGTTTATCAACTTTTCTGTACTACCAATTTCTACGATCTATCCCCGCCAAATATAACCTCGAATATATGCATCTCTTCAACTAATAAACATTTTGCTGAGAAAAAACTTGCCAAACAGTAAAAAAATTGTGTGTGTAACATCTGTAATTAACCAATCTCATCTGCAATCAACCATTACTTCTGCTTTACTGTAATTGATCATCCGATTTTAATTTGGTGTCATGCAAGGATATTTGAGAACGTTTCATATGTTAGTCTTGAATTTCAGCTGAAATATTCATTTGTTTACAGTGATTTGTCTTCTTACACATTGTATTGCATGAGGCAGCTGCAAAAATGTACAAAATGGAAAGTGTAAACTACATTCTATGTATCTGCCACGTGACGATTAATGACATGTTACTGTAGGTAACCTCTATAAAATACAACTGCACGTACCTGCGACTCTTGGCTCGAGAATGCCAAGTGGACACTTGTGGATATAATTGGACACACTACTGATTGAGCTGCAATGCAAAAACATATTCAGTCAGTTTTATGTTTCATTCAGAAACTTGTGGAATCTCACAAGACTGACAGTTTTACTCAGTTGGACACAACTAGCCACAGGAGCGTTGAGTTTCATTTGTAGATACACAGATCATTGAAAATAGTGAAAATACAATAAGTATGTTTAGACACACAAGTATGTCTCTTGGGTAATGTTCATTTGAATGCTAATGCTACTAGAACAAAGTTTGATAGAACATACAGGTTTGCAAAGTTCACAAACAAGGACAGGTGGAAGATGCTGTTTCTAGACATACAAGGCACACACAGAAATATTATTATCACATGTCTAAAGGATGAGCAGGACACAGATAGATAATAAAGTAAATACCTTTGAAGCTTTGCCAATAAATTGAGGTCAGTCTCGAGTGATTGCATGGCCAAGAAACACTTGCTTCTCAGTTTCCTACAATGTATATCTTACATCAACAAAACAGCACTTGACACACAATATATTACACCACTTTTATTACTAATATTGTTTTATATGAATCCTGCAGCACATATACAATTACATAATTAACACATATTTAAAAACCATTTGGAAAGAACAGTTGGCCTTGCATATCATACCTATAATTGTAATATTTTATATTTTCAAATATCACAAGTGTAAGCATACCGAATGGTAATGCAACTAATCCGATTTTGTGTAACTGACCCCTGTCTTGGGGTTGGTCAGGCCAGGACCCCCCTCCTCTCTCACTGACAAATAGTGCAGTGTTTCAATGTTCACTTACTTGTCTCCATTAATTGGATACACGGCTGAAAGTCCTCTTAAGTGTTCAATAAACAGATCAGTGTTGCCGTCCCTGTAATGAGAAATAAAACATCCAGTCAAATGTTTTTAATTTACAGAATATCTTTTGGAGTTTGGGGGGTCCTGGGGGGGTAGAATGATTTAAACAAATAGAGATTTCTTGTGTATAGTGGCACTACCACATGAAATGTCTATGCAAAATCACTTAAATCAGAGAAAAAGTTACTGAAATATTTACACTATAACCAAAGTTACAAGAATTTAAACAGGGCACCCGTCATGTGTTAGTTAGGAGAAAAGTATATTTTAAAGTCGAGAGTCATTATTCACATGAAAACAAAATATTAATTGCTATTAGTGTTACATAGTCACTTGCTACACAGTAACGCTGTATCAAACAATAACAATGAAGGCAATACTCAACACAGTGGTACTAGTTCACAGGGCTACTTTATTTCAGCAACTGCCTGTTTACTACAGTACATCAGCCCTTAAGGCAGAATCCACTGCCTCTCAATGACACGTCATTAATCTGGCCAATGCCATGGCATGCAGCCTTTGTAGTGTCTAATAGGGATGCAGTCTCTTAAAGACACTGTCTTTTAGCAACTAGTCCAATATGTGACAAACACACTACACTACATCTCATTTTGGGGGGCTATGAGGTGCCCTTAGAATGATTCAATCAAATACAGATTTCTTGTGTATAGTGGCACTACCACATGAAATGTCTATGCAAAATCAGAGAAAAAGTTACTGAAGAATTTTTAAAAAAATAGGCAAAATATAAAAAATTACCAGTTTGGGGGCCCTGGGGGTTAGAATGATTCCATTAAATAACAATTTATCATGAATAGTGGCAGTACCCTAAGATATGTCTATGCAAACTGAGAGAACAAGTTGCTGAACAGTTTCCGAGATATGGCAGCTAATGGCAGACGCAGAGTGATGACATAGGTCGGTTGGACCTTTGACCCAAAGGACTAAAAAACCACTACAGTTGAAAAGCATAAGATGTACATTTTTTTGTTTGTGATTAAGAAATTGGACAACCATGTTATTTACTTTATAACATCTAGCAAAGATGTTAGATTTTAATTTCCAGCTGTCAATAATACGTACAGGATTAATGCTATGAGGATGATACCTATGCTAAAATTATCACTTACTGTAAAGATTTGGTGATCTCCGGACTTGGCTGAAAAACACAAATGATACAAATATTAATTTTTAAAGTATACCATTGTTTCAACAGCTGTTGTGATATTTTATTAGAATATCCACAGGCTTAGAAAAAGCATAAGGAAACAGGTCGCAATTTATTTCACTTTCAAAACCAGGTGTTATAAACATTGATGTATTTAAGTGGTTTAATACACTATTTTTAATGAGAAACGTATAGCTTGGAATAACTTTTCTTAACATAATATGTCAGAAATGTAAACTGTAGAAGTCAATTTGGTGCTAACTAACTTACATAAGAATAATACAATACACTATTTTTTCCACAGCATATATATAAACAATGTATGCTTTAAACAAAGCATTTCCGTCTTACCACATTGTCAGCACCCTGTGTGACCTTCACATCCTTGACCTTCACTGTCGAAGCCTCCAACTGGACTTCTACGTAGAACATATCAGAGCCAATAAATACATTGCCGTCTGGATGGCCCGCTGTGAACTTTAATCCGACCTCCTTTGCACATAACTCAAGTCGATCGACCATCAAAGACATGTTATGAACTGCAACAGAGCAACAACGTATACATTTTAATAACCGTTTTATTTAACTGATCCCGTGCAAATACTTTTATCCAAGAGTTAACTTGATATTAAATTACAATTTAAATAATACTTCATTTAATTCAGAGATTTTTTATAACAGGCAAGATAACTTTCTGACAGCACAGTGAAATATACGTTATTTGAAATTACACTAGCAGAACAAATCTTTCAATCTGGACAATGATTTTTTACACTACCTGCTTGAAATTGGGAGATAGATGATAATACAGGTACGGTACTATGCAGACGTAGGGTTGATTCCACATCACTGATTCCGACTACCTTTTTTTATTCCATTTCTGATTCCACCCACACACTATGGCGATTCCGATTCAAACTAAATTGTTTTATTCCGATTCCACCCACACTTTCACGATTCTGATTCTAACTAACTTTTTTATTAAAAATAATGTTCATGGTGTACATACACTTTCTTAAAAGTGACAGTTTAACTCAGAATGCAACATTAACAACCTGCCTTTACCTAATGTAAAAACAAAGACCCATTAAATAGGTGATTAATTATATTGCCAGGAATGTTATAATGAGCTTAAATGTACTTGTTATTTTGGAATGTACAATTGTACAAATCACTCGGAAGTTACAGTATGTAGCAGTGAAAATGTTATGTTTTTTTCCCATAAATAACTATTTATAATATGTATTTTCACTGTACCTTTGAAGCACCAAAATAGAAAAGTGGCTGTGGAATAAAAATGGATTCCAGTATGCAATTCCGATTCCATTCAAAGCAATTCCGATTCTGCTGCTTTCATACCAATCAATTCCGATTCCACCTAAACCAATACTGATTCCAATTATACTACTTTCATACTAACTGATTCCAATTCCCGAATTCGAGTTGGAATCAGCCTTTCATTCTGATTCCAGAATTGGAATTGCTCCGGGTCTGGTACTGTGGTCAATTATAGTTGTAAAACAATGTACATAACAAAAATTAACAGAAATTATATTTTTTACTATAACATAATATGTTCAACTTAGTAAATTAGTAAATGTACGACATTTCACAAACGACTGACTGGCTGGTACAATGACTGACCCAGTTTGACTGAATGTAGGTGCTTAGGTGACTGATATGAATTACCACCTGAACAACTAAGGCATGACGCTCACCTCTGAAGGCTTTCTGTAATGTCTCCAGGTGTCTGTGTAACAAACTCTTCTCCAGAATCTCCAGTTGGTGTCGTTTATCCTGCAAGTTACACACGGTTCTATAGGCAGTGCTACAAGGGTAAAGGACAGGGGGACATCATAAACTAGACGTTGTCATCATAAATATTTACCATGTCAAGGATCATTGTTATTATTTAAGTCAGCCAAGAAGATGGCAGTGTGCCATTCATTTTAATTCCCTGGGCAAATTCACTTGGTATTGGAACAGTTTCCATCACATCTGTTTATATTCATTTAGTACATAAACTATAACATTTGTTACATTCATAACTTTTAGTCACACATTATGCAGTACAAGTTAACACATCATTTAGTACTGTAGTTGTCGCTTCTAAGAAAAACCTACAGAAGTTGCAATAATTTGAAACAAAATGTTTGCATTTATAACAAGAAACTGTAAGCGTGAGCTATGAGGCTGTCAGTGTCCAGTGTAATCCACGCGGCTGTCAGTGTCCAGTGTAATCCATGCGGCTGTCAGTGTCCAGTGTAATCCACGCGGCTGTCAGTGTCCAGTGTAATCCACACGGCTGTCAGTGTCCAGTGTAATCCACGCGGCTGTCGGTGTCCAGTGTAATCCACGCGGCTGTCGGTGTCCAGTGTAATCCACGCGGATGTCAGTGTCCAGTGTAATCCACGCGGCTGTCCGTGTCCAGTGTAATCCACGCGGCTGTCAGTGTCCAGTGTAATACACGCGGCTGTCGGTGTCCAGTGTAATCCACGCGGCTGTCGGTGTCCAGTGTAATCCACGCGGATGTCAGTGTCCAGTGTAATCCACGCGGCTGTCAGTGTCCAGTGTAATCCACGCGGCTGTCAGTGTCCAGTGTAATCCACGCAGCTGTCAGTGTCCAGTGTAATCCACGCGGCTGTCTCTTTCCTCTTTTCGATATTACTAAATTCATGAATAAATGTCACAATTTGGATCATACATGTTTTTAAAATAACATTTTGTATACTGTATATTTAGACACTTGGTTAGCAACTGATGCCAACTGAACACCTCAGCAATAAGCAATTACTATAAGACAGAGCTCTATTAATTTGTTACATAATTCTACCGAGTGCTACTCACTCATTTATACGGAGCAAGAGAATGTGTACATGTGAGGTACCTACAGTGATGGCCATGCGCAGTATCTTGGCCGACTCTGCCGATGATCTCAGCTGCCCGGCCTTCATCTTCAACTTCTCCATCAAGGCATTCAGCCTCTTCTTCTTGTCCTTTTCTTCCTCTTCTGCTGCAATCACAAACACACACTGTGAACACACACACACCAGGAACAAAAACAATCAGACACACACTTTGAACACACATCATGAACAGAAACACACACTGTGAACACACACACACCGTGAACAGAAACAATCACAAACACACACTGTGAACACACAGACATCGTGAACAGAAACAATCAGACACACACTTTGAACACACATCATGAACAGAAACACACACTGTGAACACACACACATCGTGAACAGAAATAATCACAAACACACACTGTGAACACACACACATTGTGAACAGAAACAATAACCAACACACATTGTGAACACTCACATTTTGAACAAAAACAATCACACACTTTGAACACACATCATGAACAAAAATATTGTGAATGCACATAATTAACAGAAACATTGAACAGAAAAGTAAATGGGTGATCTATTGTACAAATAAAGTGGTCTCTTGTATAAAGTGTATGGGTGACTTGTGGGTAGCCTGTTGCACAAAGTGGGTAGCCTATTGTACAAAACAAGTGAGGTGGCCTACTGTTGTATAAAATGGGTGGCATGTTATACAAACTTAGTGGGTGGCCTGTTGTACAAAGTATATGGGTGGCCTGCTGCACAAGTGGTGAAAAAACAAGTGGCCTGGCTTGTAGTACAAAGTAAGTGGTGGCTCATTACACAATGTGAGTGGTTGGTTATTTAAACAAAGGGAATGGTGGATCATTATACAAAGTGGGTGGTCAGTTATACACACATTAATTATACAAAGTGAGTGGCCTGTTATACAAAGTGGGTGGTCAGTTATACACACGTCCATTATCATTATTATTCACCACAAATATTAAAAGTAGACACGTTACATAATGTATACCAATATTTTAGTGATGCAGATATGAACGCTTTTATTAATAACAAATAATTATTACGATGAGACAATTGTTTTCCTTGCTATTTGTTATAATGTTGCAAAAACTGTTTATGTTTAATATGGCATATAACATATAACACTGCTGTAAAAATGTTGCATCAGTTTGTATTCAACCATCAGGAACACGACCAATGCAACACCAGGAAATGTTGTCACAAAAATCATAATAAACTATATAATCTGACATTATTTTGTTCAACCTCTATGAACTTCAATACAGGTATTAACAAAGTGCGGTATTTTATAAACGAAGATAAAATTCAATTGATTACCAGCAAAAAAAATGTGCGTCTTGCATAATTCGGCTTCTAGAACTTGCAATTTGTGGTTAAAATAAATGTGACATAGATATAAAAACACTTCTGAAATTTCATTAAAGGAAATAAAAATAATGCATTAGCTAAACTCCTTTTTCCATGTGTACACAAAGTTTAACATTGTATGTAACATTTGACAACATTAAACAAATACAGAAAATACATTTGTAGCATAATTTCGATTTTAAGCCCGTCTGTGAAGCGATTCCCGAGGAAAATGAAATTTTAATGAGCTAGGCGATCACGTGGTATCGTGACATCACTTATGACACACACTCGCATCAGGCTGACCCTTTCCATGCATTCAGAGCATGTTTACAAGGATAGCTTTTGGGTCGAAACGAGCGTCAGAACGAGTTATTGTGCAATATTCCGACGTAATACAAACACTAGTCATCATAGAGGAACAAGCAGTTATCTTACGGTTCCACATGAATCGAATTTTATTCAAAACAACGAATGTGAATGGGCCTACAACTAGTAAAAGCGACTAGGTTTCGCCAAGCTTGGGCTCGTTTTCAGAATAATTATATCGAATGCAACCAACGGGAGATAATCTACACCAATAAACATACATAGCAAACATATATTGTATCCAGCTACATAAAGTAACGTTTATAATCTCATAATAGCACTAGAATATCGATATAGGAAGGAGTTGTACAATTTATCATAACAACTTAAATCAGTTACAGAGTTTCCGTTGGTCCCGCTAGCTCAGTTACTTGTCATTCTTTTACAATCGGGCGACGCCGGTTCAATCTTGACAGCGTGCAAACTTTTGATTTTCTTTTCACTTTTTTTTTTTTATGTTTTCACGAAGTAATATAAACAAATCATTTTATACTATAATGCAGTTTGTAAATATTTTTTTTATTTTTTAGTAATTATTTATTCGCCACAAAAAATGAAAATATGGTCATTATATATAACGATGTTTCTAAATTGTATTTATCCAGACAGATCTCAATCTGTTTTCACATGTATAATTACAATATATTACCGTACAATATATTTACAATTAATAAATTATATATCCATTACATTATATTTGTTTGGATAAATAAAATTTAGAAACATCGTTATATAATGACCATATTTTCATTTTTGTGGCGAATAAATAGTTACTACAAAAATAAAAATTATTTACAAACAGTGCATTGTAGTATAAAATTATTTTGTTTATATTACTTCGTGAAAACATAAACAAAAAAGTGTATAGAAAATCAAAGGTTTGCATGCTGTCAGGATTGAACCGATTGTAAAACAAATGACAAGTAACCAACGCGCCTACCCAGTGAGCTAGCGGGACCAACGGAAACTCTCTGACTGATTTAAGTTGTTATGATAAATTGTACAACTCCGTCATGTATCGATATTCTAGTGATATTATACATATTACTTTATGTAGCTGGATACAATATATGTGACCCATCTTAATGAAATGAGTCGCATGTCAGAAATTTTTAATATTGAGTTATTAGTAGCGTTGGAAAGAGCAGAATCTCTGCTTTCACATGGTGTATCATGTAAGAAGATATCTTAATTCTAACTGAAGTTATGGCTTAACAAACACATGTGGGGTAGAAACCTTCAAACTCAGAAAACGGCCATCAAAGTTGATGCAAAATATTCGTTATGTTTCACGAAATGTACCTTAGTTAATGTGGACAGATCTTGCTAAAATTTCGTACTAGTCCGCCTCGCTTCCATCGTCAAGTCTTCCAAAAAATACTCCTCGATGAAACTGTAAATATGTGCGCAATCACTTCCATCCGAATTTAACAGCTTCGTCACGTTAAACACCATTTTTCGCGTCTTCTTAATCGCTATCTGGGTCAGCAGTGACACGGTGGAAATACATGGTGCGCATGCGTGTGTTTACAGATTATGTAAATGACCCATCACTGAACCAATGAGAACAGCTGCCTGGGTAACGCAGTTGCATTTGCTACCACATGATCCGAATTGTTTACTCAGCTGGCCTAAACAGGGGGCGTCTTCCAAGCTCTCTGGAGGTCACAGAATGTGGTTATTAGCATATCTATGCCCATATATGAGAAGATGACGCATCAAGCTTCGTGGTGATATCTCATATGTTAGGAGCGTCCTAAAATTAGCAGTTGCGAACGCGCGCCATTACTGGCATTTTCTGCATTATTTTAAGGAAATCGAGCTGAACACTTCGCACAGCTCTACAAAAATCGCTTTAAAATACACAAAACAGAGTTAATTAGAGGGTAGCTAGAGAAGCAATCGATCAAACGAATACAAAAGAATAATTTTCAGGGGAAATCTCAAAATCGATGGATTCGCGATTTGTTCACATAAATGGCATTTATGGAAAATCAGATTTGCCGACATCCGACTCATTTCGTTAAGATGGGTCACATATGTTTGCTTTGTATGTTTATTGGTGTAGATTATCTCCCGTTGGTTGCATTCGACATAATTATTCTGAAAATGAGCACAAGCTCGGCGAAACCTGGTCGACTTGTAGGCCCATTCGCATTCGTTGTTTTGAATAAAATTCAATTCATGTGGAACCGTAAGATAATTGCTTGTTCCTCTATGATGACTAGTGTTTGTATTACGTCGGAATATTGCACAATAACTCGTTCTGACGCTCGTTTCGACCCAAAAGCTATACTTGTAAACATGCTCTGAATGCATGGAAAGGGTCGGCCTGATGCGAGTTTGAGTCATAGGTGACGTCACATCTGGGCATCCCGAAAAGCGCGCCAAAAATATGCATATTCGAAAATGTCCGGATGCACACCATAAAATGTGGAATTTCTAATTCACAGAATTTGTTTGCTTTTTTTGCTTGGTGGACGTGGAAATAGATAGCAGGATGTAATATAACATGAATTCGAGCAATAGATGTTTTTATTCCCTTTAACATTCCGTTTATCAACCACCACCATAGATTCACTGGAGAACCAGTTACAAGTCTTGAAAATTGTCACCGACCTGGATCGACTAACGTTCAATGACTTGCGAAGACTGCCGAGTCTGCGTGGGTTGAGCGTAATAATGGTTAATACTATATAATTATTCAAATAACAAGTAGCGATACAAAGTCTACTATTTCCAAAGTTCGTCAAATATGATCCGTGAGTGGAAGCAAGTTGTAAGTCGCCAAACTGAAAGATTTTTTGAAATACAGCCTTGATCAACGATGACTGATGCGGAGTCTATCCTACGCGTATGACAGAGCTAGTTTGGTGCGTTCAGCGGATGACCCTATTAACGCTGGCACTAAACTCGGTCGAACAGTGACGTACAACATATTGCCGGCGGAACGACAAGACGCTGACACACTAACAAAACTGCAACGTGTACTGTTGCTAGCGAACTTCATCTACATTTTGATTTCCTCAAATAAAAAGTTTGCAACGTTGCACGCGTGAATAGTTACTGTAAATGTTCACTTGTCCACCAGATAACCATGTAGAGTCATTTTACTTGTCCGGGCCAAAAATAACTTGTCCCGGACGAATGCTATTTCGAACACTGGTGAAATTATTGAAAAACTGGCCACCATTTAATTATACAAAGTGAGTGAACAGTTAAATACAAAGGAAGTTGTTGTCTATAAATATTACATATATATATATATATATATAAATGTCATATTAATTATTGACATAAATAAGAGCATACTAGAATTTACACTGTGGTATACTAATTACAACTAGAATATAATAAAGGTAATTTGTTGTTGGACTATTATGGTAATCTGTTGGAATAATTATACCTAAAAACAGGACACCAAACCAGATATATAATGTAGGAGCAACAATACCGCTGGAATGAACACTTACCTTTTTAATTATAACTACAAATTCATGGTAACATATAATCTATATTATAATATTTCACAAAAATATTATATGATTCTGTCACATTTTTAATAAGAACAAATTATACTGATTTGTCTACAAAACTACGTATATAGTTTACTAGTCTCACATATCACTTATCAGTCACACTTACAAGCCAAACAAAGACACTTGTGAGATTTTGTGATAAAACGTTGATTATAATTATAATAAGTATCAACTGCCAATGCCGATTATTTATTACGGTGTAACGCTGACAGTGACACGGTCCAATTTACGCTAACCCATTTGTTTTAGGCTTAAACCATGTCCCGCTTCACCCTCCAGAGAAAACGGCAGCTTGGGTGGTACGCATAATCAACAGTTTGCATTTTCCGATCAAACCAAATGTCAAAAATACAATAAATTCCACGATTTCAACCAGTTTGTTCAGATTTGCAGACATTAACTATCCTCTTGCGTCCAAAACAAAAACAGCGAAAACAGCAGCAGACCAGCCATCTGCGGGTTTGCGTAGCGAAACTAGCACCACTACAAACGATTACATGACCATTTATTTACAACATGCGTTACGGGCTTCTAGTTTAGTTGAGGAATAGTAAAAATGTTACCGTCAAACCCAGGACCGACATCAGAAGAGGCCTGGAAGACCCCTGAAGTGTCAGCCATTTTGATATCCCTGAAGAAGCCACATAATACGCCACCTGCCGGTGACCTACATATCGTTTTCCCATGGATAAAAATAGACCCTCAGGCGTAGACTGTAACAAGGGTACACATTCTATATATCACTAACATTTTGGTAAATACATATAATCCTCGGGCATACAGCATATAGTCGAAGAACTGCAATCGAATCCAAAATGAAAATAAAGAGTGGGCGAGGTTTTATGGTAAACTTGTATTTATTTCTGTTTTGCGGTCAAAGGTCAGAAGGTCATTACCCAGCAGGCAACGTTCAGGAGCTCCGCCATTTTTGGATGAATCCAAAATTGGTTGTGTCGCGCACGGGAGCAATTGGATTTACGTCAGCTCTTATTCAGTTATTGTGTGTCATTTGTGCTACACTCATAATTATCTGCCTCTGAAAAGTAAGTGTGTTATTTGTGCTATTTTTTTACGTTCTATAAGCCTATATTGATATTTGTTGGGTGCTGCGATGTCATATTTGCGGATGTAATCCCGGTAACCGTAATCGTAAATCGGTGTGGTTGACAGATGCCGGGTGAGCTGTTTGCACGTTGGGTCCACTTGTTGGCTTTGAGGATACACTAAAAACAACAGTCATGTACAATTAGCCAAATCCGTTACCATTCCACGCATGGTTGGAGTGGCTGATAATAACTTTTATCAGTGGTTTAGTTGAGCAGTTTTGTCACATTCAAGACGATTCATTGTCACCTGTAATACCTGTATCTGAGCGTGAGTCATAACTTGAGTCGAGACATGACATTTAATCTGTCATAATTTGGCCCCCGCCCTACATTCTATAGTAAAGATATACATAATTTCCGGGATCGTGAACTGAACTTTCTTAGCTTAAGTTTCTAATCTTGATTGGCTTCATGGCGTCAGTAGCTCAAGCCTCAGTAAACAGTACAAATTTAAAGTTAAACTAATGCGATCATTCACTGCACTGTTCAGTGTTTGATCAATTAATCATACATTTCAGCTTTGTACATTTTATGTCCACAAAGTTTGTTTCCACATATTTTACTGAATAGGTGTTAGAGATTTGGCACATCTATGACTATGCAGATATCAAGATTGTGAAAGAATTTGTTCAGATTTTTGTTAAAACGACGTAAAACATTACAACACACAATTTTTACTCCCATCAGTACATACAGATCATCATTTTTCCAGCAAATCTGCCAGTATGTACTGCTTTTAGCTTTGTAGTAAAGTTTGACTGGTTCATCCATAGCAACTAAGACATGTCAGAGTTGTAAGTAACCCCTATGACATAAAAAAATTAGGCCCTGCCAAATTTTCATTTAAAACAAAGTAACTGTATGTGAATATTTATTTTATAGTTTTTATGCGCATTGCTAAAATATTTATTTTATATATGTAAAACATGAATGTTATCTGAGGGAGTCAGATAGGAACCACAGCAAAATATTAAATATGTTGAGAACTGTTGTTGACTTAAGCAATTATTTGAAGTGTCAAATTGCTCAACTGAAGTGTCATTTGAGCACTGTCGTCATGAATGGAAGTAGGGAATACTAATCCACTGTACTGTGTACTACTGACATCTTCAGTCTTAGTACCTTGGTCTATATGTTGTGTGAACCACACCCTATCTGGCTATGTAGGGTTAGGGTTTACAGCACCCTTACATGGAACATTTCATTTTGCTGATAGGTGGTCAGCACTCAGTAAACCCACATCCTAGATGCTGTCAAGGTAAAATGTTTACAGATTATGTTGCTTGAATGCTTGGGCAGATTACTTTAATTTAAACTTCCCTTGTTCACAGATTGGGCTGAGTACAACAGATATGTGTGATACTTTTCTATTATAAGTTTATAATTATTACTAATAAAAGATATAGTATTTATGTATTAATTTTTGAATTCATACAGTCTGTTTTAGAAGGCTTGTTTGAAATATATGTATCAGGGTACATAAAAAAAAATTGATTCCTATAGAAGTTATCAAATAAAAAACATACATAGACACATTAAACAAATTACAAGTGGTTAAGTTTAACTTGGAAGTCAGAGTGTTAAAAAGGGATTATTTTACCTTTTACCTACTGTTCCTAGGAAGTAATGTCATGGGATTTCATTTTTTTACTACCCTCAACTGGTGACCAAGGGCATATTGTTGTACATAACCCAATGTCCTTTATCACAAATAATTGGGGATGTGTCTAACCTCCATACATGTATATTCAGTTTAATTAAACCATGTTCAACTTCATGGTTCCAGCAACAGTCTAACTCACCCGAAGGTCAGCGTATATTTTTGTAGCTATGAGTATGAGACACACACTGATTTGATTGCATAGTCACAGGTGTGTGAATACTCAGGTAATTAATAATACAACAACAGTTGTAGACAGGCTCTGGAAGACTGGTGAGTTAATCTATAGCAGGTGTTATGTGGATCAAGGTTGGTGACTGGTGAGGAGGTACTTGGTCTTCTAAAAGCTACTGTGTTGTAGACAACCAAGTTGATTGGTTGATGACTGTCTGTCAGTCAAGTTGACAGACATGTTTAATTGGTTCATTGTGGAAGGAAGCCATATTCCTGGAGATGACACATGTAGTTTTGGTTGACACATCAGATATGCCAGTGGAAGTCTTCAGTTTAGTTCTGTGTATGTGCATCCTCCTGGATGTCGATTGACAGGGATTTTACTCTTGTTTTTGCATCTGAATCAAAGCTGGATTAAGGGAGTTCCTCCATGACCAGGTCATCTGCATGTGTACAGACAAGTTGGATGTGAAACTTGTACACCATTCACCAGTGCACAGAAAGTACTGCTTGATGCTGTTAGACAGTGTATATGTTTTAGTGACCATGGCCGTTAAGTCAGGTTCTATTTATGCGACAGTGACACACAAGAATACATAGTCGCATGCGTTACTAATGAGCAGTTCCAAATCAGTGCAATTGGGCTGGTTGTGTGTGACGTGAATTAGAGCCAGACTGAAACGATCTCTGTCATGTTTAGTTGCCTCAACTTGAGACGCAGGCCCCGCGGTGGACGACAAGGCAGCAGCAGTGCATCCTGGGACACAATGTCGAAGCCAAAGACACAGGCTCCGGCCGTCATCCACAAGGTGATCATGGTTGGAAGTGGAGGCGTGGGAAAGTCTGCGCTTACGTTACAATTCATGTATGATGAAGTAAGTACCATACATGTGTAGTAAACTTTTATTAAACTCAATTTTTGTCATTTAAATTTCCCCTGCATTTCTTTTTTTCAATCATGTTTCAGATTATTAATTAAACATCCTTTCTACTAGTACTATTGATGACAACTTGCTTGCTTCTCTGTTTATCTTAATTAACAACTAAACATACTGTTTAAGTTACATGGTCTAACATGAAACACAATTTAAAAAAAAAAAATTAGTAGAGGAAGGAATACTGCATTTTTTCTTTTAAAAAACCTTTTCCACAAAGCTGCGCATAATGTAAGTTTAGCCCATAATTTTGAAAATGACAAATTTTGTTTAGTGTCATCAAGTAATCAAAGATACTTTGAAATGGTCCCTTTAGAACAATAATCTTGTTAGTAAATATTGTGAGTCATCAATGCATTAAACTGTACAGGGATATTTTATTATCACACTTGATGGCTCTGTCTGAGAGACATGGAATTAAACGTCCATCTCCTCAGTTCAGTTTGTTTGCCCATCTCATACTCATTCCATACACAAATTGAACCTATCTGGCATGACATGTTAGTGTATTTTGTTCAACTTTTATACTTGCTTGCACCACCCATAGAGCAAGAAACCAAGGGCAGTTGTTATCATTTACAGTATTTTGATCTTAAATTTGTGCCCTTGCCAATTACTCCATTGCATGCAGCTGATTATAGTTTTGTGGCAATTTTTCTAGTAAATCGAATGTAACATTGTGGGCCAATGTGGGGGATGTCTCACTATTCAGTTTGTATGCTGAAAAAGTATACATATAACCTTAATTAAACAAAGTGTTTTTTTAAATATATCACCAATTGGTAGATCAGAGGCCAATGGTCCAACAAGTATGCAAATGATCGTAGACATTTATCCATGTCCATGCTGAAAAGTTAACTCAGTAAATATAGATTAGCTTAGATGAAATAATTGAACAAAACACCTCTATTTGGCTTTAAATAATTTGTTACTCTATCCTACAAAAAACAAGTCTGGAACAAAAATTTAAGTTGTGGTCCAATGAGGTTATCCCATTTAGCCCTAAGTGGGTCATGCAGCAGGGGGGGTAGGCAATCTAACATTCTTTGAATAAGTACTTTCATGACTTTGATTATGATAGTCTGTCCTGCCAGTCAGCTTGACATGATTTTTCTGTGCCAACACCATGGACATGGCTGACTGCACAGATTTCTCTGTCAAATAGGATTTGTTGACCCAAGGTTAAAAGTTGAAGCCCCTCTAAAAGGGTGTAATTCTTTGAATCTATAAGTGTGGTTAGCCACTGAGTGCCAAATTTTGTTTGAAATGCATTCAAAATGTATACAGTTATGAATTGCTAACTGGGAGTGAGTAGTGGTGGTTGATGAAGTCATCCCCTGATGTTGTCATCTACTTGGCATCTAGCCCACAATTATTATTAGTTCTCGTAAATAACCTGTTTCTTGCTCTCTCAATTGTCAGGGCAGAAACAGAATTTACGATATGTAGAGTTCTAAGTTGTTTATTACTCTAACTGTGCATCACAAACTCTCACTGGCTGTGACATTGTTTGTCATCCACTGTTGGCACCTATGAATTCCTCTCTGTTTTCACACAACTTTCACAATATTAAATGTTCGAACTAGAGGCTGTTTCACAAGTACAAGAAAAGGAATCTTTAAAATAGATTTTGAAGGGATATTTAACAGGACATTAATTTATCTGTAAAGATGGAATCAGAAACTAAACAATATTTTTTTGTGGAAAAAACAATGATTTACAACACTGAAACAGCTGCTATTCTCCTCCCCATATAACCCATTTTAAGTATCAACATTAATATGTTCCAACATAATAATAATATTCTCTGAAACTATTGATCTTTTAAATTGAATGAGATATTTGCGCTAATTAGTCCAGATTGACTGAGTCTCTCCTCAAGGGAATGATATAATTCACAATATCACATGTGGAATATAATTGATCATGTAGTGATATCTGTGTAATTAACCAGTGCAGATATGACTAGATGCTGACTGGTGTGTGGTGATTTATTTCAATTTATGATGCAGTCTTTTTCCATGATGCATGGTTTTATATGAATTAAACAAACACAGCCCCTTACTCTGCTTGCATACCATGTAATAGTATGAGTGGATGTGTGCCTGGTGGTTGTGCTCCTACTAATGGGATGCCAGGGATAACAAGGTTATCAGCATTCACCCAGCTGCTCCTTTCCATGCCACATCCTCATAGGCAGCAAAGGAAATTTGTCTAATGTAACAATTATTCCTGCATATGATCAGCATAGATTAGTTGCACAGATTGTGTTCAGTGTGTTGTTGATACAGGACTGATAATACCATAATCATGTCTCACCCACCCCTTCCTAATTGATTGTAAAACAATCCTCAGATTGAGGAGTGTTTTATAAACATAAATATTTAGATCTAGATATTTAGTAATATAGTTGTTTGTTCAAAACATCAGCACCTTCCTGGTTAGTGTAGGTTATTTGGTTTGCCTGAATGGGTTTAGTCACTGTTAATTGTTCACTTATTTATGTTGGTCATAAACAGAAAGCACCATCTAACCTGTCATCTTCTACACATAGTTAACACGTGTACATTTTGGGAAATGTTTTACGTTGCTAAAAAGTGCTAATTTATTTTAATTACTGTGTAAAGATAATCCTACGGATAAATGTGGGCGTTCTTACAATTCATCAGCATGTATTCCCCTAAAATAGATACCTGGCTGTTTTAAAACATTATTTTCTACGTCTGCCATTCAAAATATCACATCAAGTATTTCCCTAATCGATAAACTGATAACATTTGGTCAAAAAAAATTTGGCTTGTTAATTAAATATATTTAGGTTATCAAGGCAGTGATCAGACCTGGGGCTGGAGTACTCGGTACTCGTATACTTGGGTACATTTTTGAAGTACTTGTACTCATAAAACTTGTGGGTCATGTACTCGTACTCATACTCATTGTACTAAGATTTTACGAGTATATCTGAGTATTTTCTCAATATGTACGGGGGAAAATAAATATATTTGGTTATAAAAAATAAAAACTTTCCTGAAATATTTAAATGTTCAACTAATTTTTAAATACTTTGTCATTTCTGATAGAATAATAATAACAAACTTCTATAGCGCCTAAATCCCCAGGAATCTGAGCTCAGAGGCGCAACATACAAAAATCATTGGGCAAAATCGTTAACAGGGACAAGCAAGAGTCGTCGTTAGAGCAAGGGACCGTCGAAGGTTAGGGTGGGAATGCAATTTCAAATAAATAAATCTTTAGTTTTTTTATGGAAAGTATTTATAGTCTCAGATGATTTTAAAGCGATAGAGAGTTGATTCCAGATTGTGGGTGCAGCTACAGAAAAAGCATGTTTGCCGATATTAAGCTTAGTTTTCGGAACAAAAAGTCGTTGTGAAACATATGATAATACCACCTTACCATCCCTACACAGGGGTAGAACTACCCACTAGTCCGCTAGTCCGTACACTAGTAAAGATTACGGCGGACTAGTAAATCCGCCTACCAACTAGTCCGGCTGTCTAGTAAAAATCAGCATGTTGCATGATGCCACCATCCGTACCATTGACAAACTAATTCTTTACGTAATGAGGCGACAGTGAAACAGTGCTTTTGATTGGCTGTTGTGTGACATCGAATTCTGAAATGACAGTTTTGTTTGGTTTAGCGTATCTGGTAGAGGGGTAGGGCTAATGAGTGCAATTGGTGGTCATTTTCAAATGCACGGTTTTCGAATACGGTTTACATCTACATTGCTTTATTAGTCTACGTTTATGCACGATGTATCATTACTTGACTGGGGTTGCAAAACCAGCAGAAAAACGCAAGCTGGAAAAACACTGCAACTGCCCACCGAGCCATTCAAGTGCTGAAAACGGCCACCATGGATTGTCTGATGCATTTGTTGCAATTTAAATTTGTGTTGTTTTGATATTTTCAGGACTAGTAAACCTTTTGGCGGACTAGTAAACTTTTGTCTTTACTAGTCCTGCTGTCCAGTAAAATAAATGCTGAAGTTCTACCCCTGCTACACATAGTACAACCTCATTCCCTGATAACCATGACTATGATACCCAAACATGGCAATAGGCAGCATCTTTTCCCAGTCAGAAACACCCTGTTAAGCAAACCATAATTGTAAGCTATCAGTTCAGGCCATAAACTTGTTTGTTTAATTAAGCCACCAGGGTGTCCATAAACAGCCAATTAGCAGTTAACCTACCAGTTAGACAGGAAATGCCTTTGATGTAGTTTGGAGACCATGCTAATGCTAATTGCTAAAAACAAGAACTGCCAGTCTTCCTCTGTAGAAGTAAGGTGGCTCAAGTCAGACTGCCTCCTACACTAGTATAATCCCATGCCAGCAGTCTGGCTAAAAAGTCCAAAGGGGATGCTGAGCCTGTTATGTGGACATGTGCTAACCCTCTCAACAACTAGTAGTCTACGATCAGAAAATATAATTGCAAACTTATAATATCAGCAGATTGCTGATTGTAGAAGTGAAAGAATACCTCAGTCAGCCATGTACAGATCGTCACAGTGACTCACTCCAGTTCTGAGTTTTCCAACTCTGGCTCAGTTGGTCCCTCACCATCTCAGCATTCCAGCCTCATCAGCCCCAGTTGAAAGGGTATTTAGCATAGCCGAGAAAGTATTCTGCCCTGAACGGTGCAGCCTGAAATACTGGACCTGTGAACAACTCATGTTCTTTCGGGCAATGACAAATAGATGATAAGATCATACAATGCCACTGAAATGAATGCCAATGAAGTGAATTTCATTGTTGATGAAATACTCAAATAGAGGTTTTTTAGTTTTCCTCATAAAAAATTGATCAACTTCCATTGCGTATTCACTTGTGCTGAGTTATATCAATTATATTAATTAATCATTTTAAAATACGTTATTATTAATATTTTAAAAAATGTACTCATACTTTTACTCGTACTCGTGAGAATGTACTCGTACTTGTACTCAGCTTTTAGCAATGTACTCATACTCATCCATCATCAAAGCACTCGTACTTGTACTCATGAAACGTACTCGGCCCCAGGTCTGGCAGTGATTATAAAAAATTATTTGATTTTATGATAACAATTACTACTGTTTGTACCTCTAATGTACAACATAACTCACAAGATTTGAGTATCCTGCATAACACATTCTGGGTCTTGTCACTCTTGTGGTGGCTGCATCTAAATGAATGTGCTCATGTTTTCCTTGTCAAGCAAACAACATTCCTGTTGTTAGGTGCGATAGCACCGTTGCTGACTCATGAAGCAATAGTTGACAGAAACAATTAATCATGGCCACAGAATGCATGCTAATTTATGTTACCTGTTCTTACCTGGTGTGGGTACAAAGTGGTCCAGGTGGCTATTATCTGTGAAATTGCACATTGGTGGGACAAATATTAAATGTGTAATTGATGTTATTTTCATATGTATACATGTATGACAGTATCCCAATAATATAATAATTAATAAATATGAACACACTTACCCATATAGCATTGGAGACAGTATCCTGGAATGTCACATTCAGTATTAAAAATAGTAGTTAACAAGAATTATAAAATAAAAATGTGTTGTGATGTGTATTTTAAGCCAGAAGTTTGTGTAGCAGCAGGGAACTGTTGGGAAATAATTGGATAAAAGGAGTGAGAACTTTGTTTACATTCTGTTTTCATCTTTCAGACTTGGACTTTTTTATTGGGCCTTTCAAACTACCATGCCCTATGGGCATACAGTACCGGTAATTCAAAACTAAATTCAGGGAAATTTCATATTATTTTTAAATGTGTCTAAGGAATAATATAAGACATGAAATGATGTCACTATGAAGGTAGCCACATCTGCATTGGTCAATGGTTGAATTGTCCATACCAGTATGTGTTAAGCAAAGAATCACCCGTTGTCTACCTTGTTGACTGTTGTTGCTAAGGAGACCAGCTACATCAAGTTCTGACTTCAACTAACAAAATTGACAATTCTTAGAATGGAGGGGATACGCTTAGGGCTACACAAACAAATAGGACTGTGAGTTCTTCTGTGTCCACTTGCCATCTGTGCTGGCAATCTTGGTCATTCTTCTGATATTTACAGTGAAGTAAATATTTACAGATACAGTTAAGGACTCTCTATAGTGAAGAGGAAGTTGATGAGACCAGACTGAGTCTTTCTGGTCATCCTTATTGAATGTTCCATTGTAAACGCCTCATTTAGTTGACAGATTACATTTGGAAAAAATGAAGTATTCATATCAGTAATTGACCTGGCTCAAGTATTACCAATATGGAGGTACCATGTTCCATGGACAAACTTGGGGTCAGTTACATATCACTCAGTTCCAGTTACACATCATCAATTCCATATCAAAATATCAGGAGGTGAACTGATTTTCAACTGAACAACCACAGACATGCTCAACAACAAAATTACATTTTTAAAACCACCAAAAATGCCAGCAGTAACAACAATCACGCCAATATCAAAGTGAAATTGGAAAACATCTACAGAAAATAAAGAGATGGTCTCCTTCATTCAGTGTGTACATTTAAAGAAAAACTTTCAAGGTGCTTAAAAGCTAAATTACATGGTGTAGGGCATAATTGAAACATAATTGATTTATTTCACCATTTTCTTTTTGACCAATTACTTTAAAAAAATTAACACCTGTCAGTTCTGGTGATTGTTGGCCACACTTTATTCAGTATATATATATATATTCGTGATGATGTAAACAAGGATTCATGACATCATCATGTGTGCCAATTTGTATGAGGTGTCCACTACATGACTTAAACAACTATTTCCCTCGTTAATGAACAGGATACAACATTGTGTGCCAGGCATATTTATAAATGTTCACAAGGTCTCCATTCCGTTTGTGATTCCTTGTAACCAAAATACAGTTCACACACAAAAATAGCAGTCTGCCTCGTTTTGTGGATTGCGTATGATTGAACATACAGTGTGTGTGATAAGTGGAGACCTTTGTCTGCCACTTTGGTGGCAAAGTAGCTCATTGCAGTTGTATTTCTGGAATGATAATTGGCATTTTAATTATCAAATTGACTTGAACACTGGTCTTACATGAAGGTGTGTCTTGCCCAGTACAGGTGTGAGATGACCTTATGACCCCATTGTCTCTCTGTCCATCTTGGAGTACCTGTGGACTGTGTGACCTGTTCAGCTAGGTGTTTGCACATTCCTGCCCACACACAATCACTGTCCTTACCTGTCCTTCACCCCCACACTGGGGCCTACTGTCGTAGTGGTCCTCCCATTGGCATTACAACAATGTGGGGGTACCGACTGTAAATAATAATATAAACCGACTAATAAATAAACCTTGACAAACTTACTCTTTATTATAGTCTATACATACTGTAAACCCTAACCATGCCAGTCAAGCCCAGCTGCTACACAGAGGCAGCTCAGCCTCACCACCCAGCCCAAGCTGGAGGGAAACCCTTCTGGCTGCACACCCTGCACTCTGTGTGCCCCTGTCAACCCTCTTCTCTTACAACTCCCTATTTCAAATTGTCTCTCACTACTTATCATTAAAACTAGCCAATGGATATCCCTCATATTTCTGCCATTTACAGTGCCTAGCTATCCCCTAAAACCACTATAATGCATGTCCAGCACAGTAAACTTTTCACTTCCCTAGGAGACCCTCAATTAACCATATCTTATCTCCTGCCAAAGGAGTAGAAGGAAGTCCCACTGTGTAGGTGACTTGTGCAGTGCCTGACACTACCTTGCTGTCTGTATATTACATCAAAATACATATCTGTGTTATAATATTAATTAATTATTATAATTTACAATGAGCCCTACCATACTACTACCCTACAGTGATGATGCACCCTTTATTAAGAGGTGATGTATTAGTTTTCTGCCTCCGTAGAATGCCAGGTGAATGTAGAGATTCCACACAATGGAATTGCCAGACATGGCCAGCATGTGTGAAACATTATTTTTATCTGATCAAGGGTTCTTATTGTAAAATCATGTTATAGTATAATATATCTAATTTCCATTCTAACATTTTGACTACCCAGTTGTGTTTTAATGAACCAAAATTAAAACAAGTATCATTTAATGGTGAATACTGTTCAGTATATTCACAAACAGCTGTTGACAGTCATTGACAGTGTCACACGATGAACATGTCAATTTTTATATACTCCCGTACAATTACATGCATGCAATTATGAATATGTAAATAATAAATTTAATAATGATTTGCTCTGAAAGTGAAACATACTATTTTGTGATGACCCAGAAAGCAAAGGCTTAGAGGCCATCAATAAGGCAGACTGACCACAGTTTTATATATATATATGGCTTAACTTGGTCTGTCTACTCATTGGGAGCAAAGGTCATAACATACACTGTCCACTCAATATATTATGGATAAGGCTAGGAATTATTATTAATAAAAACATGTCCAAGTAAAATAATTACAGACTTTTAAAGTATACACACATAGTATTATAGCATAGGATGATGTATGAATGCATTGGCTAAGTGTCGACTCAGTTGACCATCCTGTGGGTGGTGTTGTTCAATTCATCCAGCTCAAGTTCAGTTGGTTGTGTCAAAGGGCACATGAAAGGAATATAGCTGTTTTTGTGTATGAAACAGCATTTTTGTGTGTGTTGTAATTACTGTACGGCTGAATGCTTCTCAGAGTAGTTGAGTTGGCAGTTTGAATGAACAAGCCTGAGTGTAGTGAATTGTAGTGTTTGGATGACATCCTGGCTTGGTACTTTGATACATATATATTATATATGTTTAATGTACCAAAGAACCAAGCCAGGTAGTCATTTAAACACTGCATTTCATTAAATTAATGTATGTGCAATTTATGTAAGCATGCATGTATGTACATGTAAAACATACATTTATTATAGTATGCAGTAACAATCCAGTCTCTCACTTCTCAGATACTTTTATTTTAGCTACACCCTAGGACAATTAAGTTGCCTTGTCCTTTATCATAAATTAGCATGATAAGACAACTCTGTACTGAAAACATGATACCACCAGTTGCACAGTCTGTGTAGTAGGCACTAGTAAGTAGACTGGCAGGAACTGAGATTTGGTCAATGCCACACATCATGACATGAACAGACTGGAGGGTACAACCACAACTACCCCACAGACCATAACCACATCTCTCTTGAAGCCAGGAAACCACTTCACCATAAGGTGAAACAACTGCTGTCTGAAGTGAACCACAGATCCTTGGAAGGTGAAACAGCCAGAGTGTTGAAAGTACAACCTCAGACATGACACTTCCAGTCCTCTTGGAGTGGGAAACCACATCTCAAACCAGTGTTCGACATGAAGCATGTCTGCTTGTTCAGGACAAGAAATTACCAATGTAGGACAAGTACATTCATTGTCCAGGACACTTGTCTGATGGGACAAGTTGATCAAGTCACAATATTAACATGGCTTGAAGTTGCTACTACCATGGTGCATTTAATCTTTCGCCTGCAACTAGATAAATTGCTTTAATTGCATTGTGCAATTTAGAATTTTGTCCATTAATTATTGTCCATTTGGGTACTTGTGTTGATATGTTAATGTACATTAGCCATCAAACAAATGGTGCATGATGCCACTTTAACCCCTTGGTCTGCCCCTGCTAACCAGTCCACACCAAAAGACTGATCAATTGTAGCAAGTGAATGATGACTGCCTAAAGCTATAGGTACAAAGTCCTATGCAGACATCCCTGTACTATCCATCCTTATATCACCAGTTACAGAAAGGGGCAACTCTTAACTAACCAGCTAGTTTGTTATTTGTTAAAAGTTTTAACTGTGAAATAATGTGTGCTTATGCAAAATTCAACATAACACCAGAATATATAAAGAGGAGAGTTTTCCCTATGTGAATACTGTATGGACATACAGGGTACATGCATTCAAAATAAATGTGTATAATTTCATAAAAGCATTCACTTGCTTAAATAATTGTTATGGTTGTATTAATATTAACAAAATTACCGGGTAGCATGCATGGCTAGGTCCAATTACAAAACTGTATCTGGAATTTATTACAAACAATATTTTGTGTTTGTAGTAGAGATGATAATTGAGAACGTTGTACGTTGTGTTGATGTAAAATTGTGTTCAGTAAAATGTCACAACACGTTTTGCTTTAGCTTTTAATTAGTTACAATGAGGCAGTCTGTTCCTAGTTATTTATTAATTAATTAATACAATGTTCTTAAAACTATACTAACTATGAATTAATTAATTAAATTTATTCAACATAAGTACAAAGTGTAATTTCAAATAAGGTGTAAACTTGCACATTTGTAAGCTAATCCACCATAAACAGTGGAACAATGAAAAATATAATTATATATAAATATAGTTAAGCATAGAACATTTAAGGTGGCTGCATCGGCTATTATATGTTTCTTTTGAATTAATCATTTCTAATATAAGTTGTGAAGATAAGCTAAACAATTTTTCTAAGAATTTGCCTCAGATACTAAACAATAAAAAAGAATTTATTTTTTATGTTGTTTAGAGATATTTAAATGTGTTTAAAGACAATTAAAAATATGTCAAAAATCACCTTAAAATGTCATTTTATTTCATTTTGAGAAACTCCCCAAAAGAATAATTTGTATGGTTGTAAGTACAAACATGTTATTGACATTCAAACGGGTTTTTTTTGGTAAACAAATGCATATTAAGTTTGATATAGCTTCATAAACATTTTGCTACAATGTTGAAAGACAGCAAAAATCCGTACTGCATTTTTGGCACGACCCCTTCACCAAACATAAAACCAACAAGTTGAACTTGTTGTGGTAGACAAGATTGGTTGACACCTGCTGGGATCAGTCACGTGTCATTGCAAATGGTGGCTGAGGTGGGGCATTATCAGAGAATAAACAAAACTACGCCAGTATTTGGTGATTTGACAGCGTGATGTATTTAGGTAATTATAATATAACAGCATAGTGGCATGAGAATAACCAGACTATTATGATCTGCATTCCTGGTGAATTAATTTATGTTTGAACTGGGCTGATGCATGTGTGATCGTCATTATGGAAACATTGTCAGTTTCCAAGAATCTGAAGGGACTGTCCACAGATCAGCACAATTTTTCACCTCATAATACTATAAATACATGATTTGGTGATGATTCTGATGAATGAAAAGATTAGTTTTATGCCATAATACAGACTCTGATTTAAGACAGATAAATAAATATTTACATTTGAAGGTTGATCTGTCTAATCCTGTTTTATACATTCTCTGATGGTAATTTTATGGACTACAGCAGTAAAGATTAAGAAATGACGCATAATTTACATGTGGACAAATCCGTATTGGAGAGCTCAGATGTTTAAAAACGTTATCTTGTTAGAATAGCGTAAAAGTTTTACTACTGTAAAACACCTGTAGAATTTGGGCACAAGTAAAAAAAAATTAAGTTCATATTTTATATATGTATATATACAGTGTATATTCAAAAGTCAGAAAGCAATATGTACTGCACAACCTATATTTTGAAATGAACAGTCACATATTTTTTCCATAATTCTGTTACCAAAAAGTAGTAAAAGTTTTTCTGAGAGCTAACTAGTGATTGATATTATATGTTACTTGAAACTCTCTTATTAGCTACACTAAAAAACAAGTTAGATTACACACTTTTAGTGTCTTCTCTCAACTTTTAGGAAACATGGTAACAGCATTACAGTTTGGTAACGGAATTACAGTAACAAAATTACATGTTGTTCATCTTCCAGTATAAACAGCTGGGTCCTAAGTGCATTAGAAGTCAACATAGACACCAGGACAATGTTTCAGTTAATTGTGCCTGGAATCCATGGATGGAACTTAAAAAACTGTCCAGGGATTCAAAACCTTGTTCCTTCTGAGAAAGATGATTCAACACTGAATGGCAGAAGCAAGATAGGCAAGATTATCCACCAAAGATCAATTGCAGAATGCTTTGATGAGCATTCAAAGCAAACACCTTATTTTCTGTAGCATATGTTTGTAAATAAGGTCCAGGCAATGGCTTTTGTTACAGGAAGGGGTGATAGAGAAAGATGATGCAAAGTTGTTATATAACATATATAACAGTGCAGAGAAGTTTAAAACTCAACTAAAACTGAAATTCAAGCACCCATTTGGACCTATAGCCCGGTTTTCCTTTTCACTGTATGTGCTTTGGAGCAGGGAGGACTACATTCAATGTTGGTCATTTCAGACCACATCATGACAAATAAGCTGTGAATGTGTTCTTCAAGGCCTTTCTGCAACATATCGATTCAACAGTCCATCATCTCTTCTGATGGTCCTTCCAGTCAGTTCAAGTAATATTTCCTGCTCTCTAACATTACACTGCTAGAAAGAAATATAGTGTGGAACTTCTTTGCTAGTTATGGAAAAGGTCCAGTGCTGGTATCAAAAGTGGTGTCATATAAAGCAGAGGTGAGCACATCCAGTGATTTTGCTGAGGTTGTTGCCAGAAAATGTGGAATATTCTGATTGAATATTTCAGCAAAGCCAAGGTTGAATTGGAAATTCCAAAGCTCAAATGAATGGAATGAGATAAATCCAATTCCCAACACAAAACAGGTGCACAGAGTCACAGTGGTTACATCATTTGCGGATGATGACCATAACCACGACAGAACACCTTCCACAAGGGACTACTTCAAAGGTAGTGAAGATGATGAAGAAGACAACAATTCATGAGCAATGTGGTGGAGGACATGGGCAATCAACCTTGAGAGTGAAGTAGAGGCCTTGCCTAAGAATCTGGACATGAAGTGGGTTGTTGTGAAGTACTCCAGCCAGAAAAATGTGAAGACATTTGCTGGTCATGGTATTGAAACTGAGGATGACAACATCGTTGAAACCTGTTGTGCTCTGTAAATTTGATTGGCCTGATATTGATGATATATATCTCAACAGATCATGATTTTGTTAATATCCTCCCAGGGTCACAGGTGGACAGCCGTTCATTAGAAGCATTCAGTTGAATTGAATTTAACACGAAACACATAATTCTACTGTGTGTATAATTTGTACTCACACATAATTAGAGTATTTTTTGCATAACAACATGGAGATTCAGTTGTCTCTAAATATGCATAAAAGTAACAACATGTATCAATTATTATTTGACGTTTTATTCCCAAAATAGGCAGACTCGTAATTCCGTTACCATGTCATGTAATTCCGTTACTATGTCGTAATTCCGTTACCAAACAAAACCTGTTCAGTGTAAAAGAGCAGTGCACATACCATGACTAAACTTTTCTCCAATTGAAGGTCATGAAGCATGTTCAAGTTTCGTTTTTCTAGGCACATAGTGAACTGGAATATATAAAGATTATATGCCAAAAATGCTGTGAATTGTAATTCCTTTACCGTGGAATTGCCCACGTACATTTCCATTATAGCTGCTAGCTGCATATTAATGGACCAATGAAAATAACTCTACATTAAAAAAATAGAGATCTAATAAGGCAGGTAAGGCAGGACAAGGCCGGGAAAGTTCAGACTGCACATAGATTAACAATTGTTGGACTCTCGTTATGGCAATGATTTTCTAGACCACTTGTCCTCTGTAGTGTGTAGCTTCAGGTGGGACTCCTATAAACAATACTGCAATAATAAGAGTAATTATGCACACCCATAGAAACTGCTTTTGTAAATGTGGAGTTACTTGTTTTCATTTAGCCAGTGAAATTAATTCAAGCTAATAAAATATCTGCTCTGGTTATAAATCCAAGTCCATATTGCACATGAAATGTTAATTATGGCAATGTTGGAGAGATTTGGGAGGCATAGGGTTAAGGAGAGAGCCAGTGCCCCTCATTAGTGCAGTAGGCTATTGATTGGACGATCTGATTATGTCAGCCTATTGATTGACAGCTGCTGTCTTTTTTGTTGGCAGTTAATAACAGAAGTGATAGTTAACACAATGTTTTCAATGCTCAGGACTAATTAGCAAATGGTCACAGGTCAGCCAGCCAGGAACTGGTGAAATATTCTGGATGGAAAACGTCTACGTACAAAGGAAAGCTGCTCCATTATTCTAACAAGTAACTGCTGTTTACCCAGTAGGACTCATGATACCATGTAAACTTTATTAATATTCCCTCATCCCAGGGATTTATGACAAATTCTGAGCGTACTTTGTCTTGTTTTTAAAAATATGTAGACAAGATTGCACAATATTGACAATTGCTTGTCATAGTTATTTTGAAGATGAATAACCCTCCTGTATGCCTGTAAATTTAGACAAAATAGTTTTGGTAATTTATAAAGTTTACACTTTATCTATCAATATTTTCTAATAAAAAAAAAATGTAATATAAGCTAGCAGAGTGACAATTATTGCCACTATCATATGCGATGCAATGATGTAAATGTAGAGCTCTATATTTATTAGAACATCATGACCATGCCACAATGAGGTCTGTAGAGCTCTATATGTATTAGAACATCATGACCATGCCACAATGAGGTCTGTAGAGCTCTATATGTATTAGAACATCATGACCATGCCACAATGAGGTTGTCTGTAGAGCTCTATATTTATTAGAACATCATGACCATGCCACAATGAGGTTGTCTGTAGAGCTCTATATGTATTAGAACATCATGACCATGCCACAATGAGGTTGTCTGTAGAGCTCTATATTTATTAGAACATCATGACCATACCACAATGAGGTTGTCTGTAGAGCTCTATATGTATTAGAACATCATGACCATGCCACAATGAGGTTGTCTGTAGAGCTCTATATTTATTAGAACATCATGACCATGCCACAATGAGGTTGTCTGTAGAGCTCTATATGTACTAGAACATCATGACCATGCCACAATGAGGTTGTCTGTAGAGCTCTATATTTATTAGAACATCATGACCATGCCACAATGAGGTTATCTGTAGAGCTCTATATTTATTAGAACATCATGACCATGCCACAATGAGGTTGTCTGTAGAGCTCTATATGTATTAGAACATCATGACCATGCCACAATGAGGTTGTCTGTAGAGCTCTATATTTATTAGAACATCATGACCATGCCACAATGAGGTTGTCTGTAGAGCTCTATATGTATTAGAACATCATGACCATGCCACAATGAGGTTGTCTGTAGAGCTCTATATTTATTAGAACATCATGACCATGCCACAATGAGGTTGTCTGTAGAGCTCTATATGTATTAGAACATCATGACCATGCCA
Source organism: Paraescarpia echinospica (assembly GCA_020002185.1). Taxonomy (NCBI): domain Eukaryota; kingdom Metazoa; phylum Annelida; class Polychaeta; order Sabellida; family Siboglinidae; genus Paraescarpia; species Paraescarpia echinospica. Next base: position 91,294,458 of record CM034531.1, on the reverse strand, counting down.
CAATGAGGTTGTCTGTAGAGCTCTATATTTATTAGAACATCATGACCATGCCACAATGAGGTTGTCTGTAGAGCTCTATATTTATTAGAACATCATGACCATGCCACAATGAGGTTGTCTGTAGAGCTCTATATGTATTAGAACATCATGACCATGCCACAATGAGGTTGTCTGTAGAGCTCTATATTTATTAGAACATCATGACCATGCCACAATGAGGTTGTCTGTAGAGCTCTATATGTATTAGAACATCATGACCATGCCACAATGAGGTTGTCTGTAGAGCTCTATATTTATTAGAACATCATGACCATGCCACAATGAGGTTGTCTGTAGAGCTCTATATTTATTAGAACATCATGACCATGCCACAATGAGGTTGTCTGTAGAGCTCTATATTTATTAGAACATCATGACCATGCCACAATGAGGTTGTCTGTAGAGCTCTATATGTATTATGAACATCATGACATCATGAGCCACAATGAGGTTGTCTGTAGAGCTCTATATGTATTAGAACATCATGACCTGCCACAATGAGGTTGTCTGTAGAGCTCTATATTTATTAGAACATCATGACCATGCCACAATGAGGTTGTCTGTAGAGCTCTATATGTATTAGAACATCATGACCTTGCCACAATGAGGTTGTCTGTAGAGCTCTATATGTATTAGAACATCATGACCATGCCACAATGATCATGACCTTGCCACAATGAGGTTGTCTGTAGAGCTGTAGAGCCACAATGAGGTTGTCTATATTTATTAGAACATCATGACCATGCCACAATGAGGTTGTCTGTAGAGCTCTATATGTATTAGAACATCATGACCTTGCCACAATGAGGTTGTCTGTAGAGCTCTGTAATATATATTTTGTATTAGAACATATTATGTATTAGAACATCATGACCATGCCACAATGAGGTTGTCTGTAGAGCCTTATATGTATTAGAACATCATGACCATGCCACAATGAGGTTGTCTGTAGAGCTTTATATGTATTAGAACATCATGACCATGCCACAATGAGGTTGTCTGTAGAGCCCTATATGTATTAGAACATCATGACCATGCCACAATGAGGTTGTCTGTAGAGCTTTATATGTATTAGAACATCATGACCATGCCACAATGAGGTTGTCGGTAGAGCTCTATATGTATTAGAACATCATGACCATGCCACAATGAGGTTGTCTGTAGAGCTCTATATGTATTAGAACATCATGAACATGCCACAATGAGGTTGTCGGTAGAGCTCTATATGTATTAGAACATCATGACCATGCCACAATGAGGTTGTCGGTAGAGCTCTATATGTATTAGAACATCATGATCATGCCATAATGAGGTTGTTGGTAGAGCTCTATATGTATTAGAACATCATGACCTTGCCACAATGAGGCTGTCTGTAGAGCTCTAAATGTATTATAACATCATGATTCTGCAGATCAGACCTAATTGATTAATAGATAGGCCTTGGTGATGTATTTCTAGGCATGGACCAGTTGCAGCTGTTTCCTAGATATCTGCCATCATTAACTGACCCAGTTGTATAGACTTAGCATGCTTAATAATCTTAATCATCAAGCGTTAATCGGCAAAATTATTGTTTTTATAGGGCTGATTGTTAGCTTTAAATGACACTGGATGTTTCTGAATGGCAGATGTGCAGCCAGCGTGTTTAATGCATGGCTGTTTTGTGGATTAGTACGCAGCACTGCTGGGTTGTTTCATGGTCATTGCCATCTCTAAAGGTTTGTGATGACAGATGAGCTGATTGTGGTGGTTTAATGTAAACTACTCAAATATACCTCCTCTGTTTGATTTTTTGCTCATTTCGTTTCAGTCATTCACAAATTTGTTTATTTTTTACAACATGCTAATTCATTTGTAAAAAAATTATTTAGTGTTTATGAAGTTATCAGACTAAACTTTTTTGACTGAATATTATAAATGTGGCCAACAAATGGCACGATTGGTCTGACATAGGCTAATCACATTTTCACAAGTCAACCCATAGAATAGATAATAATCAAAATCCATTGTTCTAATACTTTTTGCAAAAGGTTTTTACTTTAGTTTGTGAAAGACCTTGAGCCAGCAAAGTCTAATTAATTCCATAAACTATATACCCAAGCCTGGAATAATATTGAGCTTTCAGTTTTGTATAAGATGATGAGCCATTGAAGGTCAACTTGTAAAGTTTATGTGTTCAACAGTACACCTTGTAGATCCAGAATAACGTTGAGCTTTCACATTCAGTTTGTAGAATTCATCAATTGAATCTTAGGTACCTTTCAGTAAAGATACCTTCTAAGAGGTACCTTTCAATAAAAATACCTTCTAAGAGGTACCTTTCAGTAAAGATACTTTCCAAGAGGTACCTTTCAATAAAAATAGTACTAACGTTGAGCTTTCACTTTCAATTTGTATAAGACTATGAGCCAACGAAGGCGGACTCGTACTGTAAGAAGGTGCAACTGTGTATGCAGTAGATCCTTAGTAACATTGAGCTTTCACTTTCAGTTTGTAGAAGACTATGAGCCAACGAAGGCAGACTCGTACCGTAAGAAGGTGCAGTTGGATGCAGAAGAGGTGCAGATAGACATCCTGGACACGGCGGGCCAGGAGGACTACGCCGCGATCCGAGACAACTACTTCCGCTGTGGCGAGGGCTTCCTTTGTGTCTTCTCAATCACAGAGCAGGAGTCGTTTCAGTCAACATCAGAGTTCAGGTCAGTTACTAATACTACATCTCTCTACCTGCTGCTAATTAGGAGCCAACTCGATAAATTGTAGGAACAATGTATATATTTGTAAAAAAAAATTAAATGAAAAAATTAAGTTCTCATATAGTGCAGTAACCACTCCTTAAGACTGCTTCCCACTTTACTCCTCTGGCAGACCTGTTCAATTGAACAACATCTTGACTTCTCAACACTGCAGTTACTAAGTGTAAATTATTCGTACACAAATATCCACCACTGCCAGATACTCACTTTATGGCAGAGTGAACACGAGCAACGTGGAGTAAATAAACTGACCAAAATCTTGAAACGCCAGTAGAAGGATTTGAAACTGGAATCCCTCAGTTGAGTGTAATGCTCTAATTACTGTGCCACTGTAATCACCACATTGTTCCAATATCATTTTACTGTTATCTCTGTGAATATCAACCTTGAAAAGGTGTAGTTTGGAAATAAGCTAGGTTATCGTTTTTAGATTTTCAGATAACATACTAAAGCATGTAGTTTCAAAAATATTTTGCGCATCACATGAATCAAACTAATTTTGGTCAACCTAGCAAGTAGCAGGAGCAGTATGTTAATTCTATCATTCAACATCATCTCACCCAGGCATATTGCATCTTAGTGCACTTTTGAGATATAAAAGACAGTCCGGTTTGCATCAAAGTGTGCAAGTGCTCGGTCCAGTAACACACTGCTGCTGCAGTACAGAATGAAGCAGGCTAGAGCACTGGTTGGGCTTCAAAATACACCAAGACTAATTTTTGGCGCAAATATACCCTAGATGATGTGGAATGACTTAATTAACAGGCTTATTATTAACACATCAAGGTATTAGATTTATGCAAAAAATGTAGTTATAACTTCAACATTGGGGTGAGCCCGGATTCTACACAAGTACTGTACAGGAGAAAATGCTGAAGAACTCCTCACATGAGATGTTGACGTTGCCCTTCAGGGAGCAGATCCTGCGTGTGAAGAATGATGAGAACATTCCGTTCCTGCTGGTCGGCAACAAGATGGACCTGGAGGACCGCAGACAAGTGAGTGTGGAGGAAGCCCAGGCCCGCGCCCAGGAGTGGAACGTCTCCTATGTAGAGACCTCCGCCAAGACAAGAGCAAACGTTGACAAAGTAGGTCCCTCACTCATCCGTCTGCCTCTCTTTTGTTCTGCCTACTGCATATTTCTGCCTGGCAATTTTTTTTAGTTTTTAGGCACATTTTGTTGTGGATAAAGCAGTCGTTGTGTTTATATTTTCTGATAATTTTTATTTGGTTTCGAGGAAGAAGAAAAAAATTGGCATACTTTATCTTTTCACGGTTATTGATCATTTTTATTTGGTTTTAAGGGAGAAGAAAATTGGCATACTTTAGTCTTTCAAGATTTCGTGTGTGGCAGAAATGTGCAGTTGTTTGTTTTATGGTAGATGTTGTTAAATTAACAGTGGTGTAGTTTTCTCAGGTACTGCTCTGAAACATAATCAATGTTGGGTGGCAATTTCTGGACACCTTTGGCACATTTTCTCATATACTCAAGTTCTAAACTGATGTAAAATAATTGTTGTTGTTTTAGAACGTTTATTGGAGACTCAGATACAGTTTTCTTCAACACAATTTGTTGTGTTGAGATTAAATGAAATAAAAAAAATTGAGTAGTTATAATATACTTTATGGAGGAAAAACTGACTTTTGGACTTGTCTTTCAGTTTCAATTGAAACATTTGGGCAAAATACAAATGTCTCATTTCAATATTGTCCCTTCAACAACGCATCTAGCCTGTTCAAATTGGTTCAGCCCACCAATGATTTCTTTGTAGCTATTATACACTTGATTTAGTTAATCTTTTTTACTAATTTTGGTTGGTATATTAACCTTTTTGTTGGCATGATGTTTGCATCACTGAATAGGTTTCATCATATTCTTCTAACAGTTTAGCTGCACCTTCACTTGCTGGAGTCTTGCTTCTTGTAGCAGCTTTAATCATAAGTGTTTGTGGGTGATTATATGACAAATTCCAGCCATGATGATGAAGTTTTACATATGTGTTGTTTTGTGGCCAAACGATATCATACTTTGTGACATCGATATGTGATATAGTCACCCCATGCTCAGGGTACATACAGTCAGACGTGTTCCCATTTTGGTTCCCATCTTATCTCGCATCCCCATGAGATAGAGATGAAATCTTCCCCATTTTAAGTTTCCACATTTTTCAAAAAATATCCTTTCTTTTGTTTAACAATATTTTCCACCATTTTCCTTTGAGTTGGAAGACATTTTGATTGGTCAATAATGATGTCTTTTTGTAGCTAAATCCTGCATTCTGGTGCATGGAGGGCATGATTTTGAATTGCCTCAAATACAACCAGCTTTTTCATTTCAGTCGCTCAACAGGGCTGTAGTTTAGCATTATGTTGATGTCTTGGTCTAGTAAATGATGAATCAACTATCTAGTGTGAATCATGTGGAGCCACCTAGTGAAAGATTAACACACTACTACACTTGTGGTGCCTCCTGTGGGACAACACAATGCCACAAAAGTTCTACCCATTTGGAGCACGGCTTAGTTTACAGATATTTTGCCAGCATAAGTGAATACAAATTTGTTACTCACCCACCAACAATAATTATGGTTTAAGCTGCTACTGTGTTAGATGTTTGATTTCTAACATCTACAGCATAGATCTTTTTGCAACTTAGTTGATTCTCAACAACGCTTTTGTTGAGAATGCATGATGGGACTGTGAGCGTGCTCATTTCTCCATCTGTAGGTGTTCTTCGATCTTATGCGATCGGTGCGTGATAAGAAACTGGCTGCTCCCCCTGGGAGCAACAATCGGAAGCAGGCAGCACCTGGCACTGGACGGTCTACAAGAAAACGTCGATGCACAATTTTATGAGCACATGTAGTGTACCTTGCTGTACGTCCATGCACGCAGTAGCATGCATGACCACGCAGTAGCATGCATGAGCACGCAGTAGCATGTATGAGCACGCAGTAGCATGCAATGCCATGCATGGTGGTGTGAACTTAGCTTGCAACTAGCGTAGCTGCCAAGCTTTGAAGACAATGTGAACATAACTCTTTGGTGGCTGAGGTTGTCGATAGACAAGCAGACACCCAGCATTTCCTTTATAAAATCTACATAACATACTAACAAGAATGAATTTACCAAACTTGCTTAATTTATTGTATTTAATCTTTGATTCTGAAATGTTTACCATAATTGTGTGTTGTAAATTATGTGGTTTTAAAGGGGCCTATAAATATGTTGTGGAATATAGGTGAAGTAAAATAATATAAGTAAACCATGCTACATATTTCTCTGTATAGAAAATTACATGTAATTACGGTAACATTATTCACTTACATAAATTTCTTTGCAAGACTTTGAATTTGAAATTTCCAATGTATTGGAAATGGGATATTTGTGTAATTTGCATTGTGTATGTCTGGATGTTTGTGCACATGTATGCATGTGTATATTTGTACAATTGTATGGTGACATGTCAATCATGTGTACATGCAGTGACACTCATGTATGTCATTGTATCTTTTCAAATAATTGAGATTCCAAAGACATGACTTTATAAGCATGTGTATGTCAGATTTATGTGTATATGTCGAACTCTTTTAGAACCATGTCTCTTGGCAAAGTATTTAATATATACTGTCCTTTATATGTGATCAACGGGACAAATGATGCTGGTATTGCATAGATATATTGTCACCACATCATTGTGGGAAACTGATCCATTATCTGCAAGCTTCTATCTAGGAGCACAGTGCCGATCTGTAGATAAATGATGTGCAATGCTAGGAATTTAACCTTGCTGAGGTAACTCTAGGCTGATGGAGTGCAGCATGCTCAAATACCACAGAAATAGAAAAGAAAAACATGAATAGAAAAGAAAAACAGACGTTAGAACCAGGGATTTAGGAGAGCTTGGCTCCCTCAATGATTTAGGTGGGGGGTTGGAGATCGGATTAGTCCCCCAATATTTATGAAAGGTTGGTGGATTTTGGGGTGAAGTTTGAGGTTTTTGGTGAGCCTGAAGGTAGTGGTTTTTGGCGAGCCTCAAACTTCAAAGGGGATGCAAATCAAGGTTTTGGAGAGTCTCAAGGTGGTGGGTAGTTTTTTTTTGGCGAGCCTCAAAGTGGTGCAAATTGAGATTTTTGGAGAGTGAGTGTTTTATGGCGAGCCTGAAGGGGGTGCAAATGGAGGGTTTTAGAGAACCTGAAGGTGGGGGGGTTGGCAACCCTCAGAGGAGTGGAAAATTGAGGTTTTTATAGACTCTTAACTCCCCCAATATTTACCACATTCCAACGCCAGTGAAAAATGTACATGAAATATAAATTACTGTGTATGTGAATATGAGTGCACGTGACCTTAGATTTGGCAAGGTTGTGGGCATGGCTAGTTGGGCTTGACTTTTATACATTTTGTGGGGTAATTTTTTTATTTCTGAGGCAGGGAAATGGCCATATGGGTGATATGACCACTGACGCATTTGAGACATGGTATATATGCCACAACATTTGTATTTCTGATGAATGCGTGTGATTTGTTAGCTTATATTTAGACAAGTTGCTACAGTAGCAATGTCAGGCATCAACTGGCATTGTTGTAGGAATGGAAATCATGCTACAGTAGCAACGACAGGCATCAACTGGTATTGTTGTACGAATGGAAATCATGCTACAGTAGCAACGTCAGACATCAACTGGCATTGTTGTACGAATGGAAATCATGCTACAGTAGCAACGTCAGGCATCAACTGTCATTGTTGTAGGAATGGAAATCATGCTAGATTAGCAACGTCAGGCATCAACTGGCATTGTTGTAGGAATGGAAATCATGCTACAGTAGCAACGTCAGGCATCAACTGGCATTGTTGTAGGAATGGAAATCATGCTACAGTAGCAACGTCAGACATCAACTGGCATTGTTGTACGAATGGAAATCATGCTACAGTAGCAACGTCAGGCATCAACTGGCATTGTTGTAGGAATGGAAATCATGCTACAGTAGCAACGACAGGCATCAACTGGTAGGAATGGAAATCATGCTACAGTAGCAACGTCAGGCATCAACTGGCATTGTTGTAGGAATGGAAATCATGCTACAGTAGCAACGTCAGGCATCAACTGGCATTGTTGTACGAATGGAAATCATGCTACAGTAGCAACAGTCAACGGCATCAACTGGCATTGTTGTACGAATGGAAATCATGCTACAGTAGCAACGTCAGGCATCAACTGGCATTGTTGTAGGAATGGAAATCATGCTACAGTAGCAACGACAGGCATCAACTGGCATTGTTGTACGAATGGAAATCATGCTACAGTAGCAACGTCAGGCATCAACTGGCATTGTTGTAGGGATGGAAATCATGCTACAGTAGCAACGTCAGACATCAACTGGCATTGTTGTACAAATGGAAATCATGCTACAGTAGCAACGTCAGGCATCAACTGGCATTGTTGTACGAATGGAAATCATGCTACAGTAGCAACGTCAGGCATCAACTGGCATTGTTGTACGAATGGAAATCATGCTACAGTAGCAACGTCAGGCATCAACTGGCATTGTTGTACGAATGGAAATCATGCTACAGTAGCAATGTCAGGCATCAACTGGCATTGTTGTACGAATGGAAATCTTGCTACAGTAGCAACGTCAGGCATCAACTGGCATTGTTGTAGGAATGGAAATCATGCTACAGTAGCAACGTCAGGCATCAACTGGCATTGTTGTAGGAGTGCAATAAACAATCACGTCTGTCAATATAAATCACGTCACATATTTACTTGATTTCTTTTTATGATAATACAGGTAACCATAATCTTACCTGTGAATATAAATCATGTCACATATCTGCAAGACAGCATTGTTATGATAGTGCAATTAAACATGATCTTACCTGTTAAAGGTTTTCTTGATTTCTTTTTGTTATCGTCCGTACATTTTGATTTCATGTTTGCGTAAAAGGGCAATTATTGCAACAATTCTGTCTTGATACATATGTTAAAGTGATCTTGTCTGTTCTGTCAGCCGAAGACATCATCCAAACCAAAGGGTGGTCATTATTAGCAAGAAGTTCACTGAATGAGTTATATTTTGTCCCACATGCGGTTTTGTTTGCAAAAACCAGGCACGGTTGGTTTAAAACATCTGCCGGAATAGTTAGCTCTCATCCCCACTCATGTTTGGTGCTGTCATCCCCACTCATGTTAGGTGCTGTCATCCCCACTCATGTTAGGTGCTCTAATACCCGCTCATGTTAGGTACTGTCATCCCCACTAATGTTAGGTGCTCTCATCCCCACTCATGTTAGGTGCTCTCATCCCCACTCATGTTAGGTGCTCTCATCCCCACTCATGTTAGCTGCTCTCATCCCCACTCATGTTAGGTGCTCTCATCCCCACTCATGTTAGGTGCTCTCATCCCCACTCATGTTAGGTGCTGTCATCCCCACTCATGTTAGGTGCTCTCATCCCCACTCATGTTAGGTGCTCTCATCCCCACTCATGTTAGGTGCTGTCATCCCCACTCATGTTAGGTGCTGTCAACCCCACTCATGTTAGGTGCTCTCATCCCCCCTCATGTTAGGTGCTCTCATCCCCACTCATGTTAGGTGCTCTCATCCCCACTCATGTTAGGTGCTGTCATCCCCACTCATGTTAGGTGCTCTCATCCCCACTCATGTTAGGTGCTCTCATCCCCACTCATGTTAGGTGCTCTCATCCCCACTCATGTTAGGTGCTCTCATCCCCACTCATGTTAGGTGCTGTCATCCCCACTCATGTTAGGTGCTCTCATCCCCACTCATGTTAGGTGCTCTCATCCCCACTCATGTTAGGTGCTGTCATCCCCACTCATGTTAGGTGCTGTCAACCCCACTCATGTTAGGTGCTCTCATCCCCCCTCATGTTAGGTGCTCTCATCCCCACTCATGTTAGGTGCTCTCATCCCCACTCATGTTAGGTGCTGTCATCCCCACTCATGTTAGGTGCTCTCATCCCCCCTCATGTTAGGTGCTCTCATCCCCACTCATGTTAGGTGCTCTCATCCCCACTCATGTTAGGTGCTGTCATCCCCACTCATGTTAGGTGCTCTCATCCCCCCTCATGTTAGGTGCTCTCATCCCCACTCATGTTAGGTGCTCTCATCCCCACTCATGTTAGGTGCTCTCATCCCCATTCATGTTAGATGCTGTCATCCCCACTCATGTTAGGTGCTGTCATCCCCACTCATGTTAGGTGCTGTTCCTGTCACCGATATGTCTGTAGATGTTTACAACTGAAATGATACAGCGATCAATTAACGATATAATTTGACGTACAGGTAGCCCATAAATGTTTGTGTGTGTGTGTATATATATAATATATAAGTATAGCGAGAAGCTATGAAACACGTTCCTGAATAGATTGTGCACCTGTAGTTCAGGATCTGTCATGTGTGTTGTTTTTCCCCTACATTCAGCCACAAAATTAACAAAACTGATCAACTGCATACATTATTTTCTCTGCACCAAGTTGTTCATCATGCAGCATTTTAAACTAAATCTTGTTTAAACGTCTTTAAACATAATAATATATGTCTTCTTCGTTATCTAAACACTGCATAACGTATGGCTTATTCTTATTCAGATAAACCACCTAAATCTTATGTTAAGGGATTGTTTCATAAGATAGCAAAGTTAAAAACAGACCCACAGCTACATTCTGATGTCAGTCTGGCCCATGGTATAAAGTGTTGTGTTTTCTTTGAAGGTATTTTACGACCTGATGCGTGAGATTCGAGCACAGAAGGTGGCCGCAGCGAAGCCTGACAATGACAAGAAGGGCAAGAAGAAGAAGCCAGGGCGGAAGTGTGTTATCTTATGATAGCACCTCGTCCTAACATAGTCTCGTGTCTCCACAACATTTCCAACTCACTCGGTGGGCCATAGCAGAATGTAAGGGATGATCCAACAAGCTTGCAAAGTCCAAAACAATGTTACGTTTGTAGCATTGGTTCAACCCCCCCACTAATACATCCCGTGGCACTTGCAATGTCGGATCCAAAATTGCTGGTAACATAAATTTGCATTAACATGTTTCACTCACTAGGTGATGACACTGAACACATTTAACTCACTAGGTGACGACACTGAACACATTTCGCTCACTAGGTGGTGTCACAGTATCAATAAAATTTCCCCCCCTACATGGGCATGATAAAAACCCACGTAATGCGTAGCGTATTCTGGGACTTTGCGATCTTGTGCGATCACCCGTAAGACACGCAAAAAATGAACTGGTAGTCGTCTAAATGAAGTGGGTTTATTAGAAGCTATTAAAGTATTGGTGAAGTCTTGTGATGAGGATGGTCTCAAGAGATCCTGGTGTACAACACTACATATTACTGAGGGTGGGGAAGGTAGCAGCTGCCTCATTTAGCATTGGTCAGCAGTTGATTTTCCAAAAAAACATTGTTTATTTTTAACACAATTCATAAGAGAATACAAAGAAACTGAAGTGACACACAGCTGAAGATAACTTTTTGTGTAACAGAGGGTCAAGTGTTAAATGACACCGGAACAGACGGGTTAAATTATGTCAGTTTCATGTAGTGTTCTACATCGGTGGTTTCGAAATCACCCTTATGAATCATTGGATATGTTGACACTGAGGACGTGACGTTTCCACGTTGCATGATGTGACCTAGATGTGGAACTTAATGTGGGCTTTGTGCATGCGAGCGAACACTCACTGAAGTTAGAATTTAAAGTGCGCTACTAAATTGAACCACACATGCAGTGGTTTTATGTGTTCTCTCACGAGACAATCTCGGGTCTCAGCTCAGTTTTTATCCAACACACCATGTGCATTCTGCTAAGCTCTACTAGTTAATACTTGTCAATATCGAAACTGTTATGTCCGTTCCATCACTTTTTCGCATTTAACAACTCGATAGAAAGAGTTGCAACTACAAGCATCAGACGTATTTATTTTTATACAAACTAGTTCATTTGCATTAGTGTATTAATTGTATTGTGAAAGGAATAGATGGGGAACGGTTACAGCTTACCACCAAAACATGCTAGTATAGAGGATAGATATATTTGTCTGGGGTGGGAGAGGGTGGAAGATTGTGAATTCCCTCTCACCCCCCCCCCCTCTGTCCCCCAGATGGGGTACGGATGTATGTGCTGCAGTGTGATGTGCTGAACTGTATCTCATGCAGGCTTTAAGTGAAAGCTTAACTTGTACAGTTTAGTGAGGAATTAGGCAAGAACATTGGATACAATAACAAATGTCTTTCTCCCATGTCTTTCTTGTTACCTGTTGATGTAGCAAAGATTCCGAAAAGTGGTGATCTTGTTGTTTGGAGCACAGGTGACAAAATATAGAACATTTTACTAGAGCATGAAGACATTGTTTCATAAATGATGCAGGTGATTACACAAGAGAGGCTTCGTTGACAATGAGAAGGTCAAATGATTGGTTGTTTGGAATCTTCAGAAAGTGAACTGTCATGATGGATTTAATTAAAGAAAGTGCACCTTGTGTATTGATGATGTCTAGGGGGTATTTAATTAAGAAAAGTGCACCTTGTGTATTGATGATGTCTAGGGGGTATTTAATTCATTGAAACATGTTGTCAGAGGAGTTGCAAGTTCTCTACCTGATGTGAATAATCGTGTCTGTAAATGTTTTTGAGTAGTCTTAGATTAGAGTAGCTTTGTGTACACATGTGTATATAAGTTGAGGGGGCATAGGGTTGACTGGCAATGCCAGGGGATTGACTGGTGTGGCCAGGGGGGTGACTGGTAGTACCAGGGGGTTGCTTCTGGTCTGTGCTTCCAGCAAATCGATTTCCAACTGCTGTCAGGAGTGATTGAAGTATCAACACGGGAAACAAATATTTAAAAATATCTAAATGATTTGAAACCATCATGTAATCATGCGCTCACATATATTACTTTACTGATTGGTTTCTGGCAAATAGTAACGCAGATACAGTGTCTTGTTACTCTTAGTAAGACATTCACTTAAATTATTAAGCACACACCACTGGTTTGGTATTGTTTTTTCAAAATTCTGTTTAATGGTGAATAAATTAATTGTTTCTGTGCTTGTACTAGCTGAGAACCTTGTAGAGTACTTATATATAAGAGGTGTTATATAATCACACAATCTTGTTGTTTTCCATTTACCTAACAAGGTGAAAGAGTATTATCTTTTGTATGTGTAGCATTGTGGTAAGTTTGTATGATCTGAGGGTGCTGCCCTGTTTTATATGTATCAGTTTGCTTTAGTTGCGATATACTATAGTTGTTAGAGAAAGACCAACTGTTGAAATCCCAGAGAAATGTAAAATTGGCTGTTGTTAAGAGTGTTACATCAGTACGACACAATAGTATTACATCAGTATGACACAATAGTATTACATCAGTACGACACAATAGTATTATGCAGGTTGTGGGAATACTTCATGAGAATACATTCATATTCACCTTTTAGATATAAAAAAAATTGCGGTGAACGATTAGGCGACCATTTTGTTCTTGTCATAACCAGTGACTTCCAGTGTCAATGATCTGATTATTGCGGTAAAATATTGAAATGCATTGGTTGTTTATGGTTTAGATTTCGGCCACTAATAAGAATAAAATCGCAACATCAATATTTATCCTGTTTGACTGATGTGCCAACTGTACACTTATATTGAACCAACTTATGAGACTATGAACTAAACTTGCTATTTTCACCTCTGGGTAGATTCAACAACTAGGTCGCTGCCATCAGATAACTGAAATGTCTTCCTTCGATTTGCCAGAATTAATCGAGTACTTGTGCATCTTGTGATTATTGAATAGTAATTATAATGCTATGTGTATTTGCTTTGATAATATTTGCATGAACATGTGGCACCAAGTACTAATTAGGTTGCAGGATATGTAAAAGTGTGTCTATATCAGTTTTGATAAATATATTGTGCTTTGAGTTTTGTAATAAAATGAATGATAAAACGAAGATATTAATAATTTCACTCATGCTATACTTAAAAAACACAAGCTCTCACAACAGCTTTATTTACACTTGTATATCAGAAACTGGCAGTACCAACATGTTTGGGTACATCAAATATGTCACCAAGTCCTCTGCTGACATGTCGTATTCACAGGTTCCCTGTACATGGGTTGAGTCCCAACACTGGTATTGTCTACACCTTTTAAAAACATGTTTATGCATTGCACTTTTGAAAAGTCAAAACAGTGAACGACCATTATAATGTGTTATAAGTTGGAGTAGTTGTGTGGATCTTTAGCCATGGTGTCAATGCTCGCAAAAACACGTCCAATAAGTCTAGTGAGAGCGTTCAAATCAACACAATTTAGAAAATGACTATCTGAGGAGTAAAACCGACACCCAACAGCCATGTGCTGCAGATCAAAATAGACTTCCATTGTTTTCACTCTTCAACAATGCAATTTGGCTGATCTCAAAACAATAATCAATGTAGCTTGGGCATCATCCAACTAAAATTACCTATTCATAGATGTGGTGCATTAGACATGAACAGCATGCCACATTGAAACCTTTAGTTCTCACTAGGCCATGTGGTGTCACTGCTACAACAGTGACACCATATGGTGGGCTGGATAGCAACCAATATATCGCAATGCCCCGCAAGGTCACATGCTCTTCTACACCGTTAGAATACTGCCATGGACCTATTGATAGAAAAACAAGATTTTACAAAAATATTGATTTAAAACCCGACATGTACAATGTTTATCTTCAGAGAGAACAGGCTGCTTTACTATGAAAACATGTAGGAGTTTGTTTGTCATTGTAGCACAGTATACCAGCCAGATTTAAAGACTAAACAGCAACAACAAACCAACTAGAACCGAGCTGTCTATAAGAAGGTATGGACAACCACCTCAAAGAACAAGGAATATTTAAGCCATGATCATAATGGGAACTTTTAACAGATTCGTAAGCCAGGGTCAAAGAGCTAACAAAGGTAGGTAGCATCCTCACTGGCAGTGTCGCGGTAGATATAACATACATGGCATTGACAATTACATGTTTTATCTCTGAACAATGGGTATCTTAATATTTTGTTTATGCACAATTAAAGTCTGATCACATTTATAATAATATATAGTGCCAGTTTCTGCCTAGACGAGGCTAAAGCAGCATGGGTTTTAATAGATCAAGACCAATTTCTCTGTGAATGATCTTTCAATTTCCCCGGCATAGACACAAGATAGAAAGGACCAACAGCTTTTGATGTCCCTTCCAAAAAAACCGGTAAAATGAGTGAATGAAATTGCTGCGGTTAATTAAGACCTGTGGTCAAGATGCTGTGATGAATACAGTCTATTCATGATTTTTATGAAAGAAATGACTGTACTTTTAGTAAAGTTGCATTCTACCTCGGTTATTGCAAACTGCGCATAAAACCAGTGCTTAGAACAGGTTTCATTGGCACAACTTGATGAGAGTTTCCATTCTCCCCGATCTAACACCAGTTTATCACAAGTAATCCTCTCCTCCCCAACAGATGCTACATACTCAGTCAAACAGCCGAGTAAACTGACCTCTGTTGAGTAACAAACTTACTATTTTTGTCAATTTTATCAGTATTTGAATACTAGCAAGAAGATTCAAACACGTTTCCTGTTGGTCCAAGTCCTTGGTTGTTTCGTCAATGCACTCTTCTGCAATGATATTTAACCAACCTGATATTTTGTTTGTTTTTCAGTCAATTAACTAAAGAATAATAATGTAAGCAGAAGTATATAACACTCCAGTCACACAATCCAAGTTTGAACAAACTCTACTGCCCAGTAGACTGGCACTGACCATGACAGTCAAGACACCAGCTGTATGACACGCGTAGTGTGATCTTGTTCACTGTGCACTATGAGATCTGAAGGCAATACATGCCTTCATTGCTGCCTAATTGTGCTAAACGCATTGTAATAGTCAAGACTTGTGTCGAGGCCATTTGTAGATGATAATGTGCGATGTCCATTTATAGATCATAATAGTATGTGAAGCCCACTTGTTGATGAAGCTGCTGTGTAAACAATGTGTGTTTCATCTCCTTTCAAGCCAGGGCAGAAGTTACTCAGACAGTGAGATGGTGGTTCGCGGAAACCAAAAGGTCTAATGAGACCTGGCATTTGGCGGTTAACCTTGTTCCCCTTCTTCCTTTCACCACCACATGAACACAAGGTGAGAATAACTTGTGGAGGAGTGGAGCTAAAACTGCATCAGATGCATTCAATCAATGCAGTAGTATATCATTGCTGAGATCTCTTGTAACTTTGACGATAGGATGACTTGACCTGCCCATCTACTATACCATCTCTCCCTTGCCCAACCATCTGACCCTTGCCCAACCATCTCTCCCTTGCCCAACCATATGTCTCTTGCCCAACCATCTGACCCTTGCCCAACCATCTGACCCTTGCCCAACCATCTGACCCTTGCCCAACCATCTGTCTCTTGCCCAACCATCTCTCCCTTGCCCAACCATCTGACCCTTGCCCAACCATCTGTCTCTTGCCCAACCATCTGACCCTTGCCCAATCATCTGACCCTTGCCCAATCATCTGACCCTTGCCCAATCATCTGTCTCTTGCCCAACCATCTCTCCCTTGCCCAACCATCTGTCGCTTGCCCAACCATCTGTCTCTTGCCCAACCATCTGACCCTTGCCCAAGCATCTGTCCATTGCCCAACCATCTCTCCTTTGCCCAATCATCTGTCCCTTGCCCAACCATCTATCCCGTGCCCAAGCATCTCTCCCTTGCCCAACCATCTGTCTCTTGCCCAAGCATCCGTCTCTTGCCCAACCATCTGTCTCTTGTCCTGTGTTCTTACAATTCAATCATTGTGGACAAGTCTCATTCATCTGATGACTGAACGAGAACTAACATCACTGTCATGGAAACAATGATAATAAACGTGACCTGGCACCTTGACCACAATGTGATCCTGCACACGTAGCCTTGGTTGATGGCCTCCTGTCCACCTCATGGTCAAACTTGACCATCGATGTAGGTGAAACTTGGCAGGTGTTTCAAGCAGTGACCTGTGACTCCCCCCACAGTGGCTGTCCACTAGCGATCACTCGTGTCACGTGTACTCGCAGTAGTGACCACAGCCGGCCGGACAGTGCTTGTAGCGGAGTAGCCACTCACGGATGTGTTCCAAGTGACCGCCATGACAGCAACCTTGGCACCAGACATAGAGGCCCTTCACCGGGTGATGGCTGCAACATACATGAGAACCTTATAACAATTATATTTACTGTCCACGCCCACCCACGGAGCAACAAACTGCTCGTTTACTTTGGCGCCATCTGGTGGACCGAGCACTATTCAGTTGTCTTGTGTGAGAGAAAGGACCTCCAGAAAAGATATGTACATATAAAAACATGAATAACTCTAAATAACAACTTGTGTTTTCTTAAAAAAACATTGTTAATTAAGGCGAGGAACTCCATCTAGGTCACTCTTTCTAAATCTTGTATTATTACCATTTCAAAAGTATATTCCAAATAGGCTTTTATATAGATGTAAAAAGCTACAAACCCCACCAGGGTTTCCATGGCAACACAACATTTTACATAATAATGAAAAAAAAAAGAAATTTTTATGACACACTAGCAAAAATCAAATAAAGTTACCTTATTAATTCTTTCTGTGTTACAAAATATACACCATTAGCTAAATTTATACAAAGTATTTTTTTGATATATCAAGTTTTTATATTTTCGCAGTCACATTTTAACACAAATGCCAATGTTAATTTTACAGAAAAAATTGGTATTCGGTCAAACATAAACACATTTAGAACCAAATTAGAAAGAGAACAAGAAATTCCTCTTGCATATTTCAAGATATGTATCCACTGTTTGATTCTGCAAAACTTCAGCAACGTATTGTTACTTTTAGTCTAAAAAAACATGTTCTGAGAAAATGGCCTCTAAAAATTACCAGGTATTTTGTAGAGATTCATAGTCAAAATATTCACCTTTCTTTGCTATTTCTTATCAAATTCTACATTTAATGGCACATCTACATATCCTTTATAGAAACAGTTGTAATTTTCTTAATATAATGGTTTTAAACACGCATTTAATGCTTAGAGTTGTGTAAACTATCTTGTACTAGGTAGTAGTCATTTTCATATTCCAATATGGAGTCAAACCTATTGACCCTTGCCCATCCCTCACAACAGCCAATTACATGGCACGTCAGTGCCCACGTGACACAAGTAGCCCAATCACGATTGCATTTCCATTTAAATAACACAGGTATATGCAAATCCACAAATGACAGTGGTCTACACAATCCAATGATATTTCAAGTACTATTTGATAGGGAATCCGACGGGGAATCCAACGATGGGTGACATGTCAAAGATGGCAGCTCGTGGAGTATGGAAACGGGAGCTTAAATGTGTATCATCCAATGCCACTGATACGTTTTTTGGATGTTACAACAAATAATTCGGAGACTACATCTTGTATTTTGAAGTTCAAAAGTGAACATTCTGTTACATAACCACAAAGTATAGCCATCGTAGATTTACATAGCATAAAAAACTAAAATCGTTATCGTGATCCAAAATCACATTTTTGCATGCCAGCCTGGCCTTAATAGATCAAACGCCAATGCAAATGTTCTGAGGATGCGAATGAACATAGAATGATGCATGTGGACCCGAGGACCTGGCAGGAGGAGATGCTGTTATAAAACTCTAACATTAGCGTATTTATATAGTTTACATAAACTTTTGAGTGACGTACAAAAAGTACATATAACAAAAAATATATGATTATACGATACAGTAAAGACATCAGTAAATTAAGGCAAATGAATCTACAAGGCAGTCAAGCATTGCCTCCTCACCAGATGCTGCAGGTGTTGATGACGCTCTGACAGCGTTCACACGCCCACCCGGCCCGCAGCTGTGGCTTGCTGCACTTGCTGCAGTTGGTGTGGATCGTGGTTGACTGCTGGTTCAGCTGCGTGACCGCGCTGTGGTTTGACAACTTTATGACTTCATTCGCCACACACCACAGCTGGAACCTCCCTAGTAGGTCTGTAACACAACACACCACAGCTGGAACCTCCCAAGTAGGTCTGTAACACAACACACCACAGCTGGAACCTCCCTAGTAGGTCTGTAACACAACACACCACAGCTGGAACCTCCCTAGTAGGTCTGTAACACAACACACCACAGCTGGAACCTCCCTAGTAGGTCTGTAACACAACACACCACAGCTGGAACCTCCCTAGTAGGTCTGTAAAACAACACACCACAACTGGAACCTCCCTAGTAGGTCTGTAAAACAACACACCACAACTGGAACCTCCCTAGTAGGTCTGTAACACAACACACCACAACTGGAACCTCCCTAGTAGGTCTGTAAAACAACACACCACAACTGGAACCTCCCTAGTAGGTCTGTAAAACAACACACCACAGCTGGAACCTCCCTAGTAGGTCTGTAAAACAACACACCACAACTGGAACCTCCCTAGTAGGTCTGTAACACAACACACCACAACTGGAACCTCCCTAGTAGGTCTGTAAAACAACACACCACAACTGGAACCTCCCTAGTAGGTCTGTAAAACAACACACCACAGCTGGAACCTCCCTAGTAGGTCTGTAAAACAACACACCACAACTGGAACCTCCCTAGTAGGTCTGTAAAACAACACACCACAACTGGAACCTCCCTAGTAGGTCTGTAAAACAACACACCACAACTGGAACCTCCCTAGTAGGTCTGTAAAACAACACACCACAACTGGAACCTCCCTAGTAGGTCTGTAAAACAACACACCACAACTGGAACCTCCCTAGTAGGTCTGTAAAACAACACACCACAACTGGAACCTCCCTAGTAGGTCTGTAAAACAACACACCACAACTGGAACCTCCCTAGTAGGTATGTAACACAACACACCACAACTGGAACCTCCCTAGTAGGTATGTAACACAACACACCACAACTGGAACCTCCCTAGTAAGTCTGTAACACAATACACCACAACTGGAACCTCCCTAGTAGGTCTGTAACACAACACACCACAACTGGAACCTCCCTAGTAGGTATGTAACACAACACACCACAGCTGGAACCTCCCTAGTAGGTCTGTAACACAATACACCACAACTGGAACCTCCATAGCTGGTCTGTAACACAACACACCATAGCTGGAACATCCCTAGTAGGTATGTAACACAACACACCATAGCTGGAACCTCCCTAGTAGGTCTGTAACACAATACACCACAACTGGAACCTCCCTAGTAGGTATGTAACACAACACACCATAGCTGGAACCTCCATAGCTGGTCTGTAACACAACACACCACAGCTGGAACCTCCCTAGTAGGTCTGTAACACAACACACCACAGCTGGAACCTCCCTAGTAGGTCTGTAACACAACACACCACAACCGGAACCTCCCTAGTAGGTCTGTAACACAACATACCACAGCTGGAACCTCCCTAGTAGGTCTGTAACACAACACACCACAGCTGGAACCTCCATTGCTGGTCTGTAACACAACACACCACAGCTGGAACCTCCCTAGTAGGTCTGTAACACAACACACCACAGCTAGAACCTCCCTAGTAGGTCTGTAACACAACACACCACAGCTGGAACCTCCCTAGTAGGTCTATAACACAACACACCACAGCTAGAACCTCCCTAGTAGGTCTGTAACACAACACACCACAGCTGGAACCTCCCTAGATGCTTATAACACAACACACCACAGCTGGAACCTCCCTAGATGCTTATAACACAACACACCACAGCTGGAACCTCCCTAGATGCTTATAACACAACACACCACAGCTGGAAACTACCTGGCAGGTGTGTAACATGTAAGCCATTCAGTGATCAACTGGGGATGGTTTACGTAATTTGGAATAATTATAATTTGATTGTTCACAAAAAGGGCAATAATGCAGGGAATTAAAACACACTAGCATTATGGATAGATGAACCCATGAACATTTGGCAGCAGAGATGCAAAGCAAACGGTTGTAGAATACATACAAACAGTAGTATTTTCCTAATAAAAGTGATAATAGCAGTAATAATTAACAAATAATAGCAGCTCGATTATATTTAGATTATTATTATCAATGTCATTAGCAAAATATTACTAGAGTAGTTTGGATAAAATAATTTATAAATTAAATTATTAATTAACAAATTGCCTGAGCTGGTGGTAACTGAGCACAACGGAGGAGGACAATGCAAAGTGACGTGTTTGGGGGAAGGAGAGGAAAGGAAGATTGTACCATGTGTCTGTCCCTCACCTATGTACGACATGAGCCATAGCTGTTGTAGTGTCTCGTCCACGAGTGACCGCAGTTTCTCTCCTAGTACGATGAGAACCGATGCCGTCATCTGGACGTCCCCCTGGTGTGCAAAAGAATAACCTCACAAATCACTGGCATAACGTCACCGTGGTGATTTTATATACTGTCTGGTAAGGGGAGGTCGCATATATTTGCAAAGTACCCAAAACATACAGCATTACATGTGTGGATGGTGGTTTGGTTATCACCACGTACTGTGGGAGAAAATAAATTGCTAGTGGTGCTACCTGTTGAATGGACCATATATTACAGCACATTGTCACTATTGTGGATGTCAGAACTTCACAAATTCCATGGCTACCATGATTTTAATAACACTTCACAAGTTTCCAGGTCTGAAAAAGATATTAAGAAAATCATGAATTTTCATGACGTAATACTTCATACATTGTAGCACTACTTACCTGCTCGGCGTAGTAATACAACATGTCAATGACGAGCTGTGTGTAGGGCCACACAGGCACTTGGGAGAGGAACGCACGAGTGCTCAGAATCTCCTGTCGAATGTTGCTCTCCACGGCAACGGTGGTCACATGATGTGATGTCACACCGAGCTCGCTCTCATTCGCACTTGATGGAGAGTCACCGCATGTCGGTGTCACTGTCGGCGCAGTGACGTGGTCAGGTGCTGTTGACGTGTCATCGATGTCGTAGCGGGGTTGGAAACTCTCAGGGGGCAGAGTCCAGTCCTTCAGTGTCAAAGTGTCAATGTCACTGCCAATTGGACTTGTGGCTGTCTAAGGTGCATTTCAAGACACCTTTTCCATAATTATTAAATGACTATGTGGACTTTTAGACTATTTCAATATATTATTTACTATCATTTACAATTGCGATCTTAATTAATTATTTTTAGGTTTCAGTTACATTTTAATTAATAATAGATCTCATATCTGTTCACATTTTAACTATTCACAAAGGTGCAGCATTCCAGAATACCAGAGCAAGTGTTTGAAACGATCCGAGTAACAAATCATACAACCGTCTGGATGTGCTAGTCAGTTGCAACATGGTTACACTAAGTTTGAACAAATCTGCAAACATTTAAGATTTGTATCAAACAATACAATAAAGATTAAGCCAACACAGAATATAATTTATCGATGCTAAACACGACAACAGACAAGAAACAAGAGGTGGCTCCTGGCTTGTGAAACTATGAATAAACATATATATTACAGTATACAGAGCCAGTAAATATATTTTTTAGTTTGATAGTTTCATCAAAACAAGACACTGTAATGACTGTATACATTTTCGGACACCTACAAATCATTAAATTATCATCTCTCCAAAAAATACAGTACAAAAAATTACTTTTGGTGTCCGAAAACATAGTCATTATGGATTGTAAGTAGTCGGACACATAACAGTACTAGGTATCCAAAAACATAATGTACAGAAAATAATTATTTTTGTACATTTGTAGGGTGTCAAAAGATACAGTTTCCAAATTCACGCAGTCATTATGGTAACACATCTTCACAAAAGATACCAGATGGTTTAAATTTTTCATGAAATTATTCTAAAATGAGATGAACAAAATATAGAACAACTGAAGCAGTATTCAGACCACCTGACACCCATGGCGCCCCCACCTGACACCCACGGCGCCCCCACCTGACACATGTGGCGCCCCCACCTGACACCCGTGGTGCCACCACCTGACACCCGTGGCGCCCCCACCTGACACCAATGGCGCCCCCACCTGACACCAATGGCGCCCCCACCTGACACCCATGGCGCCCCCACCTGACACCCATGACGCCCCCACCTGACACCCATGATGCCCCCACCTGACACCCATGGCGCCCCCACCTGACACCCATGACGCCCCCACCTGACACCCATGGCTCCCCCACCTGGCAGTTTTGGATGCTCGGGAAATGTTCGTTCTCAAACACCATCTGGTCCATGTCTCCGTCTCCAAAGAAGAAGTCGCTATGGTTACTGGTTCCCATGCCGCTGGCAATGTAAGTCAACGTGCTGCTGCGCTGGACCAGCTCGAGATCCTGTTGGACGTCACTCTCCTCGTCACTGACACCTGCGTGACATGTCACCGATAGTTGACAATACATGTTACATGTCAGACGTTAGATGTGTGTGCGTTGAGACAACATAAACCTCACATATGTGCAAGACGCACGTAAGCATGCATGCATGCACACATGCTCGCACGCAATCATATTGTTATAGGTTTTAAATATATTGGTGTGTGTTAATGTGTGTGTTTGTGCGTGCATGTGCATATGTGTGCATGCACTTGTGTGTGCATTTCACCCACCCACAACCAGCACTCACCTGTTGATGTGTCGGCAACGGTTGTGTCTCTACTGTCAGCTGTGTCGGTGTGTCGTGCGTCGTGTGTCAAGTGTTTCCCTTCACTGTTGGCTCGGCCTACAACCAACCAGAGAGGGCAACTGGACGGAAGGACAAATAAGCTGACGTCTAGGAGAATGACTTAAGAAAGCTATACGTGTATACAGAAACACGAAAAATTGCCAAATTATCATAGCTGTGCATGTAACAGATGACATGATTAAGACACTCACCAAATGTAATACTGTTTATTCTACGCTTGACCAACCCTGTTAATTTGATGCACCCCTGAGCTTGGTTATCAAGGATTCAGGTGCAAAAGAAGATACCTAATTATTATTCACTTTGTGGAGTCATTTCAACTTCCCTCATTAGATTGATAACTATCTCATACTCATCACTACTTATCCTTTTGCATGCAGCTCACTTTGCCTGAAGCTAAATCACATGTTTAGTGTAGTACCACTCTTCCATTTGGAGATGCCCACCAACATCGATCACTCTAATATTGTAACTGTAATGGGTGACTATATGTCCACTGGTACCCTGAACCAACCCTCTTCCTGTTACCTCGGTCAGTGTCTGTGTCCTTGTACGTGTCCTGTTTGGAGGGCAGGGTGGAGATGCCCTTTGACCCTGACACAGGGGTCGACGGGGTCGCACTGAACAACAGCTTGATGATGTTCCATGACTGTGCCACCTGTGAGGAGATAGAGCAATTACATGTCAATGAAACATATACAGTGTTAACGCCACAGGAGAAATGTGGTTTTACAACATCAAAGAGTGGACCGACTGGACACTCACAGATGTTCTCAAAGCAACACCGGGCAGTGAGCAGTGGAGATGGGTGCTTGACGAGATTGTTCCAACAAAAACATGTGGATAATTGAAGAAAACTGATTATCAATGAACAGATAAACCCAACATGATTATACATTTGACATTAATTTATTTTATATTTAATTATACTTGTGCTTCATGGAAATATGAACTTTCATTCATTCGTGTGATGGTTTATGTACATATATATATAATTTATATTAGTAGGAGTATTACATTAGTAGGGAAATTATTATTTTACGTTAGTAAGGACGCTACCATGTTAGCAACATATAATTGTCTTAACAGAAGTCTCCCTGATGTCATTAAGAATATTATATTGTATTTTCAAATGATCATGGTCAAAATGTCTGTCTGTCTGTCTGTCCATCTGATAAGGGTCAAGGGTCGACTGGGTGAATGAATGAGTGACACCGGTTTGTAACTCAACACATAGTAAAATGTTATAAAGGAAATGTCATTCATTATTACACCACAGAAGTAACAATTCATGTGACACAAAGGTGTTAAAGTGGACATGTTTTATAGGGCCCATGTTTAGTCTAACTAGGCAGGTAGGGGTAAAACTAATCAGTGTGTGTCCAAACATTTCCATACCCTTACTGACAGTGCATTGGTTTCCACATCAGTAATGGTATGAGAAGTCAAGGGTAAACAAGCATCTGTAAATCTGCCTGATTATCATACAATCCTTCCTAGTCTGCCGAGATGTAGTACCACATGGGCTCACCTGGTGGCGCTGTAGATTGAGCGCCACTGTAGCATTGTGTTCACACAATTCCTCCAGAGGTCGCCCTGTTAACTGGTATCGTTTGGCCGACTCAACAAACCATTTCATCGAGAGATCCTATACAAGCCAAGAATTGCAATAAGAATAGTTATATTTAGATAAATGTCGTAAATTCGCTGACAGTCGACGATAACACTGTTAACAATATATTTGTACAACACATGTATCTTAATTGTTTTTAAATGAATACATACATAAGATGAATACATTTAATATATCATTAAAATTCTCCACAGTATCTCATATTAATACCGTCTGGTACATTTCAATTTAATAATGACAATCAAATAAAAAGTTAGAAACAAATTGATGCTGGTGCTGGTACATGCCACTAGAGTGCGCCATTTGTGCAGTGCGGGGCTCGACGTGCAGGGAACCAAGGTGCAGAAAAACAGGGTGCAACTACACTAGACTAGACTACAGTCAAGTGTGACCTATTGCTACAGGTACTATTAGGGTTGGGTTTGTTTACAATTATCATACCGGGTATACTAAAATTGAAAGTGTAATTAATATCACTAAATTAAAGATATAATTATGTTATCATCCCAAATAATCAGTTATAATCAAACCGATATTTTATTATATATTATATTTCTCCAAAAGAAGATAAAAAGCTATCACAGTTTTTATTGTGATCATTGTAACTGAATCAAGTTTTGTAAGCGAACCCAACTGTAATTATTACACATCACTACAACAAGACACTGTTTACAACACAATTGACAACCGACTATATAACATGTATCTACATCTAACAACTGTGTGAATGACAGCAAGACAACCGACTATATAACATGTATCTACATCTAACAACTGTGTGAATGACAGCAAGACAACCGACTATATAACATGTATCTACATCTAACAACTGTGTGAATGACAGCAAGGTGAAGACAGACACTTATCAAGGGCAGGAACACACAAGGTAAACACTATTGGCAACTCCATCACAATGTTCTGCTTTAGATGGTAACTTTTGTTAAAACTTGGTAACTATTGTTAAATCTAGTTAAAGACATCTACACATGCATCAATTTTAGTAAATGAAGTGAAACATTAAAAAAAATTTAAAGTAATTTTTTGCATAGAAGGAATTTTTTTGATAGAACAATAAAACAAGAATTGCTGTTTCAACCATATCCTCAGACTTTTTAACAATCACCGAAGAGATGGTTAGACAGGAGATGGAAAAACAGGCAATTTTTTTTTACAAATTTATTATAAATTCTATTAGTTCTACTGTAAAAAATCGTAAAACAATATGGAGGATTTTTTCAAAACTGTTTGTCCCAAATTATCTACACGTGTATCACCAAACCCCAAAATGATCACCGAAGTCGTACACTGCTGCCGATTTTACCTCGTCGTCGATTTTTGCGAATTCAGTTAGCATGCTCATAACGAGTGTGAACTGCAGCTCCCCCTGGTGGTGAAGTGGTTGCGGCTGCTGCTGTTGTTGTGCCGCGCGCCGTGCCAGTGATGATAGCTTTCTTTGTGCATAGCTACTACCGCTACCCGCGACGCCACCACCAAGTGTCTTGTTAGGCCGATGAGACAGTGTCACTAGAGGGCACCACAAGCAGTGCGGCTAACACGAATGAACATGTAATCAGTGCGCAGCACTGGAGGAACCAGTAACAACTGTGAAATCTGATTGGGGGGTGATTGTTCATCAACGATGTACGATCACTCAATTTGTGAACATCATTTGTGACGGGTTGCATTGACACGGACCGTAAGGTATGATTGGTCGATCAGAGAAAATGTTGATAAAATACAATAAATTTTGAAAGATTCAAATTTTGGATCTTTGCATTTTTAGAAATAATAAAAAATTTACTAACATTTTGAATGATATAATGTGTAAATATTGTCTTTAAGAGTGTGTTTGAGGCTTTTTTACTATGTAATTTGACACATGTGGGGAACATTAAACACCAATTTCTCAAAACGTGAATTCTTGGGATGGGTCACTTAAACTACAGACAACTTGACACACAAACAACCCACAAGGATGACTCTGGTATCATTGTAAAGCTCCACATAGTGACAAAATATACCTTAACATTAAAAACAATGCAACACATCACATTTGTCAAAATATCGAGAGTTGCTGGCTCCTGCTGTGTTCTCCCTAATAGAGAGAGGGTACCAGAGTGCGTGCGTGCGTGCGTGCACCACAAATATCTCAGGCATGGTTTGTGAAGCCAGTGAATGAATGAATATTTACTTCAATAAAACAAACATAATAAGAGTAAGATTAGTTCATTACGATACGGGATCAAACTGTTGGATATGTCTTTATACAAGTGAATGAATGAATGTTTACATCAATAAAACAAACATAATAAGAGTAAGATTAGTTCATTACGATACGGGATCAAACGGTTGGATATGTCTTTATACAAGTGAATGAATGAATGTTTACTTCAATAAAACAAACATAATAAGAGTAAGATTAGTTCATTACGATACAGGATCAAACTGTTGGATATGTCTTTATACAAGTGAATGAATGAATGTTTAATTCAATAAAACAAACATAATAAGAGTAAGATTAGTTCATTACGATACGGGATCAAACGGTTGGATATGTCTTTATACAAGTGAATGAATGAATGTTTACTTCAATAAAACAAACATAATAAAAGTAAGATTAGTTCATTACGATACGGGATCAAACTGTTGGATATGTCTTTACACAAGTCTTGTGATACTCGTGTCATAATTAATTTTGGGAATAACATATTTTAGTAAAACATTATGTACATATATATACCGGTATATATAAACACACACTTATATTATAATACAATTTTTCAACTATGGTAAACTTTGGTTAATTTTCACTGTAATATAATATTCATTTATGTTTCTCATTAGATTTGTCAATGTGTATAGTTTACATTTCGCTTGTTTTTCCCTGTTACACTTTTACTGTTATTGACTGGAGAATATTTTTAATTTGTTAATTGTGGCATACTATACCCGGTAGTTTAATTTATTATTGAAAAGGAACAATGGCAACATTTTCTTCTTCATTTGTCTCTACTGATATAATTATGTTATACTTAAAAAGTGATTGTACATATTTAAGAACTATTATGCAGCAATAATAACCTTCATATTAAACTGAAAGTTTATATGTGTCCCGGACAAGTTATCTATTAATATATCAAAACAAAAATAAACAATTCAAAAATAATAAAAAACAATCCTACCATAATTAAAATGTCCTATCATAATTATATTAATAAATAAATATAAATACATGTATTATACTATGCAAACACAACATGTTATATAAAGGCTACACCAAAATATATGTTTTAATAGTGGTCTTTCCTGTGGCCATGTCTTTGTTATCTTGATCAATTCCATTAACAAAGTGGCAATTACTGTGCATGACTATCTGTGAAGTATAATCATGCCATTCTATGATCAATTCCATTAACAAAGTGGCAATTACTGTGCATGACTATCTGTGAAGTATAATCATGCCATTCTACGACTCACAGCATGAACTATAGTTGTGCACATAGGCCTTAATGGTCCAGGGTCTTAATGGTCCAGGGTCTTAATGGTCCAGGGTCTTAATGGTCCAGGATCTTAATGGTCCACAGCACAAAGACACAAAAAACACCAGCTGAAATATAATGCCTTGGTGTATGTTATACAAACAAGTCTGTTGGGATAATTGGTGGGTATTGCCTACACATCTTCTTGCTGATAGATCACTGGGACTATTCAGAGTACAGAAGCAGAGTCATCGTTATGTAACACTCTATTGTAACATACGATAATGACAAACAATTCAGCGAAAAACTAACCAATCAAATCTAACTTCACGGTCTGTTTCTCCTTTGCTGAGCACACATCTGACACAGACATAACATCTGTACAGTGTAAACGGGGAGAATCAAAGTGATGCAGTCAAACATGAGTGTCCTTGTGTACAAGCCAACAGCCATGAGGATTAACGGAAGCGTAGTAAAAGCAGCCCAATTGTGGCATCAACACATGCCAACATATGAGATGAGTGAACTACATCGCACGGTCTTGCGTAGCAACCAGAGATTTCTCCTCAACAACATCACCATTAATGAGGACTTCATTGCTGCGCTCTTTCAAAGCGAACTTTTCACTGACAACATGATCGACGACATCAGGGTAGGTGGCAGCACTGATGGTCTTAATGCACCACAAAAAGGGATGCTTTAAAGCATAATATCTGAACAACATATTTGACTTTAGAAACAATAGTGATGTGAAATACCACAAACATTCAACAGGTTTTTTGGTTATATATTGATGCTATATATTTTCAAATATTCTCTACGCAGTTTTAATTTAATGACTTTTTTCCTCAAAATATCTTAATTGCATTATACAATTATAATAGTTTGTCATTATTATTTTGCAGTAGTGTATAATTTGGCCTGTTTAGTTATGTCTTTTAAAACTCACAATCCCTAGAAAGATAAAATGTATATTTTACAAGGTATATCCGGAAAATAGAATGTTTATTAGATAAAAATGAATTATTGACAGGTAATAACTGTTATTTTATGAGTCAGCATGAGGGAGGATAGACATAGAAATGTGACATTAGATAGAATCTCAAATGAGATTTAACCAACCCTCACCTTTTCGAGTTTTGCAGGTGTGGAATTTCTGTGTGTAAAATTAGATTTGTCAAATAATTTAAATTAAACAGATAATAACACTGTATATTAAAAACATTACTGTTCATTGTAGTAAAACAGATTTGGTTGGTCAAGATAGAATGGTAGAGTCTGCCAAAAATGTGACATTGTGGTTGTATTTCGGTCAAAACGCATGACAAACACTTCACACAACTATCATGACAATCGTTACTCACAAATATACATAAACACTGGGTAACCATTCCCGAAACTCTTGCCCAAGACCATATCGTTTTTGGGAAAGTAACAGTGATGTTTTCTGTCTTGTAAAATCCTAATTCTACACTTGTCTTCAATAACCAGGCTTGTAAACACAACACAGAGAAGATCGGCAGATTGCTCGACATACTTCCACGACGAGGCACACTAGCGTTTGACAAGTTTGTGACAATGCTGATGGAGACGTCACAGTCTGACATCGCCAAGAAACTGAAGACCACTGAGGGTAAGGGATGGTGCTATCAAACAGGACTAGCAACAAAGTGGACAACAAATAGTTATTATTACATCTCAAAACAATCACCTCAGAAGGATTCCTACAACAGATACTTTTGTCTAACTAAATCAAAGCCTCACAAGTTTCTGGCCCAGTAAACTCACAGGTTCTGGAGTGGTCATCCATGACATTGTAGGTGACCCATGACCTTGTATGTGACCTGTGACCTTGTATGTGACTCATGACCTTTCAAGTCACCATGTCCTTGTAGGTCATACCTTAAAAGCAACCCATCACCTAGTAGATCACCCTGCATCCTGTAGATCAACCTACACCTAGTATGTCATTCATCACCTCCCATCACTTTCAAATAAAAAATACTTGATTGTCTGTCCTAAAACAATACATTTTAAAACATAATTTTTTTTTAGGCTCATCCGTTGACCAACCAATCAATTCATTACCTCTAAAAAATAAAAAGGAAAGATAACAAAACACACAACATTATTGCATGCACATGTAAAGTCCCAACACATGTAGAGTTTTATGAGCAAGATGTATATAAATAACACATTGACTAAATGTAAAGTTTTTCCAAGCATACCATGTGGTCTAAAAAATGATAAAACCCAAGCACTCCCAGAACACCAGAGAAGGGCACTAGTACGTCAATAACTGCACTGTCAAAACACAGTGATAAGAAACTGTAGATCCCCGTAACGTTTTAGGCGAGATATTGTATGCAGTGGTGATGTTGTTACAGCGACGGAGTACTTTCGGCGAGTAACGAGGAAGGACGTTGCGTGGAACGTCCCTCTGACAGAGCGACTGGTGCAGCACCACAAGAAGAGCACCACGATGATGGAGACCTTCTACGACAACAGACAGCGCATGGCCATCAGCAGACAGAAGACCACTGACGACACAGCAACAGTGCAAGAAAAGCTGCAGAAACAGCAGAACCTGCTTGACCACTGTACCCAGCTGACCAGCGCTCTGGCCAACACACTACGGGAGGTGGTCAGTAGTCCACCGGACTTGACCGATGTCCAGAGAATGCTGCACCAGTACAAGAGTGACACTCCGTCCGGACAACTGGACAGCTTCTACAGCAACATGCAGTCTGTGCTTGACTACCTGGGGGAATGTATCAAAGGCAAGGAGAGCCACACAGTCAGGGGTCATCTCAACAGCAATGATAAAAGTGGAAAAAATGGAGCCCTGTTGATGCATACACCAATGACGTGGAGTCCAGAAGCAAGGAGACAGGCAAACATATTGAGGATCGCTACAATGATACACGGCACAGTTGTTAGATTTCACACCAGAACCAGATCACTGGGTGACAGTGTCACAGTTGCTGACACACCGGGGACAACCGCAGAGTTTCTGCATAAGAGACCTGCCCGACCAGTGGCAGCCCAGACGTAAGAAGCCAAAACCCCGGACGATCTATGACAAGAGTTGTCGCGGAACGGAAGACAATGCCAAAGAGAGTGGAGCAAGGATGTGTCACAAAGGAAGATTCAATCGACAAGAATCACATGTGAACAGGTACAACCTGTTACCCGAACTACCATGCCAAACGATGCCGACCAAACCGCACAAGTGTGAGCTAAAACGTACAAGACGCATCCGCAGTGAGTCAGATGCACTTGACGGCATGCAGCAGACTTCTACTGCAGGCTGGATGCCTACTTAAACAGTCAAGAGCCTAAGGAGTGTGTCCTTCACCACTGACAGGTCACCAAACATGTGGGGCATTAGTTATGACATCGGACCTTGAGTCCAGAGCCTAAGGAGTGTGTCCTTAACCACTGACAGATCACCAAACATGTGGGGCATTAGTTATGACATCGGACTCTGAGTCCAGAGCCTAAGGAGTGTGTCCTTCACCATTGACAGCTCACCAAACATGTGGGGCATTAGTTATGACATCGGACTCTGAGTCCAGAGCCTAAGGAGTGTGTCCTTCACCACTGACAGATCACCAAACATGTGGGGCATTAGTTATGACATCGGACTCTGAGTCCAGAGCCTAAGGAGTGTGTCCTTCACCACTGACAGATCACCAAACATGTGGGGCATTAGTTATGACATCGGACTCTGAGTCCAGAGCCTAAGGAGTGTGTCCTTCACCACTGACAGATCACCAAACATGTGGGGCATTAGTTATGACATCGGACTCTGAGTCCAGAGCCTAAGGAGTGTGTCCTTCACCACTGACAGATCACCAAACATGTGGGGCATTAGTTATGACATCGGACTCTGAGTCCAGAGCCTAAGGAGTGTGTCCTTCACCACTGACAGATCACCAAACATGTGGGGCATTAGTTATGACATCGGACTCTGAGTCCAGAGCCTAAGGAGTGTGTCCTTCACCACTGACAGATCACCAAACATGTGGGGTATTAGTTAAGACATCGGACTCTGAGTCCAGAGCCTAAGGAGTGTGTCCTTCACCACTGACAGATCACCAAACATGTGGGGAATTAGTTATGACATCAGACTCCGAGTCAAGAGCCCAAGGAGTGTCCTTCACCACTGACAGATCATCAAACATGTGGGGCATTAGTTATGACATCAGACTCTGAGTCAAGAGCCTAAGGAGTGTGTCCTTCACCACTGACAGATCATCAAACATGTGGGGCATTAGTTATGACATCAGACTCTGAGTCAAGAGCCTAAGGAGTGTGTCCTTCACCACTGACAGATCATCAAACATGTGGGGCATTAGTTATGACATCAGACTCTGAGTCAAGAGCCTAAGGAGTGTGTCCTTCACCACTGACAGATCATCAAACATGTGGGGCATTAGTTATGACATCAGACTCTGAGTCAAGAGCCTAAGGAGTGTGTCCTTCACCACTGACAGATCATCAAACATGTGGGGCATTAGTTATGACATCAGACTCTGAGTCAAGAGCCTAAGGAGTGTGTCCTTCACCACTGACAGATCATCAAACATGTGGGGCATTAGTTATGACATCAGACTCTGAGTCAAGAGCCTAAGGAGTGTGTCCTTCACCACTGACAGATCATCAAACATGTGGGGCATTAGTTATGACATCAGACTCTGAGTCAAGAGCCTAAGGAGTGTGTCCTTCACCACTGACAGATCATCAAACATGTGGGGCATTAGTTATGACATCAGACTCTGAGTCAAGAGCCTAAGGAGTGTGTCCTTCACCACTGACAGATCATCAAACATGTGGGGCATTAGTTATGACATCAGACTCTGAGTCAAGAGCCTAAGGAGTGTGTCCTTCACCACTGACAGATCATCAAACATGTGGGGCATTAGTTATGACATCAGACTCTGAGTCAAGAGCCTAAGGAGTGTGTCCTTCACCACTGACAGATCATCAAACATGTGGGGCATTAGTTATGACATCAGACTCTTGAGTCAAGAGCCCAAGGAGTGTGTCCTTCACCACTGACAGATCATCAAACATGTGGGGCATTAGTTATGACATCAGACTCTGAGTCAAGAGCCTAAGGAGTGTGTCCTTCACCACTGACAGATCATCAAACATGTGGGGCATTAGTTATGACATCAGACTCTGAGTCAAGAGCCTAAGGAGTGTGTCCTTCACCACTGACAGATCATCAAACATGTGGGGCATTAGTTATGACATCAGACTCTGAGTCAAGAGCCTAAGGAGTGTGTCCTTCACCACTGACAGATCATCAAACATGTGGGGCATTAGTTATGACATCAGACTCTGAGTCAAGAGCCTAAGGAGTGTGTCCTTCACCACTGACAGATCATCAAACATGTGGGGCATTAGTTATGACATCGGACTCTGAATCAAGAAATTCCGGTGTCAGATGAGATTTTGACCCGGGTGATATTTGGGTATAGCCTATGATATTTTTAAATACACTAATCATTATATTTGTACTTTGTTATGTGTGTGTCATGTATTATTACTAGTTCACACTAGGTTGGTGTTTATGTATCGAGGTGTCTATGCACATTACTTCCTATGTCAGAAGGTCACAATAAACAAAACTGATTAAAATTCTCCACTTTTACGATGTACACAATTACACATTTCATGTTTAGTTCTTATTATTCAGTGGCTTCATCCTTACAATGTCAGTGGCTTCATCCTTACAATGTCAGTGGCTTCATCCTTACAATGTCAGTGGCTTCATCCTTACAATGTCAGTGGCTTCATCCTTACAATGTCAGTGGCTTCATCCTTACAATGTCAGTGGAATATTCGCACTTGCAGAACTAACTTGTAGTGTCAGCAACATTCAACATTAAGATTGGGGGGTCAAAATATCATAGCATGAAAAATGCACCAGTGTCTACTACTTGTGTTACTAAGTTACTAAGCTACATTCAATTATAAGAATTAGGAGGCTAGGTCAAAATTTCATAGCATCAAAATAGATGCGGGTCCAAATATCATACGAAAATATGGTCCCCCCATGATATTTGTACTCCTTTAAAAATAGTGATCATTAGAATTATTCCATATATAGTGTATATGTTTGTGTGTGTGTAATGAATTGTTTTAAACTTTTTAAAAGCGGGTATATGTTTGGGCATTCATTATTCACATAGGTAGTCGGGTCCATATTTTTTATGACAAATGTGGATCCAAATACGTAACACTTTAAAAGGAGACCAAAATGTTGGACATTCATTAATCTGATAGGTACCTGGGGGGCCATATTTTGCTATAAAATCCAAATATGTAATAGTTTTAAAAAGGAGGTATACATTTGGGCACTCACAAATCTCATAGATGGGGGGTCCATATTTGGGCCCATGGGTCCAAATATGTTATACTTTTTATAAGGGGGTACACCTTTGGGCACTCACTAATCTCATAGGTGGGGGGTTCATATTTTGCTATTATATTTGGACCCGTGGGTCCAAATCCAAATAAATACAACTTTTAAAAGGAGATACAAATGTTGGGCACTCATTAATCTCATAAGTAGGTAGGGGGTCCATATTTCACTATGATATCTGGATGCATGGGTCCAAATGTTATACTTTTTAAAACGGGGTACACATTCGGGCACTCACTAATCTCAGAGGTGGGGTCCATATTTTGCTATGATATTTGGATCAGTGGATCCAAATATATTACATTTTTTTAAAATGGGATACAAATGTAGTTGAAATATGGACCCTTACCTATGAGATTAGTGAGATCCCGACAAATGCATCCCTTTTTAAAAGTTTAATATATTTGGATTTGAACCCACAGATCCAAATACATTTGCAAAATATGGACACCCAACAATGAAATTAGTGAGTGCCCAAATGTATACTCACTTTTAAAAAGTTTAATATATTTGGATTTGGACCCACGGATACAAATGTCATAGCGAAATATGGACCCCCACCTATAAGATTAGTATGTGCCCAGATGTGTACATATTTGGATTTGAACCCACAGGTCCAAATATCATTGTGAAATATGGACTGTTAGATTAGTGAATGCCCAAATAAGAAATCCTTATATGAAGGGTCCAAATATCATAAGACTGTCCTGTTAGTCGAGGAAGACCAGCAGCAACTTACAGTGACTGCTTGAAGGAAGATGTGGGTCTAGAGACAGAGGAGCAGAAGACGGCAATGGCCGACAGAGGGATCTGGAGACGGATGATTAAAGCCACTAATGTTCGACCCCAGTGGCTGACATGAGTTAGTGAATGTGCGGATCCAAATTTCATATGATATTTGGAACCAGGATTTACGTTAACAAATATTTTTTTTAAATAAAAAACTATAGTCCAATAAGCTGCCTACAATGAAATCCTTGGAATATAGATTACTACGATAATATCTGGCTATGAAATCCTTGACTTTGAGTTCAAATATCACCGGGTGCATATTTCATATGAGACACCTGGTTCAAATATCACATCATATGAGACACCAGGTTTAAATGCTCTTGTTGCCTTTTCTAATCTTGGGCACATTCACTCCACATTGCTCCAATTCACATAGCTTAATGAATGAGTACTTGGCTATAGACAGTGGTGAATATCTGTGTATGAGGTCTTTGCACAGTAATTGCAGCATGGCTGAATTCTTTCCTGAGACATTGAGATGGTGTTTGATTGAACAGGTCTGCCAGGGAGTAAAGTGCTTTGAGCAGTCCTAAGGACTGGACACCACGCTATAAGAACTTTACTTTTTTACAATATTACACAATAATTAGTGATGTCACAAAGGGCTTACATGTTTCTATTTCCCCAAACTTATATACTTGTGTGTACTACATTAGTGTATGTTTTCAAAATAAACCTTCCTAAAATGAATAGCTTCTTAGCAGATCCAGCCATCTGGTGACGACTTTCCCCTAGCACACGAGTACAAGAATGTGTAATCCTCTGGTTCTGTTGCACCTCTGAGCTCGGATTGTCTGAGGATATTGGAGCTGAAGAAGTAATTGATTTAGTATTATTATAAACAACAACATGTTTATGATCAGAGCCAAGTTTAAAAAATGCAAAATAATTTACAAACATCCTTGGTGTTCAGTGTGTGAAATGAATAGAACTTTTGGATTGGACACAAATACACACACACTCATGCGCACGCGCTCATGCACACACACACACACATGAATGCAACAGTATTCTGACAGGTATCTTCCTATCTGTGACCCTCCCAACTGTACATTTCTGTGACATATTGACTGCCTCTTATAGTGCAAAACAACAAAGGTGACATATTAGTGCTTAAAGCTGAATATACAAATCCATCACATCTATTACACGAGCTAGTAATATCATACAGCACATTGTTTGATTGCTTACATAAAGTCCACCTATTATTTTTTATCCATATCCATGCACTATAAGTATAATTAATTATAATGACTGATTAACCTATACATACTAGTTGCCAGTTTGTCTCAACTAGGATCTGATAACTCTCATAAATTATATGGTACTCCACATAAAGGCTAGTTAGTCAATTATTATTACACCTAATTTTACATTGCACAAAGTAACCAGGTAAGCATGCCACACAGTACTGCAATAGGGCACAGATCCATAATCTTACGAGACTGCAGGATGCCTACTATACTACTGCAATAGACTATGGCCTCTCACCTCTCATGAGAAACTCACCTTCTTATACATGAATATAATCTGCTATTGAAATTACAAAGTACATCAGAGTCAACAGCAATGCTATTTAGGAGAGTCCATTGCCAGTACCTACAGAAAACACTGCACAACAGGAGACAATATAAAATGAGGAGTGGAAGAGGGAGGGACGGGAGTGAGAAGGAGAGAGGGGAGATGGAGGGAGGGAGGGGGCAGAGAGAGAGGGAGGGAGAGAGAGAGGGGAGGGTGAAAGGGGGGATGGGGAGGAGAGGGGTAGAGGGGAAATGGGGAGAGGGGGAGACAGGGAGAGGTACAGTGTAGACAGTCTTAGTGTGTAGAGTACCACAGTGTTCTGGTGTGTTCAGTTCTTGTCATTTTAGTATCACATGTTGCAAATAGGATGATGGTAACCATGTTCAAATAACTACCCGAATGTGGCATTATGTAATCATTTATTTAGCTAATATTTTCAGAAGTTTCCCATTGCCCTGACAAGCTTCTACTCCACCCTGTCTATTTCTCCCTTTTATGTGAATATTTTTTATAAAACTAACACTTTAATTTACATGATGCATAAATACTGTTCCTCCTGTCAAAAACACTGTAGTATTATAATTCTAAAACAACTTGTCTTCAACCTTGTTAAAAAGGTTAACATTTGCGAGACCATGGATTTGTTCTGTATATTATAAATTATTTCTTTGTTATTTCATGTTGCCAGGACAGAGACTTGTGAGGGGGAGTAGTGACAGGGCAATAGGACAGAGACTTGAGAGGGGGAGTAGTGACAGGGCAACAGGACAGAGACTTGAGAGGGGGAGTAGTGACAGGGCAACAGGACAGAGACTTGTGAGGGGGAGTGGTGACAAGGCAACAGGATAGAAACTTGTGAGGGAGAGTAGTGACAGGGCAACAAGACAGACTTGTGAGGGGGGTGGTGACTGGGCAACAGGACAGAGATTTGTGAGGGGGAGTAGTGACAAGGCAACAGGACAGAGACTTGTGAGAGGCAGTAGTGACAAGACAACAGGACAGAGACTTGAGAGGGGGAGTGGTGACAAGGCAACAGGACAGAGACTTGTGAGGGGGAGTAGTGACAAGGCAACAGGACAGAGACTTGTGAGGGGGAGTAGTGACAAGGCAACAGGACAGAGACTTGTGAGGGGGAGTAGTGACAGGGAAACAGGACAGAGACTTGTGAGGGGGAGTAGTGACAGGGCAACAGGACTGAGACTTGTGAGGGAGAGTAGTGACAAGGCAACAGGACAGAGACTTGTGAGGGGGAGTGGTGACAAGGCAACAGGACAGAGACTTGAGAGGGGGAGTAGTGACAAGGCAACAAGACAGAGGCTTGTGAGGGAGAGTAGTGACAAGGCAACAGGACAGAGACTTGTGAGGGGGAGTGGTGACAAGGCAACAGGACAGAGACTTGAGAGGGGGAGTGGTGACAAGGCAACAGGACAGAGACTTGTGAGGGGGAGTAGTGACAGGGCAACAGGACAGAGACTTGTGAGGGGGAGTAGTGACAGGGCAATAGGACAGAGACTTGTGAGGGAGATAAGTGACAAGGCAACAGGACAGAGTCTTGTGAGGGGGAGTGGTGACAAGACAACAGGACAGAGACTTGTGAGGGGGAGTAGTGACAGGGCAACAGGACAGAGACTTGTGAGGGAGAGTAGTGACAAGGCAACAGGACAGAGTATTGTGAGGGGGAGTGGTGACAAGGCAACAGGACAGAGACTTGAGAGGGGGAGTGGTGACAAGGCAACAGGACAGAGACTTGTGAGGGAGAATAGTGACAAGGCAACAGGACAGAGATTTGTGAGGGGGAGTAGTGACAAGGCAACAGGACAGAGACTTGAGAGGGGGAGTAGTGACAAGGCAACAGGTCAGAGACTTGAGAGGGGGAGTGGTGACAAGGCAACAGGACAGAGACTTGAGAGGGGGAGTAGTGACAAGGCAACAGGACAGAGACTTGAGTGGGGGAGTAGTGACAGGGCAACAGGACAGAGACTTGTGAGGGGGACTAGTGACAAGGCAACAGGACAGACTTGAGAGGGGGAGTAGTGACAGGGCAACAGGACAGACTTGTGAGGGAGAGTAGTGACAGTGCAACAGGACAGAGACTTGTGAGGGAAAGTAGTGACAGGGCAACAGGACAGTACTCAATGTTCTTACTTTCTTACGTGTTCTTATTAAGGCAATTACCATATACAGCTGTACAGCTATTAAGGTCAAAGTGACCTGAATAGCGAGGTGACCTTATTAGCAGCATAGTTTCCTGGACTTTACTGTTACAAGAATAATTTGGGTCTGTCCCAGTGTGCAAGGTGGCTGTATTACCGAGGTGACCGTAAAGCGAGGTTCGACTGTATATGATGCAGTCTCTTGGGCTTTAACTTGTGTGGCAGATGAAGAGACCCAATAATAAAAGACTACCTACAGGAGCCTGCAATGTCCAAGTATAGAAGCATGCTTGATGAAGAGACCCAATAATAAAAGACTACCTACAGGAGCCTGCAATGTCCTAGTATAGAAGCATGCTTGATGAAGAGACCCAATAATAAAAGACTACCTACAGGAGCCTGCAATGTCCTAGTATAGAAGCATGCTTGATGAAGAGACCCAATAATAAAAGACTACCTACAGGAGCCTGCAATGTCCTAGTATAGAAGCATGCTTGATGAAGAGACCCAATAATAAAAGACTACCTACAGGAGCCTGCAATGTCCTAGTATAGAAGCATGCTTGATGATGAGACCCAATAATAAAAGACTACCTACAGGAGCCTGCAATGTCCTAGTATAGAAGCATGCTTGATGATGAGACCCAATAATAAAAGACTACCTACATGAGCCTGCAATGTCCTAGTATAGAAGCATGCTTGTGATGAAGAGACCCAATAATAAAAGACTACCTACAGGAGCCTGCAATGTCCTAGTATAGAAGCATGCTTGATGAAGAGACCCAATAATAAAAGACTACCTACAGGAGCCTGCAATGTCCTAGTATAGTAGCATGCTTGATGAAGAGACCAAATAATAAAAGACTACCTACAGGAGCCTGCAATGTCCTAGTATAGAAGCATGCTTGATGAAGAGACCCAATAATAAAAGACTACCTACAGGAGCCTGCAATGTCCTAGTATAGAAGCATGCTTGATGATGAGACCCAATAATAAAAGACTACCTACAGGAGCCTGCAATGTCCTAGTATAGAAGCATGCTTGATGAAGAGACCCAATAATAAAAGACTACCTACAGGAGCCTGCAATGTCCTAGTATAGAAGCATGCTTGATGATGAGACCCAATAATAAAAGACTACCTACAGGCGCCTGTAATGTCCTAGTATAGAAGCATGCTTGACAAACCATGTCTGATTACTGGCACCTGGCCAGACTAGTGTGGCTCTACTTACAAGACAACACAGAAACACAATAACAAACTCTAACAAGGAAGAACAGTAGCTGGAAATAACCACCGACTGGGGAATTACAGCTCATGGACCTGTAGTGTCTGAAGTAATTTCTCACGTGACCAACTATCAGAGGTGATATCACACTGGGCACTGTCTTTCAGTCATACGAGACATGATACTTGTTAGATTATGCATGTAGAGAACTATTTAATAGAATCAACATAAGCGCCGCTTGAACCGACAACTGTGGCAGGTGA
The DNA here is from genome assembly GCA_020002185.1 of Paraescarpia echinospica. NCBI lineage: Eukaryota > Metazoa > Annelida > Polychaeta > Sabellida > Siboglinidae > Paraescarpia > Paraescarpia echinospica. The sequence goes on along the minus strand of CM034531.1, from coordinate 91,253,406 downwards.
AACACACAGGCACAGGTAGACTACAGTCCCACCTGTCTCTTTGACACCGACTTGTTTTTTTGACATTGACCTGTGTCAAAGACTTTGTCAAGAGAATGGATGAGTTTGAAATGAATGACATCCACAAGGAAGTGCTCACTCACAATCGAGTATACCTAGTGAAAAACATCACACTGGACGAAGTATTCTTTAGTGAGCTAGTCTCGAACAAGATCTTCACCGATGAGATGCAGGAGGAGATACAGGCAGGTGGCAGCACTGCATATGCACTCTCGTTATAGAAGTGTTTTTCCTGAAACACCATTCGCTTTCTATTTATGTCACTTGTTAAAACATCAACTTTATTTTTGCCAAATCAGTATGCCTATATCTTGTCTTGTCTGTCTATCTATGTATCTATCTACCTTCCCATCGCCCTGTTTGTAAAGTGTTGCCTACCTCTGCCTGTTATTAGTAGCACACGTGAAGTGATTCCTGAACGTGTAACATTCTTTCGGACATCTTTATCAACAAAATCAAGGTCTCCCTATCTTTTAACACTCATCAGTGCTATAGTTTGTAATCAATGCTACAGTTTTACATAGGACATTTGCACTTACCTCAGTTGATTTCCTGGTTGGAAACGACGACACCACGGCTAACATCACGATGAAGACACCTTATTACCGACCTTGCATTGCAGCAGACTCGAGCGACGAGGACGAGCCGACGAGCCGATTTCATCATGCCGGTGATCAACCGTCCTTCTGTGCCGTCGAAACCAGAGGTGGTGGTCGTCCAAACTCT
>CM034531.1:91176201-91251620 GCA_020002185.1 Paraescarpia echinospica | reverse complement strand
TAAAAGACTACCTACAGGAGCCTGCAATGTCCTAGTATAGAAGCATGCTTGATGATGAGACCCAGTAATAAAAGACTACCTACAGGAGCCTGCAATGTCCTAGTATAGAAGCATGCTTGATGATGAGACCCAGTAATAAAAGACTACCTACAGGAGCCTGCAATGTCCTAGTATAGAAGCATGATTGATGATGAGACCCAGTAATAAAAGACTACCTACAGGAGCCTGCAATACCTAGTATAGAAGCATGCTTGATGAAGAGACCCAATAATAAAAGACTACCTACAGGAGCCTGCAATGTCCTAGTATAGAAGCATGCTTGATGAAGAGACCCAATAATAAAAGACTACCTACAGGAGCCTGCAATGTCCTAGTATAGAAGCATGCTTGATGATGAGACCCAATAATAAAAGACTACCTACATGAGCCTGCAATGTCCTAGTATAGAAGCATGCTTGATGAAGAGACCCAATAATAAAAGACTACCTACAGGAGCCTGCAATGTCCTAGTATAGAAGCATGCTTGATGATGAGACCCAATAATAAAAGACTACCTACAGGAGCCTGCAATGTCCTAGTATAGAAGCATGCTTGATGAAGAGACCCAATAATAAAAGACTACCTACAGGAGCCTGCAATGTCCTAGTATAGAAGCATGCTTGATGATGAGACCCAATAATAAAAGACTACCTACAGGAGCCTGCAATGTCCTAGTATAGAAGCATGCTTGATGATGAGACCCAATAATAAAAGACTACCTACAGGAGCCTGCAATGTCCTAGTATAGAAGCATGCTTGATGAAGAGACCCAATAATAAAAGACTACCTACAGGAGCCTGCAATGTCCTAGTATAGAAGCATGCTTGATGATGAGACCCAATAATAAAAGACTACCTACAGGCGCCTGTAATGTCCTAGTATAGAAGCATGCTTGACAAACCATGTCTGATTACTGGCACCTGGCCAGACTAGTGTGGCTCTACTTACAAGACAACACAGAAACACAATAACAAACTCTAACAAGGAAGAACAGTAGCTGGAAATAACCACCGACTGGGGAATTACAGCTCATGGACCTGTAGTGTCTGAAGTAATTTCTCACGTGACCAACTATCAGAGGTGATATCACACTGGGCACTGTCTTTCAGTCATACGAGACATGATACTTGTTAGATTATGCATGTAGAGAACTATTTAATAGAATCAACATAAGCGCCGCTTGAACCGACAACTGTGGCAGGTGAAACACACAGGCACAGGTAGACTACAGTCCCACCTGTCTCTTTGACACCGACTTGTTTTTTTGACATTGACCTGTGTCAAAGACTTTGTCAAGAGAATGGATGAGTTTGAAATGAATGACATCCACAAGGAAGTGCTCACTCACAATCGAGTATACCTAGTGAAAAACATCACACTGGACGAAGTATTCTTTAGTGAGCTAGTCTCGAACAAGATCTTCACCGATGAGATGCAGGAGGAGATACAGGCAGGTGGCAGCACTGCATATGCACTCTCGTTATAGAAGTGTTTTTCCTGAAACACCATTCGCTTTCTATTTATGTCACTTGTTAAAACATCAACTTTATTTTTGCCAAATCAGTATGCCTATATCTTGTCTTGTCTGTCTATCTATGTATCTATCTACCTACCTATCTATCTATATAATTATATATATACATGTATTAATATACTAGCTTTGGTTCGTTCTAAGTATTCTCCTACAAAGCACCAAGGTTCACCGACTTCTTTCTATATTATTCACTTTACTGCAACATTGGCCTCTGATCTACACATTGGCAATATATTTAAGAAAACACAACTACAGTTATTTCCTTTTTTAGCTGACCAATTGACTGGTCAGTCAACCTAGTGTGTTGCCCCATGGATGGGTGTAAGTTAGTTTGCCATAATTGCTTACAGTTTTCCAAGCGAGCAACTTGTGAGGTGAACTTTGTTGTAGGTTTCTACTTTGATTCACATTTTGTTTAGTTTTCTGCTAATGTCAAAAGTGTATGGTTTGTTCAACAGGCCCTTCATACTCCCAGCAAACAGGTTGGGAAGATGCTAAGGATGTTGACAAAACGAGGTCCAGACGCCTACAACAAGTTCATTAAAATATTGCTAAAGATGTCGCATGGTCACGTTGCCAAGAAACTCAGAGTCACAGAAGGTATTTATATACATTTCAACTTATTATACATTTCTAGTATATTGCTTATCCTGCCCCTGATTCAGCTGTTTATTGCACTAGGTATTAGCCCAGTTAGATGTATTTCCCTACACTGTTCCCCAGAGAAGAATCATCCACTTTCTAATTGTCCAACTTGTTGCATAGTTTCCTACTCGTGATATCTCTTCCCTAATACATGACATCTTACCAATAACATCTTACATATTTCACCATTTTAATACAATGGTATATCTCTGACACGACATATCATCACATTTCATACAATGGCCTCTGTTTGCCACTATTCTTACTGTTACTGTTAGTACAATGTTCTGTCTACCTCTAACATCATTTTTTACTGTCAGGTGCTTTTATATAAAGGCTATACAAATAGTCTCATGATGGCTCAAAACTAAGTTTTCCAATTATTCTGTTATGTTATTACAACACCACACTACACTACATTACAACACCATACTATACTACATTACAACACCATAATATACTACATTACAACACCATACTATACTACATTACAACACCACACTATACTACATTACAACACCACACTATACTACATTACAACACCACACTATACTACATTACAACACCATACTATACTACAATACAACACCATACTATACTACATTACGACACCATACTATACTACATTACAACACCACACTATACTACATTACAACACCACACTACACTACATTACAACACCATACTATACTACATTACAACACCATGATATACTACATTACAACACCATATTATACTACATTACAACACCATACTATACTACATTACAACACCACACTATACTACATTACAACACCACACTATACTACATTACAACACCATACTATACAACACCATACTATACTACATTACAACACCATACTATACTACATTACAACACCACACTATACTACATTACAACACCATACTATACTACAATACACCATACTATACTACATTACAACACCACACTATACTACATTACAACACCACACTATACTACATTACAACACCATACTATACTACAATACAACACCATACTATACTACATTACAACACCATACTATACTACAATACAACACCATACTATACTACATTACAACAACACTAACAAGTTTATGACATTAATTAAAAGTGTAGTCAGTTTTGATAAAAAAAATTACAATTATAGAAAGTATATTTAACAAGATTGCCACCCATAGAATTAACACTAGGTGGCAGGTGGACAAGGAAGCCCTTTGGCTTATCAAGAGTCCAACCCTTTTATCTACTTGTATCCCGCCATTCTGATGTGTGTCGATTTTATTTTAAAACATATTCACGCTACTAGCACCAACACAATCAGCAGATAATCTGTTTCATTCATTTACAGTCCTTTGTGAGAATGAGAACTTTCTTATATCTAATCTATACTGCTCCTTTGCTAATGAAAATTCAAGTCTTCTAGTCCTTCTGTTTCTTAACTGAGAAAAAAATATTTCTATCAATACTTTTATAACCTTTTAATAATTTAAATACTTCTATCTGATCTCCTCTCAATCTCCAGGGGCCGGTTTCATGAAGCGGCTAAGAACGTTCTTAACGCTAAGATGATTGTCTTAGTAAATGACGTGTTTTTTTAATATAAGCGAACATATGAGTTTACGCAAACATGTGACGCTAAGTAATTGCATAATTTTAAGTACGCTTCATGAAACCGGCCCCTGGTCTTTAGTGTTGTTAAACCGCATTCTTTTAGGCATATTTCATAACTACGATCCCTCAGTTTTTGTATAATTTTAGTTGCTCTCCTCTGTACTCTTTCTAGCATATCTATGTCCTTCCTGCGACATGGCCTCCACGCTTGTATACAATATTCTAAATGAGGCCTAACTATTGTTTTGTACAGCGGTATTATTAGCTCTTTTTCCTTATATGCTATATTTCGCCTAATTAATCCAAGGATTTGGTTTCCCCTTGAAGTTGCAATTCCACACTGCTCTGAAACCTTCATATCAACACTAATGGTTAACCCTAAGTCCTTTTCTTTTATAGTAGTACTTAGTACAGTACCCCCCATTGTATATCGTACATCTTCGTTCCCATGTCCTGTGTGGAGGCATATACATTTCCCAAAATTGAAGAGCATTTGCCACTTTTTATATTTGTTCAACTCATTTTGTACCATTACGATATCATGTTTATGTAAATCCCTTGTTATATCATTAAATTATTTTTTTATGCTATTGGAAACATTATTTATTGTTTGGAAACTACTAAAATACATGTTGTTGTACATTATATAAATGGACATATAGCATAACATTCGAACAGGTTCATCTTTTATTTTAGAGAATATTAACATATCATAAAAATGTATATTATTATAGTGAAAATATTCTTACATCATATAAATTTCTTCTCTATACTGTTAAACTATTGATGATGAGAAAACATAATCATATTTACATGTACGTGATATTTGATGTTGTTTTGGTAACTCTTGTCAATTAACACACAAATCAGCTTGACCAGTAAGAACCATGTACCAAAATATCACAAAATCTAAAACATGTTAATGAATGCCAACTCTGGTAGTGGAATATTTTATATCAATGTGTACTAATCATCTTTTTATTACTATTTGGCAGTAGGATTTGGTGTTTTAGTTAGGACATGTTTTCAATGGAAAACTACTTGCATCTGTTTATGATGATCATGCATTGTACATATAAACGGTGTCAAGTGCCACTCGCACACAATTTCTTACTTTTGATACATGTCCTACCACTGCCACCATGTCCTATGTTTTATACATGTCTTACCATTGCCACTGTGTCCTAAGCTTTATACATATCCTACCATTGCCACCATGTCCTATGTTTTATACATGTCCTACCACTGCCACCGTGTCCTATGTTTTATTCATGTCCTACCATTGCCACCGTGTCCTATGTTTTATACATGTCCTACCATTGCTACAGTGTCCTATGTTTTATACATGTCCTACCATTGCCACCGTGTCCTATGTTTTATACATGTCCTACCATTGCCACCGTGTCCTATGTTTTATACATGTCCTACCATTGCCACCGTGTCATATGTTTTGTACATGCCCTACCATTGCCACCATGTCCTATGTTTTATACATGTCCTACCATTGCCACCATGTCCTGTTTTATACATGTCCTACCACTGCCACCATGTCCTATGTTTTATTCATGTCCTACCATTGCCACCGTGTCCTATGTTTTATATATGTCCTACCATTGCCACCGTGTCATATGTTTTATACATGTCCTGCCATTGCCACCGTGTCCTATGTTTTGTACATGTCCTACCATTGCCACCATGTCCTGTTTTATACATGTCCTACCATTGCCACCATGTCCTGTTTTTATACATGTCCTACCACTGCCACCATGTCCTATGTTTTATTCATGTCCTACCATTGCCACTGTGTCCTATGTTTTATATATGTCCTACCATTGCCACCGTGTCATATGTTTTATACATGTCCTGCCATTGCCACCGTGTCCTATGTTTTATACATGTCCTACCTCTGAAACCATATCCTACTTTTCACACATGTCCTACTTGTGATATCATGTCCTACTGTTGATACATGTCCTACTTGACACCATTTCCTTCTTTTGACATGTGTTCTACCCATGCAAATCAACATCTTTCACCCAGCACTTTCTTCCCTTCATTGCCAGACAAATAAACAACTCACCAGACTCATTTTCTGATTCAGCCACTGAACGGTTTCGAAGAGGAGTAAAAAAGACCATGAAATGTGACAATCACATGACAGAGAAGCTCGTTCTGAACTACACCGAGAGCAACACAGAGCTGGAGAAGTTTCACGAGCAGAGAGTCAACTTACTCACCACACAACGTGAACACACAGAGACCAGAATCAAGGAGCTGGAGAACCAACTCAAGAGACAGCAGAAAGAGGCCGCTGAATGCAGACAGAGAACGTCTTCCCTGCTGACGGATCTTGGTAGACAGACGGAACTTGTCAGGTCACTCGCAATGGTGCTACACGAAGCGACCGATGCAACACAACTGGACTTGGACACTGTCCAGCAGAAACTGAACCAGTTCACGGCTGAGTTATCAACTCTACAAGTTGATGGGTTCTACTGTCACATGCAGAAGGTGGTTGACTTTCTAGCAAACAATGAGAGTGTCCCAGTGACCACTGATGACGTTCCAGTGGCACGCCACAAAGGTGACCAGCGTTTTCTCCCTGTTATTCACATTCAGAACTTGAGTCTGGAGAAGAAACCAGGCCAAAGTGGTAAGAAAAGTCCAAGTTACGGCAGACATCAAAGTAATGACAGAGGTCAAAGTGACAGAAGAGCTGTAACACCAATGAGTAAGAGAAAGTTAATGTCACCAGTGCATATGCTGACAGCTAGAAGACCACCATCAGCAAAGAGACCTTCATCGTGTGCCCCTTCTTTGTTGACCAGACCAGCATCAGGCCACACCGAAAGCACACACTACTTCTACAATGAACAATCACGCCAACAGAAGCCGGCACCAAGGCAGTTCCTTCTCACACCTCCGCCTCTCTGAACATCTGGTTGCATGCTGAAAAACTTGTTCTGTAAAACAGGAAGTGACATATTATCAAAATGAGTAAGAAGTAGGAGACTGATTTGAGATGTCATATAATATCTCGCTATCTTAGAGCAGTTCCTATCTCGTGGGATAATCTTAATTCCCATGGATTGTGCAAATGGATGTGGATTTAAACAAATGCCAACATTCGTATGTGAAAGAACATAAGTTGCCAGAGTCCAATGTATATTGCACATCCACACTCGTTAATGGTGGCTGCATGAACAAAGATGTTGCAATAATCAAATATGCATTTTATTAAATCATTTTATACTTATTCCATGCAGCGAGCACAGTTTATTGATTAGTGTGATCTGGCCTGGAATGGCATTTCATGTGCATAGGACTGTCTTTCTTAATGCAGTCCTCCCTTGTGGTACCTGGGTAGTTATCATTATTTGACAAGTTTGGTATTACAATGGCAACGACACTGCTCAGCATGTAACAGCTTTCACCAAACTGTTTTGATACATCACTGAGGAGCTCTCCTATGTAACAGACTGTGGAGGTAGGATTGTAAGTGCTTCCTGCGGAAGCTTCAGATGTTACCTCTGTGAGGTATACCAGGACTCAACAACTGTAATTCCATACTAAGTCTTATTTTCAGGATCCAAAAACTCAATGTCTATTTATATAAATCGACAGCAGTTCTTTTGTGTATATGCATGTATTCATTCTGAAAGTGTGACATTGTCTCAAACTAAACCAGCAAGTTATAACAATTAAAAACAATTCACAAGTCATTTACGCCTTCATGCTGGTGATATATTCTCTAAACAACGTCGATTCTCCAAAGAAACAAACAGCACCAGTCATAGTCATATGCCTCATCACCGATTGGTTGATATCTTGGATGGTCACATTCCTGGTACTGTAGTCTGGTATTTCCCCAATTCTACTAATATTATGTAAAAATAGCTTCATAATTCCCAGTTAAATGTGTTTCCTTCCTGCAATGGCACGGTCAGAATTTTCTATTCTGATATCGTGACAAGACAGCATGTCGTGTATGGCTTGGTTTGTTTATGAAAGGTTTCTTTGTTTATTAAATACTGTTTAATTATGCTCCCTCATCAGTGCAAAATGTAGGCCTATTTCCTCTTTGTGGACAAATTCTTATTACATCGATGCAAGCTCAAAAGTTATTGTGCAGTATTTATAGCGTCTACTAATTAAGGCAGTACACTGTATTGCCATTGTTTCTCTTGAGCAAGTGTAGACATGTTCTATGAGAACCACCACAGCTATGTGTGTCAGAGTGGGCTCAGGTCAGGGGAGATATGACCCAGTCCCAGGCATGGGCTGTGTCACAGCCTCACAGGGTCCACATAACGTGATGCTGAATCTGGAATGTCATGCCACCCATCAGACCCTTAGCCATAAATAATTTTGTGCTAGTCTTGAAATAATCAAAGGTGTGCTTTTTATCATGCAAATGAATTTGCACCAATCATAGCCATTATTGGCCAGTTTAGTTTTCTCAATGACAAGCCAGTGTCATTTTAGCCATTTTTAAACCAATACTGATCCATTCAATTTGTTTCATTACTAGTTGTGCCACTGATAGTTATTAATGTGGGCTCTAGACTTGGAATTATTAGTTTATCTAGTGGCCAGCTGCTCACTCTACCTGTCTTGGCCAGCCATCCTCCAGTCTTGAAGATGGGCAGATGGGTCTGGCTATGCCCCTGCCATCCATCTAGTGAGGCAATTCACACTCCATCCATCAGTACTGCTCAGTGTCCAGGAAATGCTGCACTAGTAGAAGGATGCCACTGACAGGACAACAGTTACTGTAGCCTTAGAGACTTGTGGAACTTTCTGGTCAGTGATGTGTAAAGTTTATGTCCATCTATAACAAGTGTGTTTGTAGGCACTAATGGTCATTGCTGCTACATAATTGTCCACTCAAAAGGACCCCAAGCACATATCAACTCCGACCATCTTTTATTGGTCATCAAATGATAGCAATATATTGACTGGATGTAGTTCAGCTTAAAGAGAAGAACAGTCAGAAGTGTGTAAAGTGGTGAGGTCACACGCTGGGGACGGAGGCTGGCCAACTACCAATTAGCATTGGTGAAGAAATGTTCAGCATGGCCACAGGAAGGGGGGACAGGCCTCAATTAAGATGGGAAGGCGGCACTAATGGGTATGTTACACTAGATGAGGGTGGTGAAGAGAGGAGGGTAGAGTGCCAACAGGAAACAGAGGAAGACAACCAAAGCAGTAGTGCAAGAATTAGTTTGGCTCGTACTTTAGAAAGGCAACTACAAGGAAGAATAACATTGTGATTAAACTGTACAATTATTTATGCCTTACTAAGCAAGCAGCAGCTATAATTCCACAAGATTCCAGCAAGCAATACTTTAGGGGAGTGCCCCCCATTGTTTTAATGTTTCCCATATGTGAGGCCCTTTGTTGTTTGGTTACTACATATTAATAATAAATTATGTGTCGAATTTAGCTGAACTATGACCTAGTGAATGGTTACCTCAAATAAACAACTCTTTCTCTTGTGATTATCTAAGCTAACTGACAGAGCCAATATCACACAGGACACTGTAAATTACTGTATTCAATCATATGCCACATGGCTTGTTATGCAGGGCTCATAGTGGAATATTGAACAGACAACAAATGAAGCACTACGCTGACATAACAAACAGATGAAACACTGCACATGAAATCACCAGAAGAACTAAGGCACTAATGATCTATACTTTACTGTAACACTCATTCCAGAGTAAAAACCTGTGCTGCAAGATCAGCAAGATCAGCAAGATGTCTAGATAAGATATAATAAAAACAAGAAGAAAGTTGAGATGGGCAAGTCACGCAGCCTGAATGCAGGACAACCTGAAGACGTCAGAACAAATGGATGGTAAGTGACTAAGAGACAGACCAACGATGGTATGATGACTACGACTTACGCAGGAGCTCTTTGGTGAGAACTCAAGGCAGAGATGTGAAGGTATAGCAGAGGCTACTTCTTACCATGGATGGACATGGCATGGGTCAAAGTGAAATCACTGACTGGAAAATTCAAGCTTTATTACATAAAGCGCTTGCGGTCATACGACCAACTAAATGAGTGTTTGTGCCACACTAGGCACTGTAAGTTATCCAGTTGTTTGTCAAAAAGTAGCGCATTACTTCACTGAGACAACAAACGATCCACTTGAACCGTCACCTCAAGAAGGTGAAATACACAAGTATCCACTTGAACCGTCACCTCAAGAAGGTGAAATACACAAGTATCCACGAGCCTTGCTACAATCTGTTCTGCATTAGAGATCCCGGGTTCAAATCCTGTGTGGCGGTGTCGAACCTTGAGCAGGTTCGTTTACTCTACATTGCTTTAGTTCATTCAGCTGTATGAATAAGTACCTGGCTATAGACAGTGGTGGATATTTATGTACGAATTGTCTTCGCACATTAATTGCAGCATGGCTGAATATATCCCAGAGAAGTCGAGATGGTGTTCGATTGAACAGGCCTGCCAGGGAGTAAAGTGTAAAGCGCATTGAGCTGTCCCGAGGACTGGATACTGCGCTATATAAGAACTTACCTTTTAGCCCACACCAGACACTTTGTGAACAGAATGGATGAATTTGAAATGAACAGAATCCACAAGAAGGTGCTAACAGGTGACAGGAGATACCTACTCGAAAACCTCACCCTTAATGAGGAATTCTACAGCGAGCTACTGATGAACGAGATCTTTACTGATGAGAATCTGGAGGAGATTCAGGTAGGTGGCAGCACTGCACACTACCGGTTTCTTATTTTTGTCTGAAACATAATTTGCTAAATAGTTTGGCAACTTGCTAAAGGCACCAACTCTTGTCTCACCAAAATGCTTAAATTTACCAGAAGTGCTTAAAATTTAGCAGCAGTGTAGTTGCTTCCAATTTTCCACTGCATGACACTTGAGAGGATCTCTGTTTTTGCTACTAAAGTTGTATGTCTTTGTTCACCAGGCCCCTGATACTGCAAATCGACGAATCAGGAAAGTGTTGACAATGTTGCCAAAACGAGGTCCAAAAGCCTTCGACAAATTCATCGAAGTGTTGTTAAACACATCACAGCCTCACGTGGCCAAGAAACTCAGAGTGATAGAAAGTATGGAGATAGCTTTCAAGTCTTAGTCTCACCAGAACTAACAGTTTGTACAGAAAGGCAAACTAATGATAAAGCGCATATTTGGTGCCAACTGTGATCTGCAACATGATATTCTTACATGGTTGCTTCACATACATGAGTAGAAGAGATACAGAGACACATCTACAGACACTACATACATGAGTAGGATAGATACAGAGACACATTTACAGACACTACATAGTACATACATGAGTAGGAGAGATACACTCATACAGAGACACATCTACACTACAGACACTGCATACACGAGTAGAAGAGATTCAGAGACACATCTACAGACATTTAACAGGCCTCGACATTAACACTGGCCCGATGGCCCGGCGCCTTTTTTGAAGCTGTCGGGCCAGTTCGGGCCACCAGTTCTTATATTTGACTGGCCCGACGGGCCACTGGTTTCCGGTTCTCGAACGTCGCCAAGACGAAGCGGCGGTCACGGCACGACCGCATCGGTTATCAGATGCAGTTCGCCAGAATTCTTAGACCCGACTCAGTTATAGGACATTGTAAACATAACGTAGATACTAATTCTCATCAATAATGAGTCCAAACTCCAACACTTATCATGCGGGTGACGGCGTGCAAAGCCATCGAATACATTTTCTATCCACTGGCAGCGCAGGTTCTTATGACGAGAGACGCCATTTTTAAATTATAATCCCGCCGAGTCCCTTGGAAACACTTTGTACGGTGGTTGGAAGCTGCCTCGACTTTAGAATTATGCACGCTTTTACTTCTCTAGATATATGAAAGGAATACAGCTTAAATCCAAATTTAACTAGTGGCTAAAGTGACAGAAACCAAATGTAACGCTGCGTCAGCAAGGGCAAGGTGAAGGCCACCTATTTTGGTGGTGCCACCTAGCGAATGAACCGTGAAATAGTATAATGCTCTGAATGACCTGTACAAGAAAGCAGCGTCAACTCAACTACCGACTAACTAGCTGTCGTCACCCTGGCCACACTTTATTTAAACTTGGCAAACACTGTATATATGCATCTGAGTACACACTTGAACAATATTACAATAGTATTAGCTTTGGACATCTCACTTTGAACAATCAATATGTGTATAGTAACTTCTAACAACTTTGTTGGTAAAATTATAAAACAGACTAATAATGTTTTGCACCTCAGTATCAGCGTATTTTTGATGGTAACACAAAATCCAGGCCAGTAATTTTCACAGGCGGGCCACTAACTTTTCAAATCTACTGGCCTCCTGGGCCAGTGGATTCAAAACCTTAATGTCAAGGCTTGTCTAGAGACATTACATACATGAGTAGAAGAGATACAGAGACACATCTACAGACACCACATACACGAGTAGAAGAGATACAGAGACACATCTACAGACACTACATACATGAGAACGAAAGATACAGAGACACATCTACAGACACTACATACACGAGCAGGAGAGATACAAAGACACATCTACAGACACTACATACACGAGTAGAAGTGATACAGAGACACATCTACAGACACTACATACATATAATGGAGCCAAATACCACAGCAATAATGAATGTATCACACATATACGTTATTTATATATGATGTTGAGCTTGTCTAATCCCTTCTTTTAGCTGCACTTCTAAACTTAGTTTTCTGAGGATTTAGATGCAATGGCAGTTTTTGTATTACAATGTAAAAGTTAATGCACATATATTTATATACATACATATACATGATTCAACGCAGCTAGTCGTGCAGGTGTTTGGGTTGTAGAGTACACTGTGAAAAAGAACGTATGTAGAGAGAGTGGCGATAAACATATTAATAACGTATTGTGCATACAAGCAGCTTCTACAGCAACACATATTGATCAAAGCACTAAATACAATTACCTATTGGATATGTCTTATTTGTCTGTCACATAAATTATGCTAAGCATATGGTTAGTGGGTGATTCAAAGGTAGCTCTACATAGCTCTAAGACCATGTTCTACTTTTCATGCAATGTCCTTCCTGTTACACCTTTTCTTGCTTTCCAGACAATACCCTAAATGATACACTTTCATACAACACCCTACCTCTGACATCATATCTAAGTGTTAATACAATTCCCAACCACTGATGTCATGTCTTACTTTTGATACAATGTCCTACTTCTGACAGCAGGTCTTAGTTTTGATACAATTCCCAACCTCTTGACACCATCCCTTAATTTTTATGCAATGTCCTACCTCTGACACCATATTTAGTTTTGATACACTCTAACCTTCTGACACTTTCTACATTCCATTCAACATTCCAACAAATCCACTTCTGTCATTGTCAGATACTTTCAACACAATTACAGTGCCACTCTGTAGCAGCATATCTTGCACTATTTGCATTTCACTGTCAGACAAAAGAGAATTTCAACAAATTAATTTTCTAATTCAGCAACTGAGCGGTTTCGAAGAGGCATAAGAAAGAAGCGCAATAATCAGATGACAGAGAGACTTGTGCAGGACTTCACCGAGAGCAACTCAGAGATGAAGAAGTTTCACGAGGAGAGAGTCGACATACTGACGACAGAATGCGAGCTCACGGAGAACATAGTGACAGAGCTGGAGGAACAACTGAGGAGGAAACTCATCCATTTAGATGGATAATTTCATCCATAAAGATGGCACTTGCCAAACACAAGGAGCTGATGCAGAGAACTCATTCCCTCGCGAGAGAACTTGGTAAACAGACAGAACTGATTCAGACACTTGAGGCGCAGCTAAAGGAAGTGACCAGTGCAACTGGACTTGGACAATGTCCTGCAGAAACTAGACCTGTTTACGGCTGAATTATCAGCTGGACAAGGCAGTGGCTTCTACTTTCACATACAGTATGTGGTTGACTGTTTAAAAAACAATTACAGCAATTCATTGAACACTGAGTTTGACCACAGAGGTCAACGTGATGGACGAAGTCAAGGTGATAGAAGAGATCAAGGTGGTGGAAGAGGTCAAGGTGATGTAAGAGGTCAAGGTGATGTAAGAGGTCAAGGTGATGTAAGATGTCAAGGTGATGTAAGAGGTCAAGATTATGTAAGAGGTCAACCTTATAGAAGAGATCAAGGTCACAAAAGAAGTCAAGGTGATGGAAGAGGTCAAGGTGATGTAAGAGGTCACGGCGATGGAAGAGGTCAAAGCGATGAAAGAGGACGAGGTGTTGAAGTACTGCCACCACTGGCAATAGGAACAATTAAGAGACAGGTCAGGTCACAAGTGTGTTTTCTGCCTACGCTGACTGCCAGAAGTATCCCACTGGTGAGAAGACCTCTGTGGTACAACCAGACTTCCTGGATCAGACCACCCTGAGGTCAACCACATCAGATCGCAGTGAATCAAACCTTTCCTATGTAGCACAAAATGTGCGAACTTGTCTTAAATAATAGAGTTTTGAAGAAATCATCAGACAAATATTAAATTAATATTAGTTCGACCATAATGGAATTCTGCATAGAAAGTGGCTTAAATGTAAGTTCTTCTACTGTGCAGTACAAAGTCCTTAGGACTGCTCAAAGTGCTTCACACTTTATTCCTTGGCAGACCTGTTCAGTTCTCTGGGAAGCATTCATTTCAGCCATGCTGCAATTAATGCATAAAGACTACTCGTACACAACTATCCACCACTGTCTATAGCCAGGTACTCATTCATACAGCTGAGTGAACTAGAACATCAAAGAGTGAACAAACTTGCCCAAGGTTTGAAACGGCTGCACAGGAGTCAAACCTGGATTCTCTCCATTGAGAGTCTGCTGCTCTAGCCACTGTGTCACTGTATTATGTTTAGCCTGCCTCTACGAGGTATAACGTAAAAGTTAACTATTTCACTGATTTCAATAAAAGTATGTACCTTTTAGTAAACCTGTTGTGCATATTAGTTTATTCACACCAACAGATACGACCATCAGTGAACCTAATAACGAATCATCTGTAACTAATTCCTGTATTTTATTTCGTGGATGTAGTTTTTCCACACAATTAAAACTCTATGTGATCTATGATTTTATACCACCAAACCATTACAAAGAATTTATAGAGTGATAGATAATTACTTGTGGCTAATGCTATATTTTACACAAATTAATTGCAAATTCAGGTTGATTATTATTAGGGTTGACTGTGCCATTTTAAATAATATTGTTTTATCATGTTTTGAGTACAATGCTCTAGCCACTGCGGCACTGCGCCACTGCACCGCTGCGCTACGTCTAGCCTGCCTCTATGTACCGTGACATAAAAGTCAACTGTTTCACTGATTTCAACTAATCTTTTAGTAAGCCATTTGTGCATATTAGTTTATTCACACACTATGGATACGACCTTCAATGAACCTGAAAACGAATCGTAACTACCTGGTAATTCTGGTATTTTCTGAATGTAGCTTTTTCGTGCAGTTCAAGCTCTATGTGATCGAAGATTGCATCCCACCAAACCATTAGAAAGGATTTACAAGTGATACATATTTATTTGGCTACTGCTGTATTTATTTGTGGCTACTGCTGTATTTATTTGTGGCTAATGCTGTATTTTTTTGTGGCTAATGCTGTATTTATTTGTGGCTACTGCTGTATTTATTTGTGGCTAATGCTGTATTTATTTGTGGCTAATGCTGTATTTATTTGTGGCTACTGCTGTATTTATTTGAGGCTAATGCTGTATTTATTTATGGCTAATGCTGTATTTATTTGTGGCAAATGCTGTATTTATTTGTGGCTACTGCTGTATTTATTTGAGGCTAATGCTGTATTTATTTGTGGCTAATGCTGTATTTATTTGTGGCAAATGCTGTATTTATTTGTGGCTACTGCTGTATTTATTTGTGGCTACTGCTGTATTTATTTGTGGCAAATGCTGTATTTATTTGTGGCTACTGCTGTATTTATTTGAGGCTAATGCTGTATTTATTTGTGGCTAATGCTGTATTTATTTGTGGCAAATGCTGTATTTATTTGTGGCTACTGCTGTATTTATTTGTGGCTAATGCTGTATTTATGTGTGGCTACTGCTGTATTTTTTTGTGGCTAATGCTGTATTTATGTGTGGCTAATGCTGTATTTATTTGTGGCTAATGCTGTATTTATTTGTGGCTAATGCTGTATTTATTTGTGGCTTCTGCTGTATTTATTTGTGGCTAATGCTGTATTTATTTGTGGCTAATGCTGTATTTGAATTCTTTTTGACAAATTAATTGAAATTTCAGGTTGATTATTATTATGGCAGACTGTGGCATTGAAAATAATATTGATGTTTTTTCACGTTTTTGATCAATTAAAGTGATCTGCTATGTTTGTATGGATTCTATCTCTAGATAGTACCATAGTCCAATAGTCAGGAAAATACTTGGCACAAGACTTTGTTGTAGCAGTCTAAATGGTGCGACTAAAATAACAAACTTCACATGCTGGAATCCTATTGCCTAACATGAAGGCGAGGGTGACCTTTGACCCTGCAATGCACGCACGCACGAACATGCAAGCACAAACACAGAAGCGGATGATATAAACAGAACATCGCTCAATAAATCCACTTGCAACATTTCTAACAAAGTCTGTATCAGAAAACTATAAATGAATTACGCAACAGTTAAAACACGATTACAAAAAATAAAGTCAGGACAAACTGCATGTGTCCATGATAAATCACATGTATAGTTTATTGAGCGACGTTCTAGGATTAGCATTGGGTCGTCAGGTCAACATGCATCGGAGTGCCATTACCATGGATACCTGTTCAAAATTGGCGAACTCTTCGAGACAACTGGTGACCTTAGTGAACTGCTCAGAGAGGTCAGGGGGTCGGCGAAACAATGGAGACATTTTAGCCTGCAAGCTATTGCCTGCCTTGCAGCCTGTAAACAAATGATGTCTTGGTGCATACTGCAACATTGAGTCAGAAATCCCCGGTGTTTTCCATAACTGGCTTTACGAACCTTCCAGGAAGTTGAAACCAGAGCAATATGTTTGCTTAATAGAATCACTTTTGGGCAAAGCACGTTGATTTTATTAAGCAGCTGATTAATTAAGTTAAATGGCACATTTTACTACTGTGGGAAAAGGGTATGATTCCATGTCAGCCGCAATCTTGATTCTGCTAAATGGCTGATTCTATCTGTGATACTGTTTGAGCACAGTTAACAATTTAAGTTTACATGAAAGAAATGATCTCTTGTCACAGTTCTGCATCCAAGAGTGTAGCATCTTGACGTCCCCATGCTAAGGTCCTTGTCATCTCAATATATGTCACAGTCTGGACACTGGAGTTTGTGTACTTACTGCAGAATATGTATTTTACTGTGAATGTCTCAACAATATATGCATCACGCAGAACATTATTGCAAAATAATATTTGTTCCTTTCCTATAGTCAGCAAAGAAAACTTCTAAGAAATGTAAGGTTGAAAGTCATGACATCAATTAATAATTCTGGTAAAAGCAATCAGTAGCATAAAATGTGCTATCATATGCTGATAAACTCTTGAACATTACTCGAGAATCAACAAACAATGAAATAGTTATCATTTGGTTATGAAAACCAAATACATCAGCAAACATGCAGTGTCTAACTTTTACATAATCTGTGGAAATGAAGGTATCTCCCCAAACAGCGACAAACTTTCAAATTAAATAGGGTAAAGTTACACCCTGTCAAAATTGTCTTGGTATGCGTAGTACTTCAAATAATGTTTAAGATATCAAAACTGCAGACAGTGTTGCCACCTACCGGCACTGGTGGGAGCTAGTTTGTCGCTGCTGGCGTATAGGATGCTGCCGGTTGGGTTGATGTCGATACCGACAGGGTTGGCAGCGTCTGCAGGGCGCGTCGCATCACGGAACAGGTGTTGGTAGAGCATGCAGTCCTTGCTGCTCGACAGGAACGTGTGAGGGTCTCCATGCTTCCACACGATACCTGCATGCATATGACTCGTGACATGACTCGTGACATGACTCAGTGACATTATGTTATTGAATGACAGTGTGTGTTTGTCATTGATCGAATATGGCATAAACAGCCTATTAATAATGGCATCATGTTGCCGCTTGTATTACTGCGTGATGTATTGCCAGATCCCATATTGGGGGAGTTCATCACGGACACTTGATTGTGACGTTTGAAGAACATCACCATACATTGGCACAGTTATGCAATTGCTTCGATCCAAGGCAAAACAAACACGGGAATTTATAGTCACATTCGAGTCAGATTCAAATGTTGTAGGTCAATGAGAAAGTGAATTTAACACCAACAGGAACTTGTGATAATATATGCAGAATTGTTAATTAATAAAATTGTACTAATTGATAGTATTTGTATTGGTACGTGTATTTGCTGAATGACCATTTAATAACATAACATCACTGCGAGGCATGATTTGGAGAAACGACCTAACTCAATGACATGACTCTGTGACATGAGTCTGTGACTTGACTAAGGGACGTCAGTTGGTGATAACTCTGTGTGGAATTACTTGATGAAGTTATTGCCAGGTTCATCCTCATTTATGCCCTCTGTCTGAAATATTTAGTATTAAGAATATGAAACAGATAAAGCTGTAACTATTTGAAAGGTAGATGGCGCCACCTGTGACAACGTCCTTGTGTTCGGCAAATGCGGCGAAGGGGATGTACGGCCGTCGGACATCCCAGACATTGACGTTGAAGTCTAGCAACAGGGCGCAGCTCGCAATGTGAAACTTGCGTTGTGGTCGCCACCGGATACGCGCCACGGACGCGATCGTCTGAATGTTGTATGTGTTCGTCACCTTCGATGGATTCTGCAGGTCCCACACCTGGAGACAATTTGTGGCAAATAGTATTAGTACCGAATAACTACCAATACACACTCAAAGCACAAAAGTGAATGCTTCAGAGTTTCTCATAGGAGGCATCAGGCAACGCTTATCAGAGACCAGATTCAACACATCTACCGAACTGACTGATCCACCCTCGACACATGACAAGAATGCAACATCTTGCAGCTAAAAGCACACATGCATTTTGAATGACCTAACAAGTCAGATCATACATAGTGGTGCCAGCATATTATGATTAGCATGCATTCATTCATGAAAATCTGTATTCATGCTTCGATTGGGTAGTGTGCTTACATGTAATTAGCACCCTTCCAAAATCATGTTAAGTTACCATTGTTAGGTGTATCAAATTACTTTCACAACTTCATAAGCAATCAATACGTTATTTTAAAATGAAAATTACAAAAAGTCAAGATCAAGATCTGCAATGACTTCCAAAAAAATGATGACACATTTCCTTAGATGATACCCAAACCCAGATACCACATTTTCTTAGATAACACACCTACCTAGATGACACACCTCTTCAGATGACACGCCTACCAGATGACATGCCTCCCAGATGACACATCTCCCAGATGACACACTTCCCAGATGACACATTTCCTAGATGACACACCAACCCAGATGACACACCTCCCCTGATGACACACTTCCCCAGATAACACACCTCCCAGATGATAAACCTCCCAGATGATATGCCTACCCAGATGACATGCCTCCCAGATGACACACCTCTCTGGATGACACACCTCCCAGATGACACATCTCCCAGATGACATGAATACAATATGACATGCCTACCCAGATGACACGCCTACCCAGATGACACACCTCCCCGATGACACATCTCCCAGATGACATACCTACCCAGATGACACGCCTACCCAGATGACACACCTCACCAGATGACACACCTTTCCAGATGACACACCTCCCAGATGACGCATCTCCCAGATGACACATCTCCCAGATGACGTATCTCCCAGATGACACACCTCCCAAAATGACACACCTCCCCAGATGACATGCTTTCCCAGATGACACATCTTCCCAGATGACACACCTACCCAGATGACCCGCCTCCTCAAATGACAATTCCCCAGATGACACACCTACCCAGATGACACATCTCAGATGACACGCCTCCCAGATGACACACCTGCCCAGATGACACACCTCCCAAATGACACACCTCCCAGATGACACACCTATCCAGATGACACACTTCCTCTTATGACTCTCCTCCCCTGATGACACACCTCCTCAGAAACCCCTCCTGGATACGCCCTTGCTTCCCCAGATGACACACCTACCCGAATCATCTTGTCGCGACTGGCACTGCCAATCCAGTGGTGTTCCTCGGGGTGCCAGTCGATGGAGAAGATTGGGCCGCTGTGGGCCGTGAACTGACGCTCCCATCGTGACGGGTTCCGCATGTCCCACAGCTGCAGCACACCGCCAAGTTACATGGGGGACACTTCAGGGATCACATGGGGACAAGTGGAAGAAACCCTGATTACACTGGGACAAGGGGGCACATTCTTTCTAATTACACAGGGACAGGGGGACATACTCCCTGATTAGTTTAAAATTGAATTTTACTTATTTGTATTACTACGACACTGGTGAGATTTGAACATCGTTTTGATAACATTACCCTGAATGCACGGAGCTGATCGTTCGTGTTATTGGTTTTATATGTGCGTGTATTTCTGCGACTTTTATTCTGGTGACACACCTGTACCCATGGTGACCTACACTCGGCAGGAACTATTCACCCATAACATTGCGAGTGTCACTGGTGGAAGGCTGCCTCAGCCTTTGTTTGACACGTTAAAGGACAATGGAATATGTGCGGTCACACGAGGTTGCAGAGCCGGTCGCAATCGCCATCGTACAATGTCCAGTAATTGGACATCGGGCAGGCTTTACACCCACTTACCACCAACGCGGTGTCAACAACGCAAACATTACACGAGTGAAACTGTCGTCTTGTCAAACTGATGATAAGGATTTTAAGAATCGTTACACCAACATCGCATTGATCAATGCAAGATCTGTGAAAAATAAGACACTGACTATAAATGAGGAAATAATCCAACACGATTGGGATGTTTTGGCCATCACTGAGGCTAAAAAAACTGGAGACGAAGCGATTGTGGCTGAAATGACGCCTCCCGGCTACACATCCAATCATGTAGCACGTGCTTCTGGTCGTGGCGGCGGAGTTGCCATAGTTCATCGAAATACCTTCAACACCAAGATCCTTTCAAAGCTGCCATTCACAACCATCGAACTTCTCCGCTTGCAACTGCAACTCACCAACCCGTTCTTGTTGAAATACAATATCTGGGTCGCTTATCACCCGCCTGCATCAAGTAAGACATCTCCGTTGTTCCTACTGTCATCACTGGTGACTTCAATGTTCATTTTGAGGATACCCTCAAATCAGAACCACTTCGCACTCTATGTGAATCGTTCAATCTAACTCAACATATACATTCGCCAAAGCACCAAACTGAACATATTTTGGATCTTGTGATCAGTCAAACTGATAATTACTTCATTACTTCCGTTACTGTGCATCCAGACTCTCTGTCTGACCACCATCGCATTGAACTCACACTAAGAGCACTGAAGCCTGCAGTAAAAACTAAGATGATTGCAAAGCGGAATTTCAGGAACATTGAAACAGATGCACTCCGAAACGATATCGAGTCTGCATGTGCTGACATGACATTGCATACATACGCGAATGATCGACAAGCAGAGGATTTGGTGGAGATGTACAACACCTGTCTCACTGAATGTCTTGACAAAATGCCCCGTTACGCAATGTGAAAGTAAGAGACAGCACACTACATCCCTGGTACAACTCTGACATCGACAATGCCAGGGATAAGAAGCGGAAACGGGAGAATGTGTGGAGAAGAACTAAACTGGAGATTCATCAGCAATTATATGTCACTGCTCGTGAAGAATGCACTGCTTTGATATCAGCACGCAAAACGGATTATTATCAAAACCGCCTGGAGAAGGCAAACAACAAAACCATGTTTCAATTACTGAGATCGCTTGATGGCCACCGCATACAGGAACACCCTGAATTCCACTTGACGGCCCAAAGATGCGAAAAATGTTCACGTTTCTTTAGTGAAAAGATTGACAAGCTCCTGTCAGGTCTGCAGTGTTTCAACATCATCGATAGGCCAACAGATGAAAGACGTTGTTTCACTGACTGTATCCATGCGTTTGATCCAACAACGAACACAGAGATCACAGCGATTTGAGGTACTACTGGCAAAACGTGCGCGTTGGATCCTCTGCCTGCAATTCAGCTAAGAGACAATATCACAAGTATTGTGTCTGTCATCACACGGATTACAAATGCTTCGCTGGACAAGGCAGTCATGCCAAAGTCGTTGATGCATGCAATTGTCTGTCTGCTTTTGAAGAAACCATCACTTGACAAAGACATTCTGAGCAGTTATAGACCTGTGAGTAACTTTACACAATTATCCAAAGTAATTGAGAAAGTGGTCGCGCTTAGGATAATGACGCATGTTTCTGACCAACAAATGGTTGAGTGCTTTCAGTCGGCGTATAAAAAAAAACATTCGACCGAAACCACGCTACTGTACGTTACAAGTGCCATCAAAACAGCCATGGACAATAAACATCTTGGTTCTCGTTGATTTTAGTGCCGCCTTCGATACTATCAACCATGACATCTTGATTAAGAGTCTACGTTTGCGCTATGGCTTTGTTGGAAAAGCACTGGACTGTATGACATCGTACCTGCAATACCAGACGCAGCGAATAGTAATCGGTGACTAATCGTCGAGTACTACTACTCTAATGACAGTTGTCCCGCAAGGCTCTGTCCTTGGACCACTGCTTCTCTTTTCATTATATGTCCAACCTATCGGTGACATCATTCAAGCCCATGGACTATTCTTCCACCACTATGCTGATGATGGAGGACTGTTTGGATGAAATAAAGAACTGGATGGCATGGAATTCTATGTGCATGAACGACGGCAAGACACAATATCTTCCGATTGTACCCAAGTCTGCGGATGCAATCGTCGATGGCCTGTGATTCGCGTTGGTGGTTCTATAATTACAGCTTCAAGATGTGTTCAAAGTCTCGGTGTCTTCATTGACAGACACCTAGATATAAAAAAGCAAGTGTAGCAAACAGTCAGCGCATGCTCATTCTACCTCCGCCACATAAATCAGATTAGCCGTTTTGTACCCAAACCAACAAAAGAAAGCGTAGTCAATGCCATCATCACATCGCGGATTGACTACTGCAATGCACTTTTGTCTGCAGTTAACATCGTGCGTCTGCAACGAATACACAACTCGGCTGCCAGACTGATCCTGCGTCGTCCACGTAGTGACAGCGCCACACCCCTGTTACGCCAACTTCATTGGCTGCCTGTTGCGCGCAGAGTGGATTACAAGATACTGGTACTCACGTACAAAGCCGTGCACAATGACGCGCCCGTGTACCTGTGTGAACTCGTGCACCCATATCAACCGGCAAGAGCACTGCGCTCTGTGAGCAGTAACATGTTGGAAGTGAAGCGCACTCGTATCAAGGCTGGGGACGGCTCGTTCGCTGTAGCTGCTGCGTCCCTATGGAACACTTTACCAAGTGTTGTTAAAACCTGTGACACTCTCGCCAGCTTCAAATGTCATCTGAAGACACATTTCTTTTGTGTTTCATATTAGTGTCACTATAGATGAACACTGCCCGCTACTAAAACCAATTTTAATTAGTTATCGTATTCGTATAATGATTATTCATTATTCTTCACGTAAACTATTTTATATCAAATGTTTTACTAAATTATTTATTATTATTAATCATACATATATATATTTATTTATTAGTATTATTTTTATATAGTTATTGTGCTAGATTGATTATTATTAATATTATTTAATTTTGATGAATAACTGCTATTGATTTACTTCTTTATTTAGAAATTCTACATTATTCAATATGTATGTAATTATTTATTTTATTCTTTACCATTAATATTTATTTTAAATTAATATACATATACATATTTATTGCAATTCTACCATTTTTATGTATTTTAATATGTTTGAAGCACCACGAACAACACTGGATGTGGCGCTATACCAAATAAAATATATTATTATTATTACACAGGGGGATACACTCCGTAATTATTTGGGGACAGGGGCCAGGGGGACACACTCCCTGATAACATTCATCATTACACAGGGGCAGGGGGACACACTCCCTGATAACATTCATCATTACACAGGGGCAGGGGGACACACTCCCTGATAACATTCATCATTACACAGGGGCAGGGGGACACACTCCCTGATTACACATGGACAGGGGGGACACATTCCCTGATTACACAGGGACAGGAGGACATATTCCCTGATCACACAGGGACAGGTGGACATATTCCTTGATTACACAGGCAGACACACTCCCTAATTATCCGGGGCCAGGGGGACACACTCCCTGATTACAGTCATCCTTACACAGGGGCAGGGGGACACACTCCCTGATTACAGTCATCATTACATAGGGGCAGGGGGAGACACTCCCTGATTACAAGGGGACAGGGGGACACTCCCTGATTACACGGGGACACACTCCCTGATTACATGGGGACAGGGAAACATACTCCCTGATTACATGGGGACAAGGGGAACACTCCCTGATTACATGGGGACAGGTGGACACAATCCCTGATTACATGGGGGCAAGGGAAACATTCCATGATTACACGGGGGCAGGGAAACACACTCCCTATTTACAGTCATCATTACACAGGGGCGGGGGGACACACTTCCTGATTACACGGGGACAAGAGGAACACTCCCTGATTACACGGGAACAGGGAAACACGAAAAATGACCTACAGATATGATGAAACCAAACAAATATGACAAATAATGGAGGGTAGTGTGTCTGGGTCAGTGAGTTGACATGTGATGTGGACATTTCAGGGAGGATTCTAAAGAACTGACCTGGATGCTTCCGTTCTCGTAGGCTGATGCAAACATGAAGTAGTGGTGTGGGTTGAACTGGACGTCTCGGACACTATCCATGTGGCCGCCAAATGTAGTGGTCACTGTCTCCTTCCTCAGGTCCTGACACAACAACACACCCAGATAACACACACTGCCACAAAACACTCAACACACTCTGACAAAAACAACATCCTTACACAACAACACACTTACACAACAACCCACACTGATACAACAACAGCACACTCATACACAACAACACCCACATAACAACACACATACAACAACAACACTCAACACTCACACAACACACACACACATAACAACACTCACACAACACACACACATAACAACACTCACACAACACACACACATAACAACACTCACACAACACACACACATAACAACACTCACACAACACACACACATAACAACACTCACACAACACACACACATAACAACACTCACACAACACACACACATAACAACACTCACACAACACACACACATAACAACACTCACACAACACACACACATAACAACACTCACACAACACACACACACATAACAACACTCACACAACACACACACATAACAACACTCACACAACACACACACATAACAACACTCACACAACACACACACATAACAACACTCACACAACACACACACACATAACAACACTCACACAACACACACACATAACAACACTCACACAACACACACACATAACAACACTCACACAACACACACACATAACAACACTCACACAACACACACACATAACAACACTCACACAACACACACACATAACAACACTCACACAACACACACACATAACAACACTCACACAACACACACACATAACAACACTCACACAACACACACACATAACAACACTCACACAACACACACACACATAACAACACTCACACAACACACACACATAACAACACTCACACAACACACACACATAACAACACTCACACAACACACACACATAACAACACTCACACAACACACACACATAACAACACTCACACACACACACTCACACTCACTCAACAACAATACCAACACAAAGCCTCAGTACATGCAAAATTTAGCCTATTGCACACAACACTGTGTCAAGTAAAGTATGTCTTAGAGGTTTCAGAGATGTACAACTAGGACCAGAAGCAAGCTGTGGAATGACTAAAAGGTTGGGATTGTAAGCTTGACACTGCCAACTCTGCTTACATGACAGGAAACTTACTTGCAATATCCTAATATTACTACCAGTGCTATATTTACAACAGTTTAGAAATTAGCTAGTATCACAATGGTGCCTTCTTTCCATCATATACTTATATGACACATTTATAAAAATATATCTTGCAAAGATAACTGCTCATGGGACAAGAATGACTAGTCTTATGCAATTAGAACAACCAATTTAACGAGCTTCCAGCAGGAGGACGAGACACGTACAAACAGCTTCATTGAGCCGTCTCGGGAGCCAGAGATGAGCAGGTTGCTCTCACTGTAGTGGAAGGCGACTCTGTTGACGGCCTGACGGTGCTCCACAAACACATGCTCTGTAACACACCAGCACAGTCTCTATCAGCAGTCTCTACCCGCACAGTCTCCACCAGTTTGAACCAACTAACTGACATTCATACTCAATAAAGTTTCCTTTCTAAATATTATTATAAATGCTTGATGGAATTTTCAAGATGCTGTCAAAAACCTTCCTGAATCATTCAAGGAATTGCTGTCACATGGCGACCATTAAAGCGGTCACATGACACAATGAATGGATCAGTCCCATGCAGAACAGATCAAGGTCACTAAAACTCTGCCAAACATAACAATAGACACAGAAAGGTAACTCAATTTTACACAACATTTTGTACTGCCTAGATATGTTTAAGTATTCCAAATGTTGCTGTGGTTGCAACATTCACACGTGTCAGTACATAAGCAAAAATGTTCTATTAATTCTTGGTCG
This sequence comes from Paraescarpia echinospica, assembly GCA_020002185.1. Classification (NCBI taxonomy): domain Eukaryota; kingdom Metazoa; phylum Annelida; class Polychaeta; order Sabellida; family Siboglinidae; genus Paraescarpia; species Paraescarpia echinospica. Next base: position 91,224,818 of record CM034531.1, on the reverse strand, counting down.
CAACAGAATATACCATGCAATGCAATATTAAAAAATTGACATATGGCAATGTACAAATACATTTATCTACCCAAACACACGACAGCTCTAGAACTGTTGTCTACCCAAACACACGACAGCTCTAGAACTGTTGTCTACCCAAACACACGACAGCTCTAGAACTGTTGTCTACCCAAACACACGACAGCTCTAGAACTGTTGTCTACCCAAACACACGACAGCTCTAGAACTGTTGTCTACCCAAACACACGACAGCTCTAGAACTGTTGTCTACCCAAACACACGACAGCTCTAGAACTGTTGTCTACCCAAACACACGACAGCTCTAGAACTGTTGTCTACCCAAACACACGACAGCTCTAGAACTGTTGTCTACCCAAACACACGACAGCTCTAGAACTGTTGTCTACCCAAACACACGACAGCTCTAGAACTGTTGTCTACCCAAACACACGACAGCTCTAGAACTGTTGTCTACCCAAACACACGACAGCTCTAGAACTGTTGTCTACCCAAACACACGACAGCTCTAGAACTGTTGTCTACCCAAACACACGACAGCTCTAGAACTGTTGTCTACCCAAACACACGACAGCTCTAGAACTGTTGTCTACCCAAACACACGACAGCTCTAGAACTGTTGTCTACCCAAACACATGACAGCTCTAGAACTGTTGTCTACCCAAACACATGACAGCTCTAGAACTGTTGTCTACCCAAACACATGACAGCTCTAGAACTGTTGTCTACCCAAACACACGACAGCTCTAGAACTGTTGTCTACCCAAACACATGACAGCTCTAGAACTGTTGTCTACCCAGAACTGTTGTCTACCCAAACACACAACAGCTCTAGAACTGTTGTCTACCCAAACACACAACAGCTCTAGAACTGTTGTCTACCCAAACACACGACAGCTCTAGAACTGTTGTCTACCCAAACACATGACAGCTCTAGAACTGTTGTCTACCCAAACACATGACAGCTCTAGAACTGTTGTCTACCCAAACACATGACAGCTCTAGAACTGTTGTCTACCCAAACACATGACAGCTCTAGAACTGTTGTCTACCCAAACACACAACAGCTCTAGAACTGTTGTCTACCCAAACACATGACAGCTCTAGAACTGTTGTCTACCCAAACACATGACAGCTCTAGAACTGTTGTCTACCCAAACACATGACAGCTCTAGAACTGTTGTCTACCCAAACACATGACAGCTCTAGAACTGTTGTCTACCCAAACACATGACAGCTCTAGAACTGTTGTCTACCCAAACACATGACAGCTCTAGAACTGTTGTCTACCCAAACACATGACAGCTCTAGAACTGTTGTCTACCCAAACACACGACAGCTCTAGAACTGTTGTCTACCCAAACACACGACAGCTCTAGAACTGTTGTCTACCCAAACACACGACAGCTCTAGAACTGTTGTCTACCCAAACACACGACAGCTCTAGAACTGTTGTCTACCCAAACACACGACAGCTCTAGAACTGTTGTCTACCCAAACACACGACAGCTCTAGAACTGTTGTCTACCCAAACACACGACAGCTCTAGAACTGTTGTCTACCCAAACACACGACAGCTCTAGAACTGTTGTCTACCCAAACACACGACAGCTCTAGAACTGTTGTCTACCCAAACACATGACAGCTCTAGAACTGTTGTCTACCCAAACACATGACAGCTCTAGAACTGTTGTCTACCCAAACACATGACAGCTCTAGAACTGTTGTCTACCCAAACACATGACAGCTCTAGAACTGTTGTCTACCCAAACACATGACAGCTCTAGAACTGTTGTCTACCCAAACACATGACAGCTCTAGAACTGTTGTCTACCCAAACACATGACAGCTCTAGAACTGTTGTCTACCCAAACACATGACAGCTCTAGAACTGTTGTCTACCCAAACACATGACAGCTCTAGAACTGTTGTCTACCCAAACACATGACAGCTCTAGAACTGTTGTCTACCCAAACACATGACAGCTCTAGAACTGTTGTCTACCCAAACACATGACAGCTCTAGAACTGTTGTCTACCCAAACACACAACAGCTCTAGAACTGTTGTCTACCCAAACACACGACAGCTCTAGAACTGTTGTCTACCCAAACACACGACAGCTCTAGAACTGTTGTCTACCCAAACACACGACAGCTCTAGAACTGTTGTCTACCCAAACACACGACAGCTCTAGAACTGTTGTCTACCCAAACACACGACAGCTCTAGAACTGTTGTCTACCCAAACACACGACAGCTCTAGAACTGTTGTCTACCCAAACACACGACAGCTCTAGAACTGTTGTCTACCCAAACACATGACAGCTCTAGAACTGTTGTCTACCCAAACACATGACAGCTCTAGAACTGTTGTCTACCCAAACACATGACAGCTCTAGAACTGTTGTCTACCCAAACACATGACAGCTCTAGAACTGTTGTCTACCCAAACACATGACAGCTCTAGAACTGTTGTCTACCCAAACACATGACAGCTCTAGAACTGTTGTCTACCCAAACACATGACAGCTCTAGAACTGTTGTCTACCCAAACACATGACAGCTCTAGAACTGTTGTCTACCCAAACACATGACAGCTCTAGAACTGTTGTCTACCCAAACACATGACAGCTCTAGAACTGTTGTCTACCCAAACACATGACAGCTCTAGAACTGTTGTCTACCCAAACACATGACAGCTCTAGAACTGTTGTCTACCCAAACACATGACAGCTCTAGAACTGTTGTCTACCCAAACACATGACAGCTCTAGAACTGTTGTCTACCCAAACACATGACAGCTCTAGAACTGTTGTCTACCCAAACACATGACAGCTCTAGAACTGTTGTCTACCCAAACACACGACAGCTCTAGAACTGTTGTCTACCCAAACACACGACAGCTCTAGAACTGTTGTCTACCCAAACACACGACAGCTCTAGAACTGTTGTCTACCCAAACACACAACAACAGCTCTAGAACTGTTGTCTACCCAAACACACACACAGCTCTAGAACTGTTGTCTACCCAAACACACGACAGCTCTAGAACTGTTGTCTACCCAAACACACGACAGCTCTAGAACTGTTGTCTACCCAAACACACGACAGCTCTAGAACTGTTGTCTACCCAAACACACGACAGCTCTAGAACTGTTGTCTACCCAAACACATGACAGCTCTAGAACTGTTGTCTACCCAAACACATGACAGCTCTAGAACTGTTGTCTACCCAAACACACGACAGCTCTAGAACTGTTGTCTACCCAAACACATGACAGCTCTAGAACTGTTGTCTACCCAAACACATGACAGCTCTAGAACTGTTGTCTACCCAAACACATGACAGCTCTAGAACTGTTGTCTACCCAAACACATGACAGCTCTAGAACTGTTGTCTACCCAAACACATGACAGCTCTAGAACTGTTGTCTACCCAAACACATGACAGCTCTAGAACTGTTGTCTACCCAAACACATGACAGCTCTAGAACTGTTGTCTACCCAAACACATGACAGCTCTAGAACTGTTGTCTACCCAAACACATGACAGCTCTAGAACTGTTGTCTATTACCAGTAATACAACTCTTGTTTGAGCTGAGAGGAGGAAGTGAAGATTAATATGGCAGGAGATTTAGAGAGGACACATTTGAACAGATCCTGCTGAATTGCTATGTTACGACTTTAAATGAGTAAAGTTTTATCTCCAGCTTCAGGTTGTAGCAAGGGTCTCCAGTGCATGCTTACCTTGCTTGGAACGGGAAGGTTTGTTGAGATTCCACAAGACAACGGCACCATTTGTGGCAGCGGATGCAAGAAGATGGCCTGAAAAGATGTTGCCAATGTCAGTAATTGAAATATTTGAGAACAGGTCAAATGTAACTATTTGATTGCCCATGTTTATCCCGCATCATATAGAAGTTATAATTATTTTTATCTTGTTTCAAATAGATATGTGTATACCAGTATGTATAGGTATGTTTATCTTATTTGGTTACATCTTAAAATATACTACTCAGAAAAAGCTATTGTAAATATAAGGTATATTGTATGAAATCTGAACAACATTACTGATTCAAAAACTAAACAGTAATAAATTTTATAAAGATAATATCAATGTCAGCATTTATATTATTATTATATATATATATATATACATATACATATATATATGTATATATATATATGTATATATATATACATATATATACAACAAAAATAAACTAAATTATGCCAAATCCAACGAATGAAGGCACAGCTACAGACTAGATATTCTGAACTGGACAAAGAAGTGAAAAGGAAGATGAAAGCAGACAAAGAGCCTTCATCGAAAACCTGGCGGACGAAGCATAAACAATGACACAGACACAGAACATGGCTGCACTGTACAAGATAACCCAAGACACAGAACATGGCTGCACTGTACAAGATAACCAAGATAACGACACAGACACAGAACATGGCTGCACGGCACAAGATAACCAAGATAACGACACAGACACAGAACATGGCTGCACTGTACAAGATAACCAAGACACAGAACATGGCTGCACTGTACAAGATAACCAAGATAACGACACAGAACATGGCTGCACGGTACAAGATAACCAAGATAACGACACAGACACAGAACATGGCTGCACTGTACAAGATAACCAAGATAACGACACAGACACAGAACATGGCTGCACGGTACAAGATAACCAAGATAACGACACAGACACAGAACATGGCTGCACTGTACAATATAACCAAGATAACGACACAGACACAGAACATGGCTGCACTGTACAAGATAACCAAGACAATGACACAGACACAGAACACGGCTGCACTGTACAAGATAACCAAGACACAGAACATGGCTGCACTGTACAAAATAACCAAGATAACGACACAGACACAGAACATGGCTGCACTGTACAAGATAACCAAGACAATGACACAGACACAGAACACGGCTGCACTGTACAAGATAACCAAGACACAGAACATGGCTGCACTGTACAAGATAACCAAGACACAGAACATGGCTGCACTGTACAAGATAACCAAGACAACGACACAGACACAGAACATGGCTGCACTGTACAAGATAACCAAGACACTGACCGGCAGTTTTAAAACTAATGACGTCCCAGTGAAAGATATAACTGGAAATGCTGTCATCGGTGTAGCAGAACAGATCCAAAGATGGAAAACACACTTCGAGAGCATCCTCAACAAAGAAGCAGCAAGCAATCAAGCAGACATTCCAGAAAGCGAAGAGGACCTGCAGGTCAACACAGACCCACCATCTGTTGAAGAAGTGAGGAAAGCTATCAAGACCATGAAGTCAGGGAAAGCACCAGGGGTCATTGGTGTGAATGCAGAGATGCCGAAGGCTGGAGGTCACCGCTGGACCCTTGACAGAGATCTTTGAAGGTACAGTATATGGGAAGCGGAAGAAATACCTGGTGACTGGAAGACGGGGCCAATTGTTAAATTACCTAAGAAAGGAGACCTTAGCCATTGCAACAACTGGAGAGGGATCACTGTTTTGTCCATCAGTAGTAACGTTTTCAGTAGGGTAATCCTTGACAGAATTTCAGCAGCCCTTGACCCAATGTTGGGTTTAGGGATGGAAGATCTTGTGGGGATAAACAGCCAAACAGCAGACCCAATCACAATTGGAGGAAGAAATATTGAAGAAGTGACTGAGTTCACCTACATTGGGGCCAAGGTGACAACAGATGGAAACTCGGAATCTGAGGTCAAGACAAGGATCAGCAAGGCAAGAGGGGCATTTGCAGCTAAGAACATCTGGAAGACCAATAAGATCAGCAACATAACCAAAATCCACCTATTCAAGAGCAATGTCTTGAGTGTGCTGTTATATGCGGCGGAATCATGGAAGGCCACCAAAGGTATATACCAGATGCCGGAAGTGTTTCAAAAGAAGTGTCTCAGGAGGATTCTACGAATCAACTGGCCAAATAAAATCACTAAGACGGAACTCCATGAAAGGACAGACATGCAGCCTGTCTCTCTTGAAGTTAAACGCTGCAGATGGAGATGGATCGGACTTGTCTGCAGAATGCCACTGACATCCATTCTAAGAGTGGCCATGCGCTGGACCCCTGGTGGCAAGAGAGCGAGGGGGAGACCCAAGGAGACATGGAGGAGATCAGTGGAGCGGGAGGTGATGACACTCGGGTGGAGCTGGGGCAAGTAACGAGGCTGGCAGCAGACAGACAACATTGGCGTTCTTTGATATCGGCCTTAAGTGTGAACCCACATGAAGAGGATTAAGTAAGTATGTACATTCTCAGGTATATAGACATTTTTATTTTTTCTGTTTGGAATATCACTAAAATTAAATGAATAATCACATATTAGAAAAATAATGCATACAATGGAGAATTCTGACATCTATTTTTCTCAAAGGTACACAAACCATGATTACTGCAATATGGAATTTTTGTTTTACAAAATGTGTTGCATGCCTTTAAAAAATACTTTAAGTCTATAAAGATAATACTTTCTATAGTCAGTTTGCAATAAATTTGCCTTTTTAATAAGATGTACAGAAAATGGTGTGTTGTACCCACCATCAATAGGGTTCCATGTGACGTCAGCCGCACTGAAGTTGAGATTGAGGCTGCGTCCGACTCGAAGGTTGATTCGCTCCACGAACTCTCCATCCGCGATGTCAAATATCTTGAACACTGACAAACACATTCAAAACAACCAACACTGAAACTAACAAGACTGTGTATGGTTCTACTGACAACCTGATGTAGTTCTACTATAAACAGTCTCACGTATGTGTTTGACATGTTAAATATCCATTACATCTATTACATGTAATAACTCATGAGTAAATATATACTGTCTATATTACTGCATTCCAAATAAGTGTACACGTCAGAATAATAGTATAAGGTGGACGTGAATAAAACCACGATATAATATAGGCTGCCATTTGTAGTCCAAATAAACAGACACACATGTATGGTTAGTTGGTTATCTGAAATGCAACAGCAGTATGTAGTGCCATTTTGAGGAATTAAATTTTGAGTTGGATAGTTTTATTTTGAACTTTTTTGAGAGATTTCCCTGTTTTAGGAATATATTCTATTTCTGATCAATGTTACTTTAGTTCTATTTATTTATTTAAATTATTATGCACATGAGTTCTTTAAATATACAAATGAACGTTCCGGTAGGTGTCGTCACTTACCATTCCTGCCAGCAACGACAACCTGGGAGCAGTCCTTATTCACAGCGAGACAATTCAGGGGACTCTCCAGTGCTGTGCAGTGCATCTTGGGAGACATGTCACTCTCCACACAGGGCACTGAGGGAGGGAGGAATAATAAGTACATGGCTTGTGATAGCATGAAACAGGAAAACAGGATGGATTAAACATATATGTATAGCAATGGCAACACATCTTGCATATATATATAATGAGGAATGAGCTGCTACAAATGTGTGTTGCCACATTCTGTAAATTCCTTCAAAATCGACATCTACATACCTCAAATATGTGTCTGTAGATGAAATTTAAATAGCAATTTAGCAAAGGATTAGGATGATCCCTGATGCGATATTTCCACTTTTAGTTCTACAAATAGTTTGTTATGGTAAGTATATGTCATGATCTTTTATAAGGAAAACCTCTTAATGATGGGATCATAAAAAGAATAGGGCTTATATATTATGTTGCCTAAACTTATGAAGATACAGAGTTTATTAATTTTGTCAAACTATGTCAGTTTTAATATGTTAACCTGGTGTAGTAGCAGTGTACTGGACTGCTGGGTGGGAAATAGATTGCTGAAAAAACTGTTCATAGATAGGGATAGTGTTCAAGACATGACATAGTCTAGGCACTGCATATTGCGTTATTTGTGAAATTTTTATATTTTGTAATATGTTGTAATAGTACAATAACTAACTATACAGGTCGGGGGTGAACCAAACATAAGTATTACACTTCTGTTCACCCCCTTTCCACCAACATTTATGAGTATTTTTTGTTCACATGTTGAAAATGTTGTATTTTGAAATAACGGGATGTGCAATTGTTTTGTTGTTGCTGGAAATAAATTACTTACTTACTTAAGTGTTTATAATGATGTTCAAAACTTGAACTGTAATTCATCTGTAATGTATGATCTATCTAAAGTGTTTTTTACAGAGACAATACATGTTTCCATACAAGGGTTCACTGTGTAATACTATCAAGACTCTATGAAACAACAACAGTCAATCAAAATTAAAACTGTCAGATTATGACAGAAAAACCAACAAAGTTAACATACATTAAATAAATTGTATTGTAAACAATGAAATGTCAACACATGCACATATTTAAAAAAATCAGCTGGTTTTTCAGTACCAACTGCATGTAGTGGATACTATCACACTGGATATAACCCTGGTAATATACGATACGCAACCAAATCCCTGCAGTAGTCAATAATTTTAATATTTAGATTGTTTTAAGCGATATCCTAATACAAGAAAGTGACTGGTAATGAACAAGAGCTTGGTCATTTCAAAATTTTAATATCAATGTTTCAACAATTAACACAATTATATATTACTCCATCCTAAAACATATAACTTTAAGTGTAGTGGTATAAAACAGTACTGGTTAATAAAAATAAAAACAACATACACATAAGCAGGCAAGTGCACAATGAAAATAACTTTTAAGAATTTTCAAGGCTGTATACATTCACAAAACCAGATATATTCTTAATCTTAAACATAACACGATCTTTACTTGGTGATTCTGGTAAACTTGGCACACTATTAGCCAATCTGATGTTTCTTGTGGGTTACATTATGAGTGCGGTGCTTAGCAGTACATAAGCAGTGTAGCCACTAAATGGCAGCATGGGCCCACGGGGTGTACCACAAAATGACTACCTTTTACTTTTAGAGAACATGTTTAATCTATCTTTGGAGCCACTGAAAAATTACATAATGCTAGAGGGATATATAACATTGTGAAGCATTTTGAGGTGTTTACAATACTAAATATTGCATAATGCCTCTGAAGTATGTATGTCGCTTCAGGCTATGCTATAGTTCTATCTTTGTTCCAAGGTCAATCACTAACAAATGAATTCAATTGGTTGAAGCAAAAAATTCACAACATGTGCAATTTATGGAGACACTTCTCGTGGGACATTAATAACAGTATCTCAATTCATGTCAGTTCATGTTTCTACGTCTGCTCACTCTTACAGTGACACTGTGGGCTACTGATCCATTAATCAAGCGGGTAGTTGGGATATTACATAATTTCAGGGAGTGTTCAGTCTACAGCGCTGTGGTGCATTAAATCAGGTGTTCTCTGGCCAAACAAGTCTTATGTTCTCAATATAAAATAACAATAAGCGAATTGCCAAATCAACCAAACTTAGACATTCAACACAAAATAATATGTGCCAAGCCATAAACGTGATAACCAATACCTTGTTAGGTCAGGGATCATCTAGGCTGCAACAAAGAAATTCCACACAACGACTCTGAACACATGTTATAAGTTGTACAGTAAGTTGCTAGTAATAATAGAGCATGAATTCATATGACATTTCCCAAACAATCTGCCTGGACTCACAGACAGTTTAATTTCTCAGACAGTCCAGGCAGTTAAATACATTTTGTTATATAAAAAGTAAAAAAGTAAATGTAAGTTCGTATAATGTATAGTGCAATATCCAGCCCTTGCAACTCCACAAAACTATATAATTTATACTAATATATTAATTTATATATTTTCTTTTAAATATATTCACATTGTTAGCATACCATTTACACAATCAGCTGCTAATAACACCTTTTTAAAATCGCTTTCACTACCTAAATGAGTGACATATAATTGTGAACTTTTTTGTAAAGCGCTTTGAACAGAACTAAGGACTGGATACAGAGCTATAAGACTTTATTATTATTATTAATTTGTTCCATTCTTTTACAGTTGGCGAGAATGGATGCTTTCTTCTTGACAACCACATAATAATATCTTAAAATAAATAATTACTGTTTGATCCACTCTTAATCTGCTGGTTTCTGGGGTTGTTAAACCAAATTATTTTGAAGGCTATAAGATCTCTCAGTTCTGGAATAATTTTAGTTGCTATCCTCTGTAGTCTTTCTGGTGTATCTATATTACTCCTTTAATGGCTGCCTAAGCCCACCAGACCTGTTTTTTTTGCAATTTCACACCTCTATAAAGGCCATTTGTCGAGAACCACCATGTCTATGAAACACGAAAAGCTACAGTCTCCCATTAACTATTTAATCACTCTTTCTGCTTGGGCATATATATATATTAACTATTTAATCACTCTTTCTGCTTGGGCATATATATATATTAACTATTTAATCACTCTTTCTGCTTGGGCATATATATATATTAACTATTTAATCACTCTTTCTGCTTGGGCATATATATATATTAACTATTTAATCACTCTTTCTGCTTGGGCATATATATATATTAATTATTTAATCACTCTTTCTGCTTGGGCATATATATATATATTAACTATTTAATCACTCTTTCTGCTTGGGCATATATATATTAACTATTTAATCACTCTTTCTGCTTGGGCATATATATATATTAACTATTTAATCACTCTTTCTGCTTGAGCATATATATATATTAACTATTTAATCACTCTTTCTGCTTGGGCTTATATATATATATTAACTATTTAATCACTCTTTCTGCTTGGGCATATATATATATATTAACTATTTAATCACTCTTTCTGCTTGGGCATATATATATATTAACTATTTAATCACTCTTTCTGCTTGGGCATATATATATATATTAACGATGTAGTATAATACTCTTAAAAACTTTAAAGACATGATCAAGTAGTTTGAAATTATTTATTTATTATAAGACAATGGTCAAAGCCAAGGGTCAAGGCCACCAGCCAATAGCGGCCTTAGCTAAGTGTATGTTGTTAATAACTGTGTAGAATCTCAGCCCACCTCGACTTCATTTAACAATATAATTATATTTTTACCTAAATTTTATACATCAATGTTACTTCCATAATTTCACATCACCGCAGTGACATATTTCTGTTATACAAATTTTGCTATTTTGCACACTTTTGAGACCAAAGTAGTGTTCCGGTTTGCATCAACACATGCTGCCATATTGTACATTTCATGTGAGCAGTGTGCTAACGCATGGTCAGCATTGTGCAGATGCACAGACTAGTGCAAACCGAGTCGTTATTTGGGCCTGTAAAGTGCACCATTAAGATGCAATATTTTGTAATGTAAATATCCCAAGGATGTAGAATTATGGAACTGACGCACTGAGTGTAAATGTAAGTGAGGCATCAAATGATGTCAAAAATATAGTTAACAGCGAAATCAAGGTGGGCCCGGATTCTATTCAAGTGCCATGTTGTAAATGTCATGTTTATAAAATCAAGTACCAGTCATCAGCACTTGTGTCAAATCCGGACCTACCTCAATTTCGTTGTTACAACTGAAGTTTTGCCTAACTTTGGTAGCTCAGTGCATTACTTTCATCATTCAACATCATCCCAAGATAAGTGATATTATTGAGTGTATAGCATACATAACGTAATTATAGATATATATTAAGCAATATTTTTTGTTAAAAGTTAGCTAGAGGGAGTAATCTAGGGTAGATTAAAAGTACCCGGTAGGCAATTTGCAAGCGATAATTGGGGACATTAATGTAATCGGAACGTTGTTTACAAAGTAGGCCACTGGCAAAGTTAACGTAACGTGAATGACAATAGAATAACGTTATTTGAGATAATCGATGTAGTTAGATGAGTAATTAAAACCTGAAATAACAACCTTTTAAAGTGTATATTAGTACACGGGAAACAGTCTTTGTAAAGACTACCTTGTATCTAAGCCTAACTTGAATACATTATCATCGACATCGTAACTAGGTAAGGCACGGTGTGTAACTGTGTGTTAAAAAATATAACTAACTATAACCTAAACAATCTGGTGTCAATTGTACACAGAAAAGTCTTTTCAAAGACTATAAAAACTATTTTGAACATAAATAAATTCTGATATGGCACCTTGCAAGCGGCAACTCAGGGCAAAACGACACTTAGTTTGCAACGACTGCCAGAGCTGGGTGGATTTTGCGTTGTCTGGCTGTCCAAAATCATGGGCAGAGACCAAAGATGACGGATTCACCTTTCGGTGTATGGGGTGTTTGAGGGTGGAATGTCTGATGAAGGAGGTGTGTAAGTTGACGGATATAGTGAAGGAGATGGAGGTGAGACTCAACATAGAAATAGATGGAGCAGAGAGGGATGATGCGGAGAGAGTTGAGAATTCTACAACACAGAAGGAGCAGAGTTGTGACACGGAGACTGAAGAAAGGAGACTGAGAGGAGGGAAGGTGACCGGTGTGAAGGAACAAGAAATTGATTAGACAGAGGAAAAGTGTTCGGCAGAGGAAAAGAAAACGGGTCAGTGGGGATAGATCAACAGGTAGTCAGACTGTAGAGAACGAGGAGAGACGCGACAGCGATACAGGTGGTGAAGAGGTAGATACCAGAGGCAGTTGGTAAGACTGTGAGACAGAAGACTGATGGAAGAAGACAGAGAGTTCAGCAAAAAACAGAAAACATGGCAGGCGTGAAGGTGACGGGAGAAAGTGACCATAGTGAAGGAGGTAGCCGGGGAAAAGGGACAGGAGAGGAGAGAAGAAAATGTGATGGGAGGAAAGATGAAGGGATGAAAGGAAGTGAGAGTAAATGTGCTAGAAGAGAAGATGACAGGAGGAAAGGGGACAAGAGAAAACGCGACAGGAAAGAAGGGAATGGAAGAGAATGTGACAGGAGAGAAGACAGCAAGAGGAAAAGACAACAACCAGACATATGCAAACCGGAGGAGCTACTCCGAGGCAGTGATTGAGGGGGCAAGGAGAAAAGAGAGTGTTTATGGGCGATTCAATTCTGAGAAAAACAGACAAGACTATATGCGATGGGAAGGACGTTGTTGTATGTCTACCGGGGGCTAGGATAGAACATGTGACCGAAAGGGTAGAGAAGGTATTGGGGCATGGCAAGGGAGGGTCTATATTAGTACACGTAGAGACAAACAATGCAGACAAGGAGGGAACAACTGGGATAGTTCAGAAGTACAGACATCTAGTGAGGAAGCTAAAGAAGACAAGAGTGGAACAGATTATTCTCTCAGGAATTTTGCCAGTAATGGGAGGAAGGGGGGCAACATATAGAAACTGTAAGAGGATGGCGATCAACGCACTAGTTGAGCAGATATGTGAAGAAGAGGGCGTGGGATTCATAGATTTATGGGGATACTTTGTTGGGAGGGAAGATATGTACATGAGAGATGGCCTCCATCTAAGTGGGAAGGGGGCAGCAGTATTCTCAGAGAATCTGCTGCGATCTGTTGACAGTGGGACAGGTTGCATCTATTTAAATTAAATTCGCAGGGGGAACTCGCAGAGAAGCCTGAAACTGGAGGCATAGATAAAGACAGCAAAAATATTTCAGCAAAGAACAGTCTGGAAAACTGTTCTGAAGCTGGATATAAATGTGTTTGTTTAAATACATGGAGTATAGTAAACAAAAGAAATGAACTAAACATTATGGTAGAAGATATTGACCCTCACATAATAGGTATAACCGAATCATGGGCAACCACTGATATATCAGATGCCGAATTAGGACTGACAGGATATGTAATGTTTAGGAAAGATAGAATAGGAAGGGGAGGTGGAGTTATTTTATATATTAAAGAATCTATCCAGGCTTATGAAATAAAATTAGACAAAGAAGCAGATTACGAAGAAGCTGTTTGGTATAACATAGTTACAGGAAACTCAACGTTAACGGTTGGATTAGTTTATCGAAGTCCAAACATAAGCATAGAAGAGAATGAAAAAATACAAAACGCTATAAGGGAAGTGAGCAAACGGGACTGTGTTATTATGGGGGATTTTAACCATGAGCATATAAAATGGAAATCTCTACAGAGTATGGGTAGTGAGGACCACAAGTTTTTAGTTTTACTACAAGATAGTTTCCTTTCTCAACATGTGCTAGAACCAACCAGGGGAGAGAATGTGTTAGACTTAGTTTTGTTCTCACAGAATGAATTAGTTGACAATGTTAAATTATGTGAGCCTCTGGGAAGTAGTGATCACAACCAGATACATTTTACCATCAAAGTAAAATCAGAAAGAAATAATAAAAAGCAGTTAAGGAGAAATTTCCACAAAGGAAGATATAAGCAAATTATGAAATATTTAGCAAAGATAGACTGGAATAACACACTGAAGAATAAGACAGCAACAGAATGCTGGAATATCTTAAAGAATTAAACAGAGCCAGAAAGAAATACTTATCGAAAGAAGCCATTAGAAAAATTAAGTATAAACAAATGATGTGGAAGTCATATAGACGTACTGGAAAAGCTACAGCTGAAATTAGAAATTCAAAGAGAAGCTATGAACATAAATTAGCTTGTAATATAAAACATGACAGCAAGAGTTTTTATGCGTATGTTCGAAGCAAACAGAAAGTTCAGGATAAGGTCGGTCCTCTAGAAGATAGTGCTGGAAATATAATATCAGACGGATTCTTAATGGCAGAAGGCCTAAATGAGTATTTTAGTTCAGTGTTTACCAGAGAAGACACTAGTTCACTGCCAGTACCAGAGGCTAAGTTCAAGGGGGCAGATTCAGACTATTTAGGACAATTAATTGGAACCCCAGAAATGGTAGCTAACAAAATAAGGGCTATGAAGGATAATAAATCACCTGGAGTGGATGGGATTCCACCCAAACTACTATTGGAAATTGTAGAACAAATTAGCATACCGCTTGCAACAGTTTTCAGCTTGTCATTAGAAGAGGGAGTGGTTCCTTTAGAATGGAAAGAAGCAAACATTATACCGTTATTTAAAAAAGGTTCGAGAAACAAGTCAAATAATTAAAGACCAGTTAGTTTAACATCAGTGATTTGTAAATTATTAGAAAGACTAATTAAAGATCACATGGTGGATTTTCTTGTTAAACATAACTTGATAAACCCATCTCAACATGGGTTTCTAAAAGCGAGGTCATGCTTAACAAATGTTGTTTTTTGGAAGATACCACTAAGTGGGTAGATGATGGATCACCAGTAGATATCATCTACTTAGTTTTTCAAAAAGCTTTCGACAAAGTGCCACATCAAAGATTACTGCTTAAACTAAAGGCCCATGGCATAGGAAATGTTATAATTAACTGGATAGAAAAATGGCTTATTGACAGAAGACAACGGGTAGTTGCTGATGGGGAGACTTCAAACTAGAAATCAGTTTTGAGTGGGGTTCCACAGGGATCAGTACTGGGACCTATATTATTCTTAATATATATATAAACGATTTGGACGATGATATAGCTAGCAAGGTGTTGAAATTTGCAGAATATACAAAAGTGTTTAGGATTAAAAGTGATGGAGATAGACAGCATTTACAAGATGATCTTGACAGGTTGATCAAATGGTCTGAAAAGTGGCAAATGTTGTTCAATTTTGGGAAATGTAAATGCCTTCACACATGACATGGGAACGAATATGTAGAATATACAATGGGGGAACTGTACTAAGTACAACTGTAAAAGAAAAAGACTTAAGGCTGACAATTAGTGCTGACATGAAGGTTTCAGAGCAGTGTGGAATTGCAGCTTCAAAAGGAAATCAAATCCTTGGATTGATTAGACAAAATATAGCATATAAAGAAAAAGAACTAATAATACCGCTGTACAAAACAATAGTTAGGGCTCATTTAGAATATTGTATACAAGCGTGGAGGCCATACCGCAAGAAGGACATAGATATGCTAGAAAGAGTACAGAGGAGAGCGACTAAAATGATACCAAAACTGAGGGATCTTAGTTATGAAAACCGCCTAAAAGAATGTGGTTTAACAACACTAGAGACCAGGAGATTGAGAGGAGATCAGACAGAAGTGTTTAAAATATTGAATGGTTATAAAAAATATTGATAGAAATATGTTTTTTTCAGTTAAGAAAGATAGAAAGACTAGAGGACATGAAGTTACATTAGTAAAGGAGCAGTGTAGATTAGACGTAAGAAAGTTCTCATTTTCACAAAGGACTGTGAATGAATGGAACAGATTATCTGATGATTGTGTGGGTGCTAGTAGTGTGAATGTTTAAAAATAAAATCGACACATACCTCAGAAGGGCTGGATATATGTACATAAAAGGGTTGGACTCTCGATAAGCCAAAGGGCTTCCTTGTCCACCTGCCATCTAAAGTTAATTCTCTGGATGGCAATCTTGTTAAATCCCAGGCATAGGCCTATTTATATTAAGAAAATACTGTCTTAGCACACTTTTAAAGCCAACAATTTTAATAGAAACCCGGTTTGCACTAGTCTGTTCTGTTACCGCATCGTGCACGTAAAATGATCGAGATAGCAGTATATGATGATGCAGACCGGGTGCTATTTATGCCGCCTCAAAAGTGCACTAAGTCTAAGATGCAATATTCTTAAAGTTAAACGTAAATATGCCTGGGATAATGTTGAATAATGCATATTAATGAAATTAACAAACTGAGGTATTAAAGTTAGGCAACACTCAAGTTATACATGTACATCGAAATCGATAACGGGAAAAACCATTCGGTATATAAATATAATATAATCGCGTGGTCACCCCATCATGGACAGCATCATGCGATATAACATAAAGTTGATAAACGGCGAAATCGAGGTGGGTCCGGATTCAACACAAGTGCACAGTCAGCAATGTCACCCGTAGGTTCATTGGCAACACATCATAACCCGAGTAGGTGCCCGGGCACTAGAGCTAGAGGGAACACAGAATGACGGATACTGACTCCGAGTGGGACGAGCTGCCGGGTGAGGGCGATACTGAGTGAAATTTACGAAGTAAAGTCACTCTAACAATATTTATTTTAGTACATATGCTACCATTGTGGTGTTGTGCATTACATCAAAACATAGCATAACACACGTACATTTGTCGTGCACAACCGTCGTGGCATTTTGCATTTTTCGATTAGATAAAATTATGTGACGGTTCAAAAGCGCTACCCAGGGATTCCCCGATTTGGCATCATCAGAAAGTGGGGTAGACGTCACCGATATGCGTGCTTTCAGGGAGCATCCAGTATTCTGAAGTCATGTTAAAAGTACATGTGCAGTACGCGTCATATTTCATATATTTACTATCACCAGTATATACGTAAATTTCAGGTATATTTTGAAATTCCATAGGTTTTTTTAAATATTCAGCTTATACCGTATCACCACGAATGCATCTTTAAAATGTATAATTTATCCCTGTGACGTCGTTACTTTGCGTGCACATCTCCCGTGGTTTTCTGTTTTGGAAGTTCCAACGGCGTTTACTCTAAACTTTTACAATGCTCAGGCCCAATTCTCAGTCAAACCAACATGGACCAAACTATAACCGGGGCGACGCTGGGTTCCGATCACCGATGCCGCTGCCAAGATCGCGATACCAAAGTCCTCCACGTTTCCATCAACAATACGTGCCGTATTTCTCGGGTCCTGGTGGTACTCCGCCGCCGTTTCCGAGTCCTCGTGGAGGGGGGTGTCGGTCACCAGCAGGCTCGCCGATGAGAGAAACTTTCAGGTAGTTCTCCAGTCATCGGAGTCATGACAGTATTTTTCCACTCACCGCTGTCCCAACCCAGCCAAAGTCTCATACATTCACATCTACATTCCATAGGATTCATATTTCGAGAAGCGGAGAGAGCATCTCCTGGCTTCTTGCAAGTTGCTACCCGTTAACGTACAAATGCCCTTAACTTTAAAAGGCTTAATTTTATGGTTGACCTGAGGCTGATGTACAAAAAGGGTTAGTGTTAAGTTGAAGCTCTAACGCCTGGAGGCACCAGGATTCACAACCCGGTTCCTCTGAACGACAGTTCAGCATTAGCACTCTTATATAGCGCAGTATCCAGTCCTCAGGACTGGTCAAAGTGCTTTACGCTTTACTCCCTGATAGACCTGTTCAATCGAATACCATCTCGAATTCTCTGGGAAGCATTCAGCCATGCTGCAATAACTACACAATTACCCACCACTGTCTATAGCTAGGTTCTCATTCATACAGCTGAGTGAACTGAAGCAATGCAGAGTAAACAAACTTGCCCAAGGTTCGACATCGCCATACAGGATTCGAACCCGGGTTCTGTCAGTCAAGAGTCCGAAGCTCTTACCGCTGAACTACTGCACTCCATGATGTGCAAAAACTTTGGCAATTTTGTTCATCATACGTTGCCTGTGTCTTGGAAGAGCCAGTATTTAATCCTAGTTCTACCAGGTGTCTATGCCAGAGGAAATAAAAGACCCCATACAAGGAAATGGAAAAAACCTGTCATCGACTCACTGAGCAGTGGTCTCATTTCTCAAACCCTTATGACAATAATGGGCAATTGCTTGACCGATGGTCATTAATGTAAGGAGAAGAAGGTTTTACATGCATTTGCACGTGGAGGGGTAGCAAATAGCCACCACCTTGAGAAGAGGCTAGATACAATTCACAGGAATCGCTGTAGTCTTAATTACCTGCCCATTTGCGCCATTTCACATGATTGCATAATTGTATCAATTTAATTTAAAAAAACTTATATATATAGGTAACTTCTAACATGCCCTATGTTTGTCTGCTGCAGTTCGCCACCCATGTACAGCAGTTACAGCCAGCAGCAGATGCGCTCTCCAGCCCCTCGGTACAGGGCTCAGATGAACACAAGTTTTGGTAGTCCTTCACCCTTCTTCAACAACTTGAACAGAAGCAGTGGCAGTGGCACCCCAGACAGCTTCTTGAGCACACCTTCAACAGGGTCAGAACGGAGCGGCCGGGGAGGACGATTTAGCCACAAGGTATATAATTCACAGCACAGAGTGAGCATTTTTTACAGTTCAATAAAAGAAGACGTAATTTTGCAGTTCGTCATATTTGAGATGAGCTGACATTCCATGACAGTCATCAATAGAGCGATTTGTCTCATACTATTTGCTAAAATCGTTTGCTCCCGACCGAACATGTAAATCATTTTTTTTTTTTTTGCTATATCTGATGGCTTCACATGTTTTTTTAAAGAAAGTAAGAGCATATATTTAATATTAGTGTTTTTTGGGCCGAAGGTCCAATGGACTATTGCCATCACTCTGTGTCCGACGTCCGACGTTAGCTGTGTATCTCAGAAACCATTCAGCAACTTTTTCTCTAATTTTGCATAAACATATCTTAGGGCACTGCCACTATGCACGAGAAATCAGTATTTGATTGAATAATTCTAAGGGCTCCCTAGGGCCTCCGAGGACCCCAAAACTGGTAAAAATGTAACATTTTGCCTATTTTTTCAAAAACTGTTCAGCAACTTTTTCTCTAATTTTGCACATACATTTCATGTGCTAGTGTCACTGTACATAAGAAATCTGTATTTGATTGAATCATTCTAAGGGCACCCAATAACCCCTAAAATACTAAATTTGCTAACTAAATTGTCCTCCACAGCAGAAGCTCTATTTATAACTTGATGGCAAACCCTTTTCTAACAACATCTGTGTCTTGCATTGATCAGAGGTTGTCTTTTGTGTTATTTCAAAAATTGTTCAGTAAGTTGTTCTCTAATTTTGTATAGACGTCTCTTAGTGTGGTGTCACTCTACACAAGAAATTTTTATTTGATTGAATAAGGGCATCTCAGGGCCTACCAAAAAGCTAAACCCTTTTCCAACAACATCCCACCCCACTGCAGCTAAGATTCTCTGGTTTCAAAAACTCTTCTGTAACTTTTTCTCTAATTTTGCATAGACATTTCATGTGGTAGTGCCACTATACACAAGAAATCTGTATTTGATTGAATCATTCTAAGGGCACCAAAGGTCCCCTAAAATGCTAAATTTGCTAACTAAATTGTCTACTGCAGGAGCAGCTCTATCTGGCTAATCCCTTTTCCTACAACATCTGTCACACCTCACTGTGGAAGTGGGCTGCCTGGTGGAAACTATGACTAATCTGCAATTGGTCACTGGCAGAGGCTTCCAGGTTCCTTTTCTGGCACAATACACAACATCTACTGCTAGGGGATAGTCTCAAGGGCCCTTCTCAAAACCAAATCACTAGATAGTGTACACATTTTGGGGGGCTGTGTCAGCCTTCTTCTCATGTGATGTAGAGTTACCACAAGGAAAAAACTTGTCTCCTTTGTTATTTGCTATTTAGCTGAATGATTTTGAAAACTCTGTTAGTCATAATTATAAGGGACTTGACATGGCAGCTGGTTAAATTTACAACCTTAGTGATGATGATGTAGACATTTTCTTGAAAATGTATGTTCTACTATATGCTAATGATACTAGAATGATTCAATCAAATACAGATTACTTGTGTATAGCGGAACTATGTTTCCAATAACTGTTCAACAACTTTTTTTCTAATTTTGCGTAGATGTATCTTAGGGTGCTGCCACTATACACAAGAAATCTGTATTTGATTGAATCATTCTAAGGGCACCTCAGGGGCCCCCAAAGTGCACAAGTTTTACATTATCTAGTGATGTGGTTTTGAGAAGGGCCCTTGAGACCACCCCAACAGTAGATGTTGTGTATTGTGCCAGAAACTGTGCCAGGCCTCACTCCTCTCTGCATTGTTCCATTGAGACCTTGACTAATCTTTAATTGGTCTCAGGCAGAGCAGATACATTTGATCCCTGTTAAACTCAGTTGCCTGCAGCTTTTAAACCGTATCTTCAAAACTATTGATTTTCTATAATTGCAAGTTGTGTTTATTTTGATGTTCATTTAATTATAAAATGGTGTGACTGTGGTGTTTATTGGTTAAAGATGTATTATCACCTGTAGGTGACAAACATAGAAAATTAATATTCTGGACAACTGTAGAGTGAAATATCCTACACTATTGATATCAAATGCATTCTACTGTTCTGTTTACACTTGCCATGCCTTGTGTAGACATGGTACTATGTAAATCAATTGTATCAATATAGACTAATAATTACATATTCACAGTATAGTTGACATCTGAAACAACCAAATGTCAACCATTAGAAGAGTTGACATAGTTCCATTATACACAAGAAATCTGTATTTGATTGAATCATTCTAGTGTCATCAGCATATAGTAGAACATACATTTTCAAGAAAATGTCTACATCATCATCACTAAGGTTGTTGTAAATTTCACCAGCTGCCATGTCAAGTCCCTTATAATTATGACTAACACTGTTCAAAATTCAGGTAAATAACAAATATCAGAGGAGACAAGTTTTCGCCTTGCTGTACCTCTACATCACATGAGAAGAAGGCTGACACAGCCTGGCCCTGTTTTTTTAAGTATTCAGTTATAACATTACCAATACCACATGCCTTTTGTTTTTGAGTTTTTTATTTGCATTAGTACCTCATTTTCCATGAATGGTCTGTTTATGTGTTCGTTTGACTGGGAAATCTTTCTTGGATCAAAAGGTATCTCACTAGCTGCAGTTTCACTTTCAGGTTTTTCACAGAGTTTTTCAAAGTGGTTCATAAACTTATCCAGTAAAATATTTCCAAATTTTTCACTGCTGTTACTTGCTTTATTAAGTATATCCCAGTATTCTGCAGGCTTGCTATGTTTTAGGTTGCGCAAGTTTTCATGTAACTGTTTATAGTAGCATTTTGATATTTGTTTTATAAAGCATTTATACCCACTAGCCAATTCTCTTAACTCTGCATTAGCTTCGTCATTTTTTATTTTCTGTAGTCTACCTTTTGCTCTCAAATAATCTGTCCTCTTAGTTTTACACATAAAGACATAATCTGGCATAACTTGCTAAGTCTTTGTAGCAGCACATTTGTACTTCCAGTGTATCATTGCAACATAACATACATACTGTGTGCCACATTTGAATGTCATGCATGTAATATTTCCATGCAATCCATTTGCATATATAATATAAAACTTCGACAGCCGTTTTCTTCATTTTCACTTTTTGACCCTTACCATGTTCAATGCTCCATAACTTCGCCAATTTTTGTAGCAGTCATAATTTTTTAAACCGTGTAAAGCACCCTACCCAACCTTTATAAGAACGTATGAAAACAATACAATTTTTCCGACTTATCACTCATTTGGTCAGCTGGTGTCACATATCGACGAATTAGTCCAAAGGACTTCAGGGCCTCTTGGCCCATTTTTTTAGTGCCCAGCACTTTTGTGAATTCATTAGATTTGTCTGTTGTGTATGATAATAATATATTGAAAGTGCTAACTTCAAGGATATTCAGTTTTGAGTGGATGAAGTTGCATAAGTTTCACCATGATAAAACACAAGGAAGCAGTTACTCACTTGTATGTCATTTTGCCTGTTGCAGAGTTCTCCATTCCGTGACTGTGGTGACATACGCCAGTATGTCAGCAAGGGCATGTTATCCGACCCATGGGAGAACCTGATGCCAGTTAGTGACACGTCACTGTCAGGAGGTGACGTCAGGTGAAGACGGTCTCACTGCATCGCCACAAAGACATTGCTCGTGAGCCTCTATACAGACTTGGTCATTGTACCGAGGTCTTGATCTATGAGATGAGGATCCTCAGGAGAAAGGGGATTTACCCCTGGGATCATATGATGAGGTCGCAGATTGTTGACAGGAGATCAACATATTGTGTGAATCACAGTGATCTATCCAGGATCATGAGGTGTGGGTCATGCTGTGTGGTCGCTGATCTGTGGATCTTGAAGCGGTTGTGGATGACAGATCATTAAGTGCAGATTTGTGAATGGATTGACAGATGGTAATACTCTCAGATTTTAAAGACGTTTCAGTCCCATACACGTATGCAAAACTGATGGATATATGCTCGGACAAACAGAACAACAGAGACCAAAACTGATGGATATATGCTCGGACGTACAGAACAACAGAGACCAAAACTGGTCATAATACTGATACATCATATATTTCTATATTATTCAACAGGTTATTTCGGAAAGTCTCTGTTGATACAACATAAGTTTCTAAAATACCTATATAAGCACTAAAGCCAGAGCTCGTAGGGGTGTCATCATAAATGGTTAGGTAAAAACTAACGAAGTCTAATCAATTCCAACTTGTGAACAGTTGGTTAGGGATGTTAATAAAAGTGAGATTATGAAGGTAGATAATGACATAAACTTGCTGCTAACACTCTGGTAACAGGAAGTGACTTCCACACTGCTGTGGTAGCAAAAGAGAAAGCCCTACTGTTATATATGGGAACCTTCATTCAAGTTTGTGTGTTAGCACACTGGCATCTAGTATTTAATAAATTCCTCTCACAAGCCAGTTCTTCAAGACTTCTGCAGTAATTCTTGAGGTGAAATGTCTTATGAAAACAGGGCACATGTCAGTGTGTTGGGAGAAAGGAAGCCTATTGTTCTCTTTGTTGGGTTTAGGGATATTTTTAAAACGACCACATGTACATTTTTATAGGCCTAGAAAATATGTAGTCATGCCGGATACATTCAGTATTGTACCTTGTAAATACCTTTCTATGAACGTTTATTTAAATTTACTTGGGAATTATTGCATGTCGTCACAAAATGAAAATGTTACATCTAATGTAATCTAGAATAATTATTTGTTTGTAATCGGTGATGTTGAACTTGCTCCAGTTGTGTATTTTATTTATGCAATAAAATGTGATGCCAACAGCACTGAAATGTAATCACACATCATATGTGTGACGTGTCTTTTTACTACGTTTAATGAACAACATTTTGGCAAAGGTTTTCAAGTGTCAAGTCCCATATTCACACTATGTAAAATTTGCATTTATTTTAGTGGACATTATAAGGAATATCCTGGATCTTTATCAAACTATTCCAAATATCCGATGTTCTTTATGTATATGTAGTCATGTACACAGTCCAGGCAAAAATGGGAATTTGAAAGAAGTTCCTTTTACAAGTTTTAGGCAATGTTCCTTATATTGGAGTCCACTTAGAGTTTACAGTAATTATGTATTTGCTGCAACATTTTTATTTGTTAAAATCGAACAATAATCCAATCTGTCACAAAAATCAATGACACCTGACCGTTTGTGTTTTACATTTTGGTTGTATTTTTTATTAATTAAAATATGACTTGTGATAACTTTGTTGTACATTATTAACCCAATGACCATATTGTATTGTAGATTGTTTTTAAATGTATTGAATGCTCATTAATTAATATTTTCTTACATATTGGTTTCACATATATCTTGGTTGTTGACGAGCAGTTGTTTAAAAAAATAAAGAGTACAATTTTATATTTTTCACCGAGAATATACAAACGAGTGCCAGTAAAAACCGGTACAACGGTGTTGTGGATATCGCATTAAGTTGGTCTCGTGAGTCTCCCTTTTGGTATATTTTGTAAACAAAATGCGTTTGCGCCGCCGAACCGTTTTAATAATATACCTTCAGATTTTGGTTACATTTTTAAATTATAAGAAATATAATGCGCTCGGACAATGGTCTAAGCTCAGACTGGTACAAGTGGTAAGTGCATAGATCAACCGCTAAGCCTGTTAATTCTACCAAAATACGATTAACGGAAACTATCTCATTAAATTGATCGACGACGACGGAACGTCGCCATGATTTAATATTGTGTTGCTTTTATTTTAATTTACCCGTAACATTTTAAAGCTAAACACAAATCGAAACCAGCTGCAGCTGTACATGTCTAAGACAATGTGATTATTACATATCATCTTATTAAATAATGGTTTGTTCCACTTTGTTAGTGCACTGGTTCTCGGGCGCCAAGTACGACGCCATTCAAATATATATAGTCACCTACTCGGTTTCTGCCCTATCTGAGTTTCTGCCTCATTACGATTATATAGCTGGATCTCATATTAAATGCATCGTTAGTCAGATATATCGGACACAATGAGCAAAGGACCTCTACAAACTTGCGACATAGTTATTTGTCTCACATTAAAATGAGGGAAACAGATTTTTGACAGATATTTTGATAGTGAACGCACACCACGTGACTACAGTGCTCCATATCGGTGACGGTGATGTAAACAACCGTAATATTAAAATTTCTCTGACGAAATTGTAAGCAACTATTCACCCTAATCACCACATGAAAATTAACGAACAGCCCGTGAAGTTTATACAGTGAATGCGTTGCAATTTGTCGCACAGTGATGATTTTGAACACGATGAGACAGAAACCGAGTGCTTCTGTTTGGTGCGTGAAGTGATTATCGTCTTACGAATATTGTAAGTATTTCACTAAAAACAACTTATTTCACGCTTCGTTTGCATGCCATTGATGAAATAAGTGGTTCTGATTAATAATATTGATACGTTGCTGAACGATTTCAAAAATTGTTGGTGAAAACTGCATATTATGCTTGCGTAAGGCAGAAACCGAGTGGTCCAATATACTGGGCATGCCGAGAACATGTCCCTTAAATTGGCTTAATATAAACATGACAGTTTCATAAAAATCTGAAGAACTTGTTTGCAAAATAGATCCATATTGTAACTTTCTACCACGTATTTAGTTCATGTTATGCAAACAAATCGTTAGTCTTAGTCAGACAAGTTGATTTTAGTGAAATACTTTCAATTTTGGTACGAAAAATTACTGCCTCACGTAAACACTGCTATGCACATTAAGCGTCGGGGTGGTTATAACCAATGAAAGCCAGGTGTTGACACAATTAAGTCACGCTCAATTCTCATAAGTAATACAGAGATGGCGCCAAATCTAGCAACTAGATCTTGCGAGATTCAGGGGTGCATCTTGGAGTCTGACAGATAATAATCCGGTGACTATACTGATTGCGAGGCTTTAGAGATTTATCATTTAATTTTTTAAGTGTACTCGGACACCCCTACATCTACACAATAGTGTAGCGATGTGTAACAACAATAAAGGGACATGTTATTATAGTGTACGGGATATGCATGATTGATATTGATGTAACTGTGTTTAGTAACGATGTAGAGATGTGCAGTAATAGTGTAGCATATTGCTACACTATTACTGCACATATGTAGTAATGGTGATGTTTGGCATAATAGGTGTGGAGTAATAGTACATGGATGTATTACAGTAGTAATAGTGTAGGAGTGTGTAGTAAGAGCGTGTCCTAATGTGTAATAATAGTGTGTGTGTGTGTATAGTACTGGTGTAGTGGTGTACTGTAATGGTGTAGGGATATATAGTAATAGTATATCTAATAAAAGCTAGTGTAGGGATGTGTAGTAACTGCGTAGGTTGTGTAGTTAAACATGTAGGGGTGTAGTAATAGTGTAGGGATGCGTAGCAACTGCGTAGGTTGTGAAGTTAAACATGTAGGGGCAGGGGTAGAACTTCAGCATTTATTTTACTAGACAGCAGGACTAGTAAAGACAAAAGTTTACTAGTCCGCCAAAAGGTTTACTAGTCCTGCAAATAAAAAACATAGCACAAATTTAGGTCACAACAATTTTATTTAAAACACAAAAAACCACAGTGTCATCCAGGCCTGGCGTTAACACTGCCTGTCAGTCAGTCAGTGTCACTCAGAGTCGGAGGCACTACTGTCATCACAGTCGGTGTCACTGCTGTCAGTGTAACTACTACAGTCGGGCCTTGGCCTAAGCGGCTGAGTGTCTGGCCTCCGGGCTCCACCAGCACTCCACAGCTCGATTGCCTCCTTCGGTTCAAATGCAGCGATGTCTGGTGAACTCAGCTGAATGGTCAACAGATCAGTTAGTCGATCTGCCTTCAGGACTGACCGGATGCTGCTCTTCGTCAGCTTCAGCTGACTGAAGCCTCTCTCCGCATCAGCCGAGCTGGCTGGCAGAGTCAGAATGGCGTCAACAAGCCCAAGTATGTTTCCATACTCTGCCTGGTGGGCTGCATTGACACTAGACCATGTCAGCTGTCGCACGTCTGGGGACTGTTCATACAGGATCATCTTCAGAAGTGTCCACTCCGTCTCCACACTGGCAGTATCGATGCCAGCGTCGCGAAGCACAGGGCCAAAATGGTTGTTGAGTGTGGCCACAGCGTCATTTCCATAATCACCTGCAGCTTCAGGCCACAGCTTGAAGCTAACGATTGATGATGCACGCACAACGTCCGAATTGCTGTCAACGAAGCGACCCTCCAGACAGCTGACCAGGTTGCCCAAGATTTGCAGTCGGGTCTGCTTGGCGAAGACAGCACCTGTGAGTGTCTCACCATGGAAGTCTTCCATGCGCGCCAGGGCACGCTCCTTGGCAGTTGTGGTCGTCTTGTACATCACAAGGGTGGCCACAACGGATGTCAGCGTGGCATGTACATCAGCAACTGTCGCAGTCACTGTCTGAGCCACCAGCGACAGCTTGCTCAGAACAAACAGCACATCGAGAAGGAAGTGTGCCATCTCGATGATGTCTCGTCGGTGCAGTGTCGCCAAAAAGCCAATGGCCTTTGCCTTGGCATCTCCGAAGCCCCCGGGCACTTGCATCTGCGTCAGATGCAGGACATATGCTGGATATCCCTTCACAAGGGCCTGCAGTGCCTTCAGCAGATGTGGCAACCAGCGAGTGCCACCGACACGTGGTGGAAGGGCACATGGCAGAGACAATGTGTCGAATGCTGCCTTCAAGTTGCTACGGTTCAGTGGCGAGTGATGGTAGAACAAGTAGAGGCTCAGGAGGAGACCGCTCAACTTTGTGTACATGGGCAACCGACACAATGCGTCCTTATATGCAAGTTCCAGGCGATGCGCATAGCAGTGGATTGCTTGCAGACACGGCTGCTCATTTCGGAAGAGCGTGGCGACACCGTTGGCTGATCCGGTCATAACAGCGGCGCCATCACTGCCGAATCCGACAAGCTTCTTCATGAGTGTCTCTTTCGGGATGTGGAGGTAGCGCTCCACGACACCGTCAATTGCCCGCTTGATTGACGGAGCATCTGCCTTGCCGACGTTCTCAATACCAGCGAAGGCAGTAGAGACGACACCATTCACTGCATACCTCACGTACACTATCTCCGCTTCCGTGATGGACGCATCTGTCGTACCGTCACTGATGAGGGCGAGAAAGTGAGCACTCTCCAGGTGCTGTGCGAGGTGACGGCGCTCAACCTCAGCGATGGCACGCACGAACTGCTTGCATGCCTTGTCATTCCGATAAGTGTTCCCCACATCAAGGCCCTTCTGTGCGTCCAGGGTACACTGCCACACATAATCTGTGAACGGACGCCGGTGCTTTGCTATCGCGTGACAAGTCCTGAAACATCCAATGCAGGAAATATTAAATATAATAGTATTAAGTAAATACTGAGTATAGTCACAACATAACAACCTTCCTCAGCAAACAGTGAATACTAAAAACATCCTCGCTTTCAAAACAAAACTTGACGAAGATTTGAAGATGGGCAGGTTTAAATTTTAATAAAAGCACAAAAATCACAAGACAAGCCACGTTCTCAAAACCAAAAATATGATGCATAAAGGCGGGAAATACAACACTAAATAGTATTACTTTTGAACCCGAAGATCCAGGCAAGTTATAACACAGATCTACATCAAATGCAAATTAATAATTTCCCATGGCATTGTTTACTGCACGGCACGCTTGAAATGAGAGATAACAGAGAAATGAGGGATAATAATTTAAACCATATAGTGCTAACCCTAACAAAGTACAATCAAACACAATATTTTTTTACATTTTATAACATTATATCACATGGGTAACATAATTACCTAAACAAATGCGTCAGACGGTCCATGGTGGCCGTGTTCAGCGCTTGGATGGCTCGGTGGGCAGGGGCAGTGCCGGGACGGGCTTCGAACGCAGTTTGCCGGAAGACAGCTCGTGTTTGCGCCTCGCTTGTACTGTGTGCGCGTAGCAAGTCTGGACGAAAGTTGTCCGTGCCAGTCAAGAACGCATTCTTGCCACGGACACCAGTTACGTTGTGTGTCCTGCACACTTTGCAAAACATGAAATCGTTGTCGTCATCGTAGGACAGCCAAGTGTGGTCTCGTTCCCAAACCTTCAAATAGCCACGCTGTCGTTTCTGCTGGTCGTACAGCGTGTCCCGTTCTCGCTTTTCCACCTTGCGTTTAACTTCTGGTTTTGCAACCCCAGTTAAATAACGATGCATCGTGCGTAAACGTAACAAAATAATTAGTAATGAATTAACAAAATAATTGATGTAGAACTGAAGATGTGAACCGTATTCGAAATCCGCGCATTTGAAAATAGACGCGAAAATGGACGCCAATTGCGCTCATTAGCCGGTACCCCTCTACATGATACGCTAAGCCAAACAAAACGGTCGTTTCAGATTTCTATGTCACACAACAACCAATCAAAAGTACCGTTTCACTGTCGATTCACATTAGGTGAAGATTTACTTTGTCAATTGTACGGTTGGTGGCGCCACGCAACAAGCTGATTTTTACTAGACAGCCGGACTAGTTGGTAGGCCGGTTTTACTAGTCCGCCGTAATCTTTACTAGTGTACGGACTAGCGGACTAGTGGGTAGTTCTACCCCTGTGGGGTGTAGTAATAGTGTAGGGATGTGTAGTAACTGCGTAGGTTGTGTAGTTAAACATGTAGGGGTGTAGTAATAGTGTAGGGATGTGTAGCAACTGCGTAGGTTGTGAAGTTAAACATGTAGGGGTGTAGTAATAGTGTAGGGATGTGTAGCAACTGCATAGGTTGTGTAGTTAAACATGTAGGGGTGTAGTAATAGTGTAGGGATGTGTAGCAACTGCGTAGGTTGTGATGTTAAACATGTAGGGGTGTAGTAATAGTGTAGGGATGTGTAGCAACTGCGTAGGTTGTGAAGTTAAACATGTAGGGGTGTAGTAATAGTGTAGGGATGTGTAGCAACTGCGTAGGTTGTGTAGTTAAACATGTAGGGGTGTAGTAATAGTGTATGGATGTGTAGTAACTGTGTATAGGGTTGTGTAGTTAAACATGTAGGGGTGTAGTAATAGTGCAGGGATGTGTAGCAACTGCGTAGGTTGTGTAATTAAACATGTAGGGGTGTAGTAATAGTGTAAGGATGTGTAGCAACTGTGTAGGTTTTGTAGTTAAACATATAGGGGTGTAGTAATAGTGTATGGATGTGTAGTAACTGTGTATAGGGTTGTGTAGTTAAACATGTTGGGGTGTAGTAATAGTGTAGGGATGTGTAGTAACTGCGTAGGTTAAACATGTAGGGGTGTAGTAATAGTGTATGGATGTGTAGTAACTGTGTATAGGGTTGTTTAGTTAAACATGTAGGGGTGTAGTAATAGTGTAGGGATGTGTAGCAACTGCATAGGTTGTGTAGTTAAACATGTAGGGGTGTAGTAATAGTGTAGGGATGTGTAGCAACTGCGTAGGTTAGCAACATGTTGGGGTGCGTGTAATAATAGGTGTAGCAACTGCGTAGGTTGTGTAGTTAAACATGTAGGGGTGTAGTAATAGTGTATGGATGTGTAGTAACTGTGTATAGGGTTGTGTAGTTAAACATGTTGGGGTGTAGTAATAGTGTAGGGATGTGTAGCAACTGTGTAGGTTGTGTAGTTAAACATGTAGGGGTGTAGTAATAGTGTATGGATGTGTAGTAACTGTGTATAGGGTTGTGTAGTTAAACATGTTGGGGTGTAGTAATAGTGTAGGGATGTGTAGTAACTGCGTAGTTAAACATGTAGGGGTGTAGTAATAGTGTATGGATGTGTAGTAACTGCGTATAGGGTTGTATAGTTAAACATGTAGGGGTGTAGTAATAGTGTAGGGATGTGTAGTAACTGCATAGGTTGTGTAGTTAAACATGTAGGGGTGTAGTAATAGTGTAGGGATGTGTAGTAACTGCATATAGGGTTGTGTAGTTAAACATGTAGGGGTGTAGTAATAGTGTAGGGATGTGTAGCAACTGCGTAGGTTGTGTAGTTAAACATGTAGGGGTGTAGTAATAGTGTATGGATGTGTAGTAACTGCATATAGGGTTGTGTAGTTAAACATGTAGGAGTGTAGTAACAGTGTAGGGAGGTGTAGCAACTGTGTAGGTTGTGTAGTTAAACATGTAGGGGTGTAGTAATAGTGTATGGATGTGTAGTAACTGTGTATAGGGTTGTGTAGTTAAACATGTTGGGGTGTAGTAATAGTGTAGGAATGTGTAGCAACTGCGTAGGTTGTGTAGTTAAACATGTAGGGGTGTAGTAATAGTGTATGGATGTGTAGTAACTGTGTATAGGGTTGTGTAGTTAAACATGTTGGGGTGTAGTAATAGTGTAGGGATGTGTAGCAACTGTGTAGGTTGTGTAGTTAAACATGTAGGGGTGTAGTAATAGTGTATGGATGTGTAGTAACTGTGTATAGGGTTGTGTAGTTAAACATGTTGGGGTGTAGTAATAGTGTAGGGATGTGTAGTAACTGCGTAGTTAAACATGTAGGGGTGTAGTAATAGTGTATGGATGTGTAGTAACTGCGTATAGGGTTGTATAGTTAAACATGTAGGGGTGTAGTAATAGTGTAGGGATGTGTAGTAACTGCATAGGTTGTGTAGTTAAACATGTAGGGGTGTAGTAATAGTGTAGGGATGTGTAGTAACTGCATATAGGGTTGTGTAGTTAAACATGTAGGGGTGTAGTAATAGTGTAGGGATGTGTAGCAACTGCGTAGGTTGTGTAGTTAAACATGTAGGGGTGTAGTAATAGTGTATGGATGTGTAGTAACTGCGTATAGGGTTGTGTAGTTAAACATGTAGGAGTGTAGTAACAGTGTAGGGAGGTGTAGCAACTGCATAGGTTGTGTAGTTAAACATGTAGGGGTGTAGTAATAGTGTAGGGATGTGTAGTAACTGCATATAGGGTTGTGTAGTTAAACATGTAGGGGTGTAGTAATAGTGTAGGGATGTGTAGCAACTGCGTAGGTTGTGTAGTTAAACATGTAGGGGTGTAGTAATAGTGTATGGATGTGTAGTAACTGCGTATAGGGTTGTGTAGTTAAACATGTAGGAGTGTAGTAACAGTGTAGGGAGGTGTAGCAACTGCATATAGGGTTGTGTAGTTAAACATGTAGGGGTGTAGTAATAGTGTAGGAATGTGTAGCAACTGCGTAGGTTGTGTAGTTAAACATGTAGGGGTGTAGTAATAGTGTATGGATGTGTAGTAACTGCGTATAGGGTTGTGTAGTTAAACATGTAGGAGTGTAGTAACAGTGTAGGGAGGTGTAGCAACTGCATATAGGGTTGTGTAGTTAAACATGTAGGGGTGTAGTAATAGTGTAGGAATGTGTAGCAACTGCGTAGGTTGTGTAGTTAAACATGTAGGGGTGTAGTAATAGTGTATGGATGTGTAGTAACTGCGTATAGGGTTGTGTAGTTAAACATGTAGGAGTGTAGTAACAGTGTAGGGAGGTGTAGCAACTGCATATAGGGTTGTGTAGTTAAACATGTAGGGGTGTAGTAATAGTGTAGGGATGTGTAGCAACTGCGTAGGTTGTGTAGTTAAACATGTAGGGGTGTAGTAATAGTGTATGGATGTGTAGTAACTGCGTATAGGGTTGTGTAGTTAAACATGTAGGGATGTAGTAATAGTGTAGGGGTTTGTTGTAATACTATAGGTGTGTGCAGTATTTAGTAAGTGTAGGGTGGTACTAACATTGTAGGTTTATGTAGTAAACAAACTAGTAATAATGTAGAGATATTTAATAATAATGTAGGAGTATGTAATAATGTATGGATGTCATACATCTTACTAGAAACAGTAATTGACAGGCACTTGTAGTCGCCTCCATCTGTGTCAGTCAGCTGTCAGGGGAGAGTGGTGTTGCAGATCTTCAACAGTGGTGACCAGGCGTCCACTACCAACTACCCACACATGCCTGACCACCACAAACAGTGGCTGGAGGGGCCGGGAGAACTCACCCCGGTAAGTGGTCAATCACTGACCTACTGACCAACGTCTACAGCTGCGTGGCTCTGTTAAGAACAATACAAATAATGTAGTTTTAATATTTCTAATCGCATGCATGCAAGCACACAACACACACACACAGTTAACTGGGAACTTTCCAAATAATCAATTGAATATGTCCAGATTATGTTCATTGATGACTGATTTTATTATGAAGTTAGATGTACAGATGTGATATCTTGGAGGTGTGTCACTAACTCGCTTACTCGATGCCGAGTTAGTTGTTTCACAAGACCTGTGCATGACGACATGATGTCTGGCCGTTGCAGATCGGCATGTGGCAGCAGTACACCCTGGGTGGCTTCTTCAGACTCAGATACGCCAACTACTTGAGCACCGTGTACAGCAAACATCAGGTATCACACAACAAGGTCTTTCGTTTGTTGTCTAAATTCCCTTGTGATGTGGAATGACCACGTTGTAAAATGAGGATCTCTCCTCTGATGTCATGACGTCTTGTCTCCATCTCTCCCACTCTCTGCCACACATGTACCACCCTGGTACATCTTCACAAAGTTCACACAGACATCTATCTTAACACTGTTCTCTTATGCCACCCTCTCTTGGCTTGCATTTTATGTACAAGCATCTTCTGCCCCTCACATAAGGGATGGTTTCTTATGTTTGCAAAAATAAAAAATTATGTGTTTAGTTTTGGTTGAACCACGCCCTACTAACACTTGCTGCGCGTGGGACTCATTGTGATATTTATGATCAAATGTTGCTATTAACATTTCACTTGCTAGGTGGTGTCATTTAGTGATTTATTCCCCCTGCCCTAGATGGTGGTGACCAAACCATTCGTCCTACATAATGCGACACATATTTTGGGACTTTGAAAACTGACGTGGACATCCCTAATCTTTACCATCTTTATCGATGGACAGTTTCTTTTCTTATCTCTCTCAGTTGAAATCATCTCACAAATCGCCCCATGTTTCTTCCCCCACAACCCTCCGTGTGTTGTCTTTGTCCCTGGCTTCTCTCGCTCATTTCAGAGCCTCCTTCAGTCCACCTTATTTTCATTATCATCAGTTGTAACTTTGTACAATGTAGATTTCAGGGTACAAAATGACTGCAAATGGAAGGATATTTCTGGGTGAGAATAAAGCAAGAGATAGGAGATTTTGTGATAAAAATATACAGCTGGCAATGAAGTTTTAGCATTCTTTATTACATAAACAGGTGGATGGATGTTTACGATTCAAATTGTCAGGATGTGTTGGGGCGTACTTATGTGAAATTGGCAGGAGGGAAGTTTCAGGGTTCAAAGTTGGTAGATCTGAATTAGTTGGTGCTGTTGTTGCTGTTGTCATGGTGATAGATACGTGTCGAGAGCGCGGACGTCGACTGTCGACTGATGAGTGCACAGTGTCACCTAGCGGGACTGTACCCAGCCATCAGTCTTCGCATCCCGCTGCAGCCCGTACCAATCCACAGTCTCCCAGCGGACCAGAAACATGTGAGTGGACGACACTACTTATTTATAATTGCTGAATCTGATGTTCCATTGGTCTGCTTAACTTAGGCGATGAGTCAGTAAACATGTCATCATTAATAGTGATATTTGATGTCAATTTGTATACGTAATACTGATCTAAGTCCATGATTATCATCAGATGTATACAAAATACTAGTAAAATAATGAAGTATAAAAACAGTCCAACTTACTGCATTGTTTTCCTGTGCAGGGCCAGATGATAGAAATTAATTTAATCTTGTAAAGTACCATAAATTCTGTACTTCTAGCCACGGCTTTAATTTAACAAGATTGCCATCCAGAGAATTAACTCTAAATGGCAGGTGGACAAGGAAGCCCTTTTGGCTTATCGAGAGTCCAACCCTTTTATCTACATATATCCAGCCCTTCGATTTTATTTTTAAACATATTCACACTACTAGCACCCACACAATCTTCATATAATCTGTTCCATTAATTCACAGTCCTTTGTGAAAATGAGAACTTTCTTACGTCTAATCTACACTGCTCCTTTACTAATGTAACTTCATATCCTCTAGTCTTTCTATCTTTCTTAACTGAGAAAAACATATTTCTATCAATATTTTCATAACCATTCAATATTTTAAACACTTCTATCTGATCTTCTCTAAATCTCCTGGTCTCTAGTGTTGTTAAACCACATTCTTTTAGGTGTTTTTCATAACTAAGATCCCTCAGTTTTGGTATCATTTTAGTCGCTCTTCTCTGTACTCTTTCTAGCATATCTATGTCCTTCCTGCAATATGGCCTCAACGCTTGAATAGAATATTCTAAATGAGGCCTCACTATTGCTTTGTACAGCGGTATTATTAGTTCTCTTTCCTTATATGCTATATTTCGCCAAATTAATCCAAGGATTTTATTTCCCTTTGAAGTTGCAATTCCGCACTGCTCTGAAACCTTCATATCAGCACTAATGGTTAACCCTAAGTCCTTTACTTAGTACAGAACCTCCCAATGTATATTCTACCTCTTCGTTCCCATGTCCTGTGTTGAGGCATTTACATTTCCCAAATTGAACAGCATTTGCCACTTTTCAGACCATTTGATCAACCTGTCAAGATCATCTTATAAATGCTGTCTATCTCCATCATTTTTAATCCTTCTAAACACGTTTGTATCATCCACAAATTTCAACACCTTGCTTGTTATTTCATCATCCAAATCGTTGATATATATTAAGAATAATATAGGTCCTAATACTGATCCCTGTGGTACCCCACTCAATACCGATTTCCAGTTTGAAGCCTCCCCAACAACTACTACACGTTGTCTTCTGTCAATCAGCCATTTTTCGATCCAGTTTATTATACCATTTCCTATGCCATGTCTATCTTTACTAAATATATCCTCGTGTCCTTATAACTGTTGTAGTCTTCATCATTTCCATACTCTGTAGAGATTTCCATTTTATATGCCCATGGTTAAAATCCCCCATAATAACACAGTCCCGTTTGCTCACTTCCCTTATAGCGTTTGTATTTTTTCATTCTCTTCTATGCTTACGTTTGGACTTTGATAAACTAATCCAACCATTAACGTTGAGTTTCCTGTAACTATGTTACACCAAACAGCTTCTTCGCAATCTGCTTCTCTGTCTAATTTTATTTCACAAGCCTGGATATATTCTTTAATATATAAAATAACTCCACCTCCCCTTCTTCCTATTCTATTTTTCCTAAACATTACATATCCTGTCAGTCCCAATTCGGCATCTGATATATCGGTGGTTGCCCATGATTCGGTTATACCTATTATGTGAGGGTCAATATCTTCTACCATAATGTTTAGTTCATTTCTTTTGTTTTCTATACTCCTTCCATTTAAACAAACACATTTATATCCAGCTTCAGAACAGTTTACCAGACTGTTCTTTGCTGAATTATTTTTGCTGTCTTTATCTATGCCTCCAGTTTCAGGCGTCTCTGCGAGTCCCCCCTGCGAATTTAGTTTAAATAGATGCAACCTGTCCCACTGTCAACAGATCGCAGCAGATTCTCTGAGAATACTGCTGACCCCTTTCCACTTAGATGGAGGCCATCTCTCATGTACATATCTTCTCTCCCAACAAAGTATCCCCATAAATCTATGAATCCCACGCCCTCTTCTTCACACATCTGCTCAACTAGTGCGTTGATCGCCATCCTCTTACAGTTTCTGTATGTTGCCCCCCTTCCTCCCATTACTGGCAAAATTCCTGAGAGAACAACCTGTTCCACTCTTGTCTTTTTTAGCTTCCTCACTAAATGTCTGTACTTCTGAACTATCCCAGTTGTTCCCTTCTTGTCTGCATTGTTTGTCCCTACGTGTACTAGTATAGACCCTCCCTTGCCATGCCCCAATACCTTCTCTACCCTTTCGGTCACATGCTCTATCCTAGCCCCCGGTAGACATACAACAACGTCCTTCCCCTCGCATATAGTCTTGTCTGTTTTTCTCAGAATTGAATCGCCCATAAACACTCTCTTTTCTCCTTGCCCCCTCAATCACTGCCTCGGAGTAGCTCCTCCGGTTTGCATATGTCTGGTTGTTGTCTTTTCCTCTTGCCGTCTTCTCTCCTGTCACATTCTCTTCCATTCCCTTCCTTCCTGTTGCATTTTTTCTTGTCCCCTTTCCTCCTGTTATCTTCTCTTCTAGCACATTTACTCTCACTTCCTTTCGTCCCTTCATCTTTCCTCCCATCACATTTTCTTCTCTCCTCTCCCGTCCCTTTTCCCCAGCTACCTCCTTCACTACAGTCACTTTCTCCCCTGTCACCTTCACGCCTGTCATGTTTTCTGTTTTTTGCTGAACACTGTCTTCTTCCATCAGTCTTCTGTCTCACAGTCTTACCAACTGCCTCTGTGGTATCTACCTCTTCACCACCTGTATCGCTGTTGCGTCTCTCCTCGTTCTCTACAGTCTGACTACCTGTTGATCTATCCCCACTGACCCGTTTTCTTTTCCTCTGCCGAACACTTTTCCTCCGTCCCTCTGTCTTCTTAATTTCTTGTTCCTTCACACCAGTCACCTTCCCTCCTCTCAGTCTCCGTGTCACAACTCTGCTCCTTCTGTGTTGTAGAATTCTCAACTCTCTCCGCATCATCCCTCTCTGCTCCATCTATTTCTATGTTGAGTCTCGCCTCCATCTCCTTCATTATATCCGTCAACTTACACACCTCCTTCATCAGACATTCCACCCTCAAACACCCCATACACCGAAAGGTGAATCCGTCATCTTTGGTCTCTGCCCATGATTTTGGACAGCCAGACAACGCAAAATCCACCCAGCTCTGGCAGTCGTTGCAAACTAAGTGTCGTTTTGCCCTGAGTTGCCGCTTGCAAGGTGCCATATCAGAATTTATTTATGTTCAAAATAGTTTTTATATAGTCTTTGAAAAGACTTCTGTATACAATTGACACCAGATTGTTTAGGTTATAGTTAGTTATATTTGTTAACACACAGTGACACACCGTGCCTTACCTAGTTACGATGTCGATGATAATGTATTCAAGTTAGGCTTAGATACAAGGTAGTCTTTACTAAGACTGTTTCCTGTGTACTAATACACACTTTAAAAGGTTGTTATTTCAGGTTTTAATTATTCATCTAACTACATCGATTATCTCAGATAACGTTATTCTATTGTCATTCACGTTACGTTAACTTTGCCAGTGGCCTAATTTGTAAACAACGTTCCGATTACATTAACGTCCCCAATTATCGCTCGCAAATCGCCTACTTTTAATCTACCCTAGATTACTCCCTCTAGCTAACTTTAAAAAAAAATATTGCTTAATATATATCTATAATTACATTATGTATGCTATACACTCAATAATATCACTTATCTTGATCAAATATCCTTATATTTTTGCAAGTTTGCTACACCAAATTCAAACCAGTTCACCACCGGAAGTTCCCAGTTTGTTACACTAGTATGTAGCCTAAATGATAACGATGATGGCAAACTTGGGGTGCAGCTTTAAATATAGTAATTTGCCGAAAATATTGTGAAAATTGGCTCACTGGGTTGTTAGTAGTAACATTTATAATAAGTGAAAAATCTACAGAGAAAACAAAGTCGGATGTATCAATAAAACATTGTACAGTATTACAACTGCCACTTGTGCAACAAAATTCATTATATAACATAAAAACCTGTGTCTATAAAGTGTTCAGAAACAAAGATCAAAACTTACGAAAACATTAAAATCCATCTTCATCAAAGTCACTTTCATCGTTGAAGAATGAACGCCATGCTGTTCCGGCAGTGTTATTCCATGTATCTGTGCCGCGCGCACTGGGCAAACATCTTAAAATATGTTGGCATCATCCATTTCACAACTAAAATCTTCCAAAGTCACTTTCACTGTCACAATCAAAGAACGCTGCCTGGAACAGCATGGCGACGTCGTCCCGCGTATCCGCGGTAAAACTACAAGATATAGGTAAAACCACAAGATACATCCCTTGTCACACTGCGTTCTTGCATGGTGTGA
Organism: Paraescarpia echinospica; assembly: GCA_020002185.1. Taxonomy (NCBI): domain Eukaryota; kingdom Metazoa; phylum Annelida; class Polychaeta; order Sabellida; family Siboglinidae; genus Paraescarpia; species Paraescarpia echinospica. The sequence continues at coordinate 91,185,797 of CM034531.1, read as the reverse complement.
TTGCACTGAGCAGTGCTCAGGCGCTGTGTTAGACTGCAGTTCCCAGTTGGGGTTTAGTTTCTATTTTACATTTCGCACAGTAAATTATACTCATCATTGATATGTACTGATCTGTCTTCATGGTAAATCACCGTTACACTTGTAAAAATTGTCACATTTGTAAACAATATTAACACTTGAGTGTGCTGTCACAGTGTACACACACTAGTAGCAAGTTTTGTTCCCTTTTCTGTAGTGGTCTGTCAAGAATTCTTGCCACCCTGTGGTGACCACTTTTACCATAGTAAAAACAGACTCGGCAGAAATCATTCTTTGTGTTCCACTAAGGCAGAGGAGGTCACATAAGTAAACAAGTCTCAAAATACACATTAAAGATTACATAGGGGTGGTGTGGTCATCATCATGTATGTGAGAAAATCAGTTCTTAGTGGTGAATGAAACATACGTTCATGCAAATTGATGGTAGTAGCAATTTTGGATTGAAAAAACGCACGCCACGTTTGGATAAACCAATGCTAAATGCATCATTTTTTACTTTGCGTGTGTATGAGATGATCCCTTATTGTGAGAAACCAGTGTTGTGCCAGAAAAGACCCACCATGTGGTGCATCTGTCCACAGATGCTGGAGTTCAATGAGCCATGTCGTCGCTATGACATGCTCTTCCACGAGGCTACACAATCGAAGGAGGCACGCAACCTCGTCAAACTCAACAAGGTGCTGTGTGTACTCTCAACACTTACTCCTTTTGTAAACATACAAAGTCTCATAGGTTTTATCATGAATTCATCTTACACAATATAATCTATATCGTTGTCAAATTTTTATTCCAGCAATTTGTTTTATATTTGACACACAATAGACTGCATTGTTTAACTTGTTCAATAAACAATACTGAGAAAGGAGGAAGTGAACTTCTGATGTAGGCATATAGCTCCACATCATACATATATTTCACACAAAGTATTATCAAATAAATATAAGCATTATTAATACTAGTATTTCAACAATGATAACATATCACAAAATATTCCTACATATTTGTACTCCTGTGTTTGAACTTAAGTCTGTATAGACAAGTAACCAAGGATTACTGCTCTTTCTAACATATTCACTTCACTGTTGTAATGTGTATGATACGTCTCTATGAATATCAACCTTCTGTCTAGTGCATCTCCCAACAATTATTGAGTTTCCAATACCTGTTGACCAAGTTTAATATGCCCAGTCGTTCATGCAGTCATAGGATGAGCACACCATTAACACGTGTAAAACCAATAACATTACTTTCCCCACACATTCAGGGTAGACATCCTACTGACAAGACAATTTAAATTAAACATATCTTCCAACAACATTGATCTGAGTAAATTATTTCACAAAAAAAGGCAGACTGTATGAGAAAGTTTTCATAAAATAGGTCATTTTAAAGAAATCAGACATGGGTAACTTTAGTAGCTTTAAACAGTACTAACTTAATCCTCTTCCTGCCGACTAGTTCATAAGACAGACACAAACTCTTTTATGTTACTTTGATCAAATAAAAAAGCATTCGCTGTCGATAGTTGTGTGAGGCACCAATTTGTTCCTGGTGGCGGTTACATGATGACCTGTCTGTTGCTATGGCAACAGGAGTTCATGTCGAAGGTGACGGAGGCAGCAGGCTGGCCCGAGTCAAACCTGAAGAACATGTGGAAGACTTACGAGGCCCTCTACTGCACGGTGAGTGAGGCAGGGAGGCCCTGTACTGTATAGTGAGTGAGACAGTGAGGCCCTGTACTATATGGTGAGTGGGACTGTGAGGCCCTATACTTCACAGTGAGTGGGGCAGGGAGGCCCTGTACTGTATGGTGAGTGGGGCAGAGAGGCCCTGTACTGCACGATGAGTGTAGCAGGGAAGCCCTGTACTATACAGTGAGTGGAAAGGGAGGCTCTGTACTGCATGGTGAGTGGGACAGGGAGGTCTTGTACTGCATGGTGAGTGGACAGGGAGGCTCTGTACTGCATGATGAGTGGGACAGGGAGGCCCTGTACTGCATGGTGAGTGGACAGGGAGGCCCTTTACTGCATGGTGAGTGGACAGGGAGGTCCTGTACTGCACAGTGAGTGGGGTAGGGAGGCCCTGTACTGCATGGAGAGTGGGACAGGGAGGCCCTGTACTGCATGGTGAGTGGACAGGGAGCCTCTGTCCTGCATAGTGAGTGGGACAGGGAGGCCCTGTACTGCACAGTGAGTGGGACAGGGAGACCCTGTACTGCATGGTGAGTGGACAGGGAGGCTTTGTACTGCACAGTGAGTGGGAAAGGGAGGCCCTGTACTGCATGGTGAATGGACAGGGAGCCTCTGTCCTGCATGGTGAGTGGGACAGGGAGGCCCTGTACTGCACAGTGAGTGGGACAGGGAGGCCCAGTACTGCATGGTGAGTGGACAAGGAGGCTTTGTACTGCATGGTGAGTGGGAAATGGAGGCCCTGTATTGCACAGTGTGTGGGACAGGGAGGCCCTGTACTGCACAGTGAGTGGGACAGGGAGGCCCTGTACTGCATGGCGAGTGGGACAGGGAGGCCCTGTACTGCATGGTGAGTGGGACAGGGAGGCCCTGTACTGCATGGTGAGTGGGGCATGGAGGCCCTGTACTGCATGGTGAGTGGTAAAGGTGAGTGGGGCATGGAGGCCCTGTACTGCATGCTGAGTAGGGCATGGAGGCCCTGTACTGCATGCTGAGTGGGAAAGGGAGGCCCTGTACTGCATGGTGAGTGGGGCATGGAGGCCCTGTACTGCATGGTGAGTGGGAAAGGGAGGCCCTGTACTGCATGGTGAGTGGGAAAGGGAAGGCTGGAGGAAACAGAATATGTCCACATAAATTGATAAGGAGATGCACAGTGAGTCATTGGCGTTTTGAAACAGGGAGAGCAAGTTTTCCATTATATTATCAAGAGTAAGTGGTGCCACCATGGTGATGACACATAGACACATGTGACCTGTCACACTGAACCAAGTGTTGAGATGCACAGACCTACACTACTCTCAAGCCAAACATTGAATCAAATGCTTACTTTAATATCTCACCTTTCGATGTCCCGTTTATTTTCCTTGACAAATAATCCAAAACTAATAAAATACATGCATTCATGAACCAATATATTAACAAATAATAGACAATGTGAGTAAAATGGCCTTGTTTCTCAAAACATCACAGTTTTTAAGTTTGAATCAATTTTAGAAAAAAAATCAAAAACTATTGAAGATATTTCAACAAATGAGGTATCATTTTAATGCTTATAATGATTTGTGGAATTCAAAAAGATACAAAACTCCATACAACAATTTTGCGACTTAATATGCACTTTGCCATAGCAGGTCTCGTATCAGATTACATAAACACACACACGCCCTCACTCACACACACGCATGCCCGCACTCACAAACGCATGCTCGCACTCACACACACGCATGCTTGCACACAGGCACGCCCACTCACACGCCCGCACTCACACACATGCATGCCCACTCACACGCACGCACGCACTCACATACACGTACGCTCACACACACACATGCCCGCACTCACACACACGCATGCACGCGCACACACTCATGCGCATTAGTTATAATGTTATATGGCTAATCGTATATTTAGAGGATGTTTTTTGTCATGACAACAGAAGTCTCACAACATCAGTCTGCCTAAGTGGGCGAATGAGTCAGTGTATGAGAGACTGGGCAGTCTTGCTGCTAAACAGTACAGGTTCCTCGCCTTCACTGCCGAGATGCAGCATCTCAAGGCAGGTTAGTACAACAGTCACGCACAGTCACGAACAGTCATGGTCTGTCACAAATAGGGTTACTGACAGTCACGGAGAGTCAAAGTCAGTCATGGACTGTCACGGACAGTCATGAACAGTCACGGACAGTTGCAGTCGTGAACAGTAACAGACAGTCGTAGACAGTTACAGACAGTCACTGACAATGATGAACAGACAGAAACTGTTACAGATAGTTATAGACATTAACAGTCAGTCATGTACAGTCATGGACAGTGACGGTAGCTGATATAATTAGTGTTGCTTACCTGCCAACACTGACTGGTGCATAGCTGTAAGGCTGCTGACAGAAATCCATAAGATCACAACTGAACCCGTGTGAATGTATATGTTCACTGGCTGGCCATACATGCTCAAAGGGAATGGCATGTGTATATGTTCACTGGCTGGCCGTACATGCTCAAAGGGAATGGCATGTGTATATGTTCACTGGCTGGCCGTACATGCTCAAAGGGAATGGCATGTGTATATGTTCACTGGCTGGCCGTACATGCTCAAAGGGAATGGCATGAGTATATGTTCACTGGCTGGCCGTACATGCTCAAAGGGAATGGCATGTGTCTATGTTCACTGGCTAGCCGTACATGCTCAAAGGGAATGGCATGTGTATATGTTCACTGGCTGGCAGTACATGCGCAAAGGGAATGGCATGTGTATATGTTCACTGGCTGGCCGTACATGCTCAAAGGGAATGGCATGTGTATATGTTCACTGGCAAGCCATACATGCTCAAAGGGAATGGCATGTGTATATGTTCACTGGCTGGCCGTACATGCTCAAAGGGAATGGCATGTGTATATGTTCACTGGCTGGCCGTACATGCTTAAAGGGAATGGCATGTGTATATGTTTACTGGCTGGCCGTACATGCTTAAAGGGAATGGCATGTGTATATGTTCACTAGCTGGCCGTACATGCTCAAAGGGAATGGCATGTGTATATGTTCACTGGCTGGCCGTACATGCTCAAAGAGAATGGCATGTCTGTATGTTCACTGGCTGGCTGTACATGCTCAAAGGGAATGGCATGTGTATATGTTCACTGGCTGGCCGTACAAGTTCAAAGGGAATGGCATGTGTATATGTTTACTGGCTGGCCGTACATGCTCAAAGGGAATGGCATGTGTATATGTTCACTGGCTGGCCGTACTTGCTCAAAGGGAATGGCATGTGTATATGTTCACTGGCTGGCCGTACATGCTCAAAGGGAATGGCATGTGTATATGTTTACTGGCTGGCCGTACTTGCTCAAAGGGAATGGCATGTGTATATGTTCACTGGCTGGCCATACATGCTCAAAGGGAATGGCATGTGTGTATGTTCACTGCCTAGCCATACATGCTCAAAGGGAATGACGTGTACATGTTCACTGGCTGGCAGTACATGCTCAAACGGAATGGTATGTGTATATGTTCACTGGCTGGCCGTACATGCTCAAAGGGAATGGCATTTGTATATGTTCACTGGCTGGCCGTACATGCTCAAAGGGAATGGCATGTGTGTATATGTTCACTGGCTGGCCGTACATGCTCAAAGGGAATGACGTGTACATGTTCACTGGCTGGCCGTACATGCTCAAAGGGAATGGCATGTCTGTATGTTCACTGGCTGGCTGTACATGCTCAAAGGGAATGGCATGTGTATATGTTCACTGGCTGGCCGTACAAGCTCAAAGGGAATGGCATGTGTTCACTGGCTGGCCATACTTGCTCAAAGGGAATGGCATGTGTGTATGTTCACTGGCTGGCCGTACATGCTCAAAGGGAATGGCATGTGTATATGTTTACTGGCTGGCCGTACATGCTCAAAGGGAATGGCATGTGTATATTTTCACTGGCTGGCCGTACATGCTCAAAGGGAATGGCATGTGTGTATGTTCACTGGCTGGCCGTACATGCTCAAAGGGAATGACATGTACATGTTCACTGGCTGGCCGTACATGTTCAAAGGGAATGGCATGTGTATATGTTCACTGGCTGGCCGTACATGTTCAAAGGGAATGGCATGTGTATATGTTCACTGGCTGGCCGTACATGCTCAAAGGGAATGGCATTTGTATATGTTCACTGGCTGGCCGTACATGCTCAAAGGGAATGGCATGTGTGTATGTGTTCACTGGCTGGCCATACATGCTCAAAGGGAATGGCATGTGTATATGTTCACTGGCTGGTTGTACATGCTCAAAGGGAATGGCATGTGTATATGTTCACTGGCTGGCCATAAATGCTCAAAGGGAATAGCATGCAGCTTAAATATTTGTGAGCGTCGTCCTTCAGACATGTATTGAACTGATCGTCTGATATTCGCATCCCATAATACAAAAGAACTTTATTCAGAACCAGTGTTCAGTCTAAGATAAACCTTTGCGCCATGGATGCAATCTGTTTTTAATTAGCACCAGTGAATCATGTCAACAGCACGCACAAATGTGGCATTTGCCATGCAAAAATAGTCATAGCTGACTGTGTCGAGATCAATTATTTGTAAGAGTGGCTCTTCAAACTTATATTGAGCTGATGATCTGTTAATTGCATTCATGTGATATGACCATACACAAAAAGTTCATAACCGTTAGGAAGGTCATGTAAGCACAAAAGGACGATTTCGAAATTCCAGAAACATTACACATAATACTATGTATTTTGTGTTACATTACATTTGTTACAATGTCATTACACTTAACATTACCAAAAGAAATAATGTAACCACGCTGTGGCTATGGAAAGAGTAGGTATATAAGTGATTGCTTAGATTTGGTTTGAGTTTTTGACATTTATTACTACGTTAATTTTGACATTGCACTAGAATGTATAATGTTCTGCCAACAGGAACCTTTCTGAATGTAATGCTGCAGAGAATGCAACAAGCCTCTAAAACCAACAAGAAAGGCAGTGAACGAATGAAGCTCTACCTTTATTCCTCGGTGGGTCATATCTCAGTAAGGTGACAGAACCATCAACTTAATCATGCCTGTTTAATAAATAAAAATTAATAAATTTATTTTGTACACAGTAGTGCTATTAACAACACACACAAATGAAAGCATCAAGTAAATAAAAAAAAATTATTTTTAAAATGTGTTAAAATTTATAAAATTAAATGTTATTTGTTTTTTGCATGTCTCGTCATATTCATTTCACAAAAGTCCAACCTAGATAATGCTGAGGAATCTAGGACAGCATGCTGGCTGTTTTTTTTATACAAATTTGTTATTTATATTTTTGTTATAATTAATTATCATCAAACAAACTATGAAGTTATTTTTATTGGGTCTTGTAAAAGTCAGCAGAAAAAATGGTGGCATATAGTAAATATGATGCTATCCATTCTTGCACAAGTTACGTAGTTATAAATCAAAGATGATTCCTTTGATTTTAACAAAAGCTTCTACCCTTATTGGACTCTGTTGTAGCACGATGCGATGCTCATCCAGGTGATGTCGGCCCTGGGCGTGTGGAATGGCCTGGGACCCTCCTACGCCATTGCACTCATCTTGGAACTGGAGGAGACAAAGCCGGAGGAATTCATTGTGCGTCTCCTCTACAAGAACGGCTCCTTGAGCAACACGAAGGTGGGGCAACAGCTCCACCTCCTCCAGATACCAGGTAGGGTCCACCTCCACCACATACCAGGTAAGCTCCACGTCCTCCACATACCAGATAGGCTCCACCTCCTCCATGTACCAGATATATAGGCTCCACCTCCTCCGTGTACCAGGTAGGCTCCACCACCTGCAGGTACCAGGAAGAATCCACCTCCTCCAGATACCAGGCAGCTAGCACCACCTCCACCACATACCAAGTAGGCTTCATCTCCATATATCAAGTAGGCTTCACCTCCTCCACATACCAAGTAGGCTTCACCTCCTCCGTACACCACCTCCTCTCACAGGTACTGTATGTCTACTTGTGACAAGGGTTCTGTGTCTGCTTGTGACAAAAGGGTTCTGTGTCTACTTGTGACAAGGGTTCTGTGTCTACTTGTGACAAGGGTTCTGTGTCTGCTTGTGACAACGGTTCTGTGTCTACTTGTGACAAGGGTTCTGTGACTGCTTGTGACAAGGGTTCTGTGTCTGCTTGTGACAACGGTTCTGAGTCTACTTGTGACAAGGGTTCTGTGTCTGCTTGTGACAAGGGTTCTGTGTCTGCTTGTGACAACGGTTCTGTGTCTACTTGTGACAAGGGTTCTGTGTCTGCTTGTGACAAGGGTTCTGTGTCTGCTTGTGACAAGTGCTCTGTGCCTACTAAGTACTTGTGTCAAGGGCTCTGTGTCTACTTCTGACAAGGGATCAGTGTCTACTTGTATGTGACAAGGGCTATGTGTCTGCTTGTGACAAGGGCTCTGTGTCTACTTGTGACAAGTACTCTTTGTCTACTTGTAACAAGGGCTATGTCTACTTTTGACAAGAGCTCTGTGTCTACTTGTAAAAAGGGCTTTACGTGTCTACTTGTCACAAGGACTCTGTATCTACTTGTGACAAGGGTTCTGTGTCTACATGTGACATGGGCTCTGTGTCTACTTGTCACGAGGGCTGTATGTCTACTTGTAACAAGGGCTATGTCTAAGTGTGACAAGGGCTGTGTGTCTACTTGTGACTAGTGCTGTGTGTCTACTTGCGACAAGGGTTGTGTCTAAGTGTGACAAGGGCTGTATGTCTACTTGTGACATGGGCTGTGTCTACTTGTGACAAGGGCTGTGTGTCTACTTGTGACAAGGGCTGTGTCTATGTTTAACAAGGGATGTGTCTACTTGTGATAAGGGCTGTGTCTACTTGTGACTAGTACTGTTTGTCTACTTGCGACAAGGGCTATGTGTCTACTTGTCACAAGGGCTGTGTCTAAGTGTGACAAGGGCTGTGTGTCTACTTGTGACAAGGGCTGTGTCTAAGTGTGACAAGGGCTGTGTGTCTACTTGTGACTAGTGCTGTGTGTCTACTTGCGACAAGGGTTGTGTCTAAGTGTGACAAGGGCTGTATGTCTACTTGTGACATGGGCTGTGTCTACTTGTGACAAGGGCTGTGTGTCTACTTGTGACAAGGGCTGTGTCTATGTTTAACAAGGGATGTGTCTGCTTGTGATAAGGGCTGTGTCTACTTGTGACTAGTACTGTTTGTGTACTTGCGACAAGGGCTATGTGTCTACTTGTCACAAGGGCTGTGTCTAAGTGTGACAAGGGCCGTGTGTCTACTTGTGACAATGGCTGTGAGTCTACTTGTGACAAGGGCTGTGTCTACTTGTGATAAGGGCTGTGTCTACTTGTGACTAGTACTGTGAGTCTACTTGCGACAAGGGCTTGGTCTAAGTGTGACAAGGGCTGTGTGTCTACTTGTGACAAGGGCTGTGTCTAAGTGTGACAAGGGCTGTGTGTCTACTTGTGACTAGTGATGTGTGTCTACTTGCGACAAGGGTTGTGTCTACTTGTGACAAGGGCTCTGTGTCTACTTGTGACAAGGGCTGTGTCTATGTTTAACAAGGGATGTGTCTACTTGTGATAAGGGCTGTGTCTACTTGTGACTAGTGCTGTGTGTCTACTTGCGACAAGGGTTGTGTCTAAGTGTGACAAGGGCTGTATGTCTACTTGTGACATGGGCTGTGTCTACTTGTGACAAGGGCTGTGTGTCTACTTGTGACAAGGGCTGTGTCTATGTTTAACAAGGGATGTGTCTACTTGTGATAAGGGCTGTGTCTACTTGTGACTAGTACTGTTTGTCTACTTGCGACAAGGGCTATGTCTAAGTGTGACAAGGGCTGTGTGTCTACTTGTGACTAGTGCTGTG
>CM034531.1:91152135-91175201 GCA_020002185.1 Paraescarpia echinospica | reverse complement strand
TCCTTTGTGAAAATGAGAACTTTCTTACGTCTAATCTACACTGCTCCTTTACTAATGTAACTTCATATCCTCTAGTCTTTCTATCTTTCTTAACTGAGAAAAACATATTTCTATCAATATTTTCATAACCATTCAATATTTTAAACACTTCTATCTGATCTTCTCTAAATCTCCTGGTCTCTAGTGTTGTTAAACCACATTCTTTTAGGTGTTTTTCATAACTAAGATCCCTCAGTTTTGGTATCATTTTAGTCGCTCTTCTCTGTACTCTTTCTAGCATATCTATGTCCTTCCTGCAATATGGCCTCAACGCTTGAATAGAATATTCTAAATGAGGCCTCACTATTGCTTTGTACAGCGGTATTATTAGTTCTCTTTCCTTATATGCTATATTTCGCCAAATTAATCCAAGGATTTTATTTCCCTTTGAAGTTGCAATTCCGCACTGCTCTGAAACCTTCATATCAGCACTAATGGTTAACCCTAAGTCCTTTACTTAGTACAGAACCTCCCAATGTATATTCTACATCTTCGTTCCCATGTCCTGTGTTGAGGCATTTACATTTCCCAAATTGAACAGCATTTGCCACTTTTCAGACCATTTGATCAACCTGTCAAGATCATCTTATAAATGCTGTCTATCTCCATCATTTTTAATCCTTCTAAACACGTTTGTATCATCCACAAATTTCAACACCTTGCTTGTTATTTCATCATCCAAATCGTTGATATATATTAAGAATAATATAGGTCCTAATACTGATCCCTGTGGTACCCCACTCAATACCGATTTCCAGTTTGAAGCCTCCCCATCAACTACTACACGTTGTCTTCTGTCAATCAGCCATTTTTCGATCCAGTTTATTATACCATTTCCTATGCCATGTCTATCTTTACTAAATATATCATCGTGTCGTTATAACTGTTGTAGTCTTCATCATTTCCATACTCTGTAGAGATTTCCATTTTATATGCCCATGGTTAAAATCCCCCATAATAACACAGTCCCGTTTGCTCACTTCCCTTATAGCGTTTGTATTTTTTCATTCTCTTCTATGCTTACGTTTGGACTTTGATAAACTAATCCAACCATTAACGTTGAGTTTCCTGTAACTATGTTACACCAAACAGCTTCTTCGCAATCTGCTTCTCTGTCTAATTTTATTTCATAAGCCTGGATAGATTCTTTAATATATAAAATAACTCCACCTCCCCTTCTTCCTATTCTATTTTTCCTAAACATTACATATCCTGTCAGTCCCAATTCGGCATCTGATATATCGGTGGTTGCCCACGATTCGGTTATACCTATTATGTGAGGGTCAATATCTTCTACCATAATGTTTAGTTCATTTCTTTTGTTTTCTATACTCCTTCCATTTAAACAAACACATTTATATCCAGCTTCAGAACAGTTTACCAGACTGTTCTTTGCTGAATTATTTTTGCTGTCTTTATCTATGCCTCCAGTTTCAGGCGTCTCTGCGAGTCCCCCCTGCGAATTTAGTTTAAATAGATGCAACCTGTCCCACTGTCAACAGATCGCAGCAGATTCTCTGAGAATACTGCTGCCCCTTTCCACTTAGATGGAGGCCATCTCTCATGTACATATCTTCTCTCCCAACAAAGTACCCCCATAAATCTATGAATCCCACGCCCTCTTCTTCACACATCTGCTCAACTAGTGCGTTGATCGCCATCCTCTTACAGTTTCTGTATGTTGCCCCCCTTCCTCCCATTACTGGCAAAATTCCTGAGAGAACAACCTGTTCCACTCTTGTCTTCTTTAGCTTCCTCACTAAATGTCTGTACTTCTGAACTATCCCAGTTGTTCCCTCCTTGTCTGCATTGTTTGTCCCTACGTGTACTAGTATAGACCCTCCCTTGCCATGCCCCAATACCTTCTCTACCCTTTCGGTCACATGCTCTATCCTAGCCCCCGGTAGACATACAACAACGTCCTTCCCCTCGCATATAGTCTTGTCTGTTTTTCTCAGAATTGAATCGCCCATAAACACTCTCTCTTTTCTCCTTGCCCCCTCAATCACTGCCTCGGAGTAGCTCCTCCGGTTTGCATATGTCTGGTTGTTGTCTTTTCCTCTTGCCGTCTTCTCTCCTGTCACATTCTCTTCCATTCCCTTCCTTCCTGTTGCATTTTTTCTTGTCCCCTTTCCTCCTGTTATCTTCTCTTCTAGCACATTTACTCTCACTTCCTTTCGTCCCTTCATCTTTCCTCCCATCACATTTTCTTCTCTCCTCTCCTGTCCCTTTTCCCCAGCGACCTCCTTCACTACAGTCACTTTCTCCCCTGTCACCTTCACGCCTGTCATGTTTTCTGTTTTTTGCTGAACACTGTCTTCTTCCATCAGTCTTCTGTCTCACAGTCTTACCAACTGCCTCTGGTATCTACCTCTTCACCACCTGTATCACTGTCGCGTCTCTCCTCGTTCTCTACAGTCTGACTACCTGTTGATTTATCCCCACTGACCCGTTTTCTTTTCCTCTGCCGAACACTTTTCCTCCGTCCCTCTGTCTTCTTAATTTCTTGTTCCTTCACACCAGTCACCTTCCCTCCTCTCAGTCTCCGTGTCACAACTCTGCTCCTTCTGTGTTGTAGAATTCTCAACTCTCTCCGCATCATCCCTCTCTGCTCCATCTATTTCTGTGTTGAGTCTCGCCTCCATCTCCTTCATTATATCCGTCAACTTACACACCTCCTTCATCAGACATTCCACCCTCAAACACCCCATACACCGAAAGGTGAATCCGTCATCTTTTGTCTCTGCCCATGATTCTGGACAGCCAGACAACGCAAAATCCACCCAGTTCTGGCAGTCGTTGCAAACTAAGTGTCGTTTTGCCCTGAGTTGCCGCTTGCAAGGTGCCATATCAGAATTTATTTATGTTCAAAATAGTTTTTATATAGTCTTTGAAAAGACTTCTGTATACAATTGACACCAGATTGTTTAGGTTATAGTTAGTTATATTTGTTAACACACAGTGATACACCGTGCCTTACCTAGTTACGATGTCGATGATAATGTATTCAAGTTAGGCTTAGATACAAGGTAGTCTTTACTAAGACTGTTTCCTGTGTACTAATACACACTTTAAAAGGTTGTTATTTCAGGTTTTAATTATTCATCTAACTACATCGATTATCTCAGATAACGTTATTCTATTGTCATTCACGTTACGTTAACTTTGCCAGTGGCCTAATTTGTAAACAACGTTCCGATTACATTAACGTCCCCAATTATCGCTCGCAAATCGCCTACTTTTAATCTACCCTAGATTACTCCCTCTAGCTAACTTTAAAAAAAATATTGCTTAATATATATCTATAATTACATTATGTATGCTATACACTCAATAATATCACTTATCTTGATCAAATATCCATATATTTTTGCAAGTTTGCTACACCAAATTCAAACCAGTTCACCACCGGAAGTTCCCAGTTTGTTACACTAGTATGTAGCCTAAATGATAACGATGATGGCAAACTTGGGGTGCAGCTTTAAATATAGTAATTTGCCGAAAATATTGTGAAAATTGGCTCACTGGGTTGTTAGTAGTAACATTTATAATAAGTGAAAAATCTACAGAGAAAACAAAGTCGGATGTATCAATAAAACATTGTACAGTATTACAACTGCCACTTGTGCAACAAAATTCATTATATAACATAAAAACCTGTGTCTATAAAGTGTTCAGAAACAAAGATCAAAACTTACGAAAACATTAAAATCCATCTTCATCAAAGTCACTTTCATCGTTGAAGAATGAACGCCATGCTGTTCCGGCAGTGTTATTCCATGTATCTGTGCCGCGCGCACTGGGCAAACATCTTAAAATATGTTGGCATCATCCATTTCACAACTAAAATCTTCCAAAGTCACTTTCACTGTCACAATCAAAGAACGCTGCCTGGAACAGCATGGCGACGTCGTCCCGCGTATCCGCGGTAAAACTACAAGATATAGGTAAAACCACAAGATACATCCCTTGTCACACTGCGTTCTCACAGCAGCGAGAGACTACGATTATTACATTGTAATTACTGCAAATCAAACACCTTTGAAGTCAACACAGCTGGAACAACTGCACTGAACCAGTTACAGTCTTTTCAATGCATTTATAACATCAACGTTATACATGATTCTACATAAAATGACAAAAAAATAAAACTTCTCAACATATTTTAATAATAACGCTAGCTTTACCATGTAGCTTAAATGCATGGCTACATTTCGTTCACTGGATGTATGGACATTCAACCACTCAGTTATTTTCTGGTAGCATGGTGAAATTTTTATTTTTTTCTCCAACATTCACATATAGTAATATTGCAACGATAATATACAATCTGATGTAGTTATTATCAGTCTTTTACCAAAAAAATGATACCTTATTCATTCATTTATAATAATTAATAGCAAAGTTTTTATGGAACCCACTTAATTTTTTCCTAAATGTGTGTGCTACAAAAGTATGTCACATGCAGGGCTAAAATGGTTGTGGCTCAAAGTCCACGTGTGGCTTTAAATAAGGTTTTTGCTTGTAACAAACTGCGCGGACGAAAGTCAGGCTTTAGGTCAAAAGTCAGGGTGTGGCTTTTATTCGGGTGCGGCTATAAATAAAAAAATTACAGTAAGATTCCTTATGTAACTGGCAGGGTTACTGATGAATTAGTTAATTATTTATTTCCATTATTCCAAAACTCTAAGTACTGTTTTGTTCTCATTACTTTTAATGTGTTAAGTATGTAGACCCCATTTCACCAGTGTAACATCAATGGCCTGGAAAAGCTTCCCCTGCAGTGACAGTTTCCCCAGCAGTCACCAAACGAGGGTTACACCCCGGTCACTAAGCCAGTGTTCTGCAGGAGACGCCATCACAGAGTTTCTGAGAGAAGCTGGACTGACGTAATGCTCCTGGTATTCTCCCACAAAGTTTTGTGTTTTGACAGAAAGAACAACACAAATCAAGATATAAGACAGGGCAATGTTCAAAGTATTTCATAGGATGGTTCTTACGGCAGTTTTAGTAGGAGTCTCACGTCCCTCATATGACATCATTCTTTATTTCCCTGTCATACATTATATACTTATTACTGTGTTTTTGTTTTACCCATGTCGATTCGACTGGAGTGTATTGTATGGTCTTTTGTTTTTATAACGATTATTTTCTTGTTTTATGTATTTGGGACAAATAAACATTTCCTGTTCCTGTTCGTGTTCTTGCATGATGTGATTGCACTGAGCAGTGCTCAGGCGCTGTGTTAGACTGCAGTTCCCAGTTGGGGTTTAGTTTCTATTTTACATTTCGCACAGTAAATTATACTCATCATTGATATGTACTGATCTGTCTTCATGGTAAATCACTGTTACACTTGTAAAAATTGTCACATTTGTAAACAATATTAACACTTGAGTGTGCTGTCACAGTGTACACACACTAGTAGCAAGTTTTGTTCCCT
Source organism: Paraescarpia echinospica (assembly GCA_020002185.1). Classification (NCBI taxonomy): domain Eukaryota; kingdom Metazoa; phylum Annelida; class Polychaeta; order Sabellida; family Siboglinidae; genus Paraescarpia; species Paraescarpia echinospica. The sequence goes on along the minus strand of CM034531.1, from coordinate 91,169,719 downwards.
TTTCTGTAGTGGTCTGTCAAGAATTCTTGCCACCCTGTGGTGACCACTTTTACCATAGTAAAAACAGACTCGGCAGAAATCATTCTTTGTGTTCCACTAAGGCAGAGGAGGTCACATAAGTAAACAAGTCTCAAAATACACATTAAAGATTACATAGGGGTGGTTGATGGTAGTAGCAATTTTGGATTGAAAAAACGCACGCCACGTTTGGATAAACCAATGCTAAATGCATCATTTTTTACTTTGCGTGTGTATGAGATGATCCCTTATTGTGAGAAACCAGTGTTGTGCCAGAAAAGACCCACCATGTGGTGCATCTGTCCACAGATGCTGGAGTTCAATGAGCCATGTCGTCGCTATGACATGCTCTTCCACGAGGCTACACAATCGAAGGAGGCACGCAACCTCGTCAAACTCAACAAGGTGCTGTGTGTACTCTCAACACTTACTCCTTTTGTAAACATACAAAGTCTCATAGGTTTTATCATGAATTCATCTTACACAATATAATCTATATCGTTGTCAAATTTTTATTCCAGCAATTTGTTTTATATTTGACACACAATAGACTGCATTGTTTAACTTGTTCAATAAACAATACTGAGAAAGGAGGAAGTGAACTTCTGATGTAGGCATATAGCTCCACATCATACATATATTTCACACAAAGTATTATCAAATAAATATAAGCATTATTAATACTAGTATTTCAACAATGATAACATATCACAAAATATTCCTACATATTTGTACTCCTGTGTTTGAACTTAAGTCTGTATAGACAAGTAACCAAGGATTACTGCTCTTTCTAACATATTCACTTCACTGTTGTAATGTGTATGATACGTCTCTATGAATATCAACCTTCTGTCTAGTGCATCTCCCAACAATTATTGAGTTTCCAATACCTGTTGACCAAGTTTAATATGCCCAGTCGTTCATGCAGTCATAGGATGAGCACACCATTAACACGTGTAAAACCAATAACATTACTTTCCCCACACATTCAGGGTAGACATCCTACTGACAAGACAATTTAAATTAAACATATCTTCCAACAACATTGATCTGAGTAAATTATTTCACAAAAAAAGGCAGACTGTATGAGAAAGTTTTCATAAAATAGGTCATTTTAAAGAAATCAGACATGGGTAACTTTAGTAGCTTTAAACAGTACTAACTTAATCCTCTTCCTGCCGACTAGTTCATAAGACAGACACAAACTCTTTTATGTTACTTTGATCAAATAAAAAAGCATTCGCTGTCGATAGTTGTGTGAGGCACCAATTTGTTCCTGGTGGCGGTTACATGATGACCTGTCTGTTGCTATGGCAACAGGAGTTCATGTCGAAGGTGACGGAGGCAGCAGGCTGGCCCGAGTCAAACCTGAAGAACATGTGGAAGACTTACGAGGCCCTCTACTGCACGGTGAGTGAGGCAGGGAGGCCCTGTACTGTATAGTGAGTGAGACAGTGAGGCCCTGTACTATATGGTGAGTGGGACTGTGAGGCCCTATACTTCACAGTGAGTGGGGCAGGGAGGCCCTGTACTGTATGGTGAGTGGGGCAGAGAGGCCCTGTACTGCACGATGAGTGTAGCAGGGAAGCCCTGTACTATACAGTGAGTGGAAAGGGAGGCTCTGTACTGCATGGTGAGTGGGACAGGGAGGTCTTGTACTGCATGGTGAGTGGACAGGGAGGCTCTGTACTGCATGATGAGTGGGACAGGGAGGCCCTGTACTGCATGGTGAGTGGACAGGGAGGCCCTTTACTGCATGGTGAGTGGACAGGGAGGTCCTGTACTGCACAGTGAGTGGGGTAGGGAGGCCCTGTACTGCATGGAGAGTGGGACAGGGAGGCCCTGTACTGCATGGTGAGTGGACAGGGAGCCTCTGTCCTGCATGGTGAGTGGGACAGGGAGGCCCTGTACTGCACAGTGAGTGGGACAGGGAGGCCCTGTACTGCACAGTGAGTGGGACAGGGAGACCCTGTACTGCATGGTGAGTGGACAGGGAGGCTTTGTACTGCACAGTGAGTGGGAAAGGGAGGCCCTGTACTGCATGGTGAATGGACAGGGAGCCTCTGTCCTGCATGGTGAGTGGGACAGGGAGGCCCTGTACTGCACAGTGAGTGGGACAGGGAGGCCCAGTACTGCATGGTGAGTGGACAAGGAGGCTTTGTACTGCATGGTGAGTGGGAAATGGAGGCCCTGTATTGCACAGTGTGTGGGACAGGGAGGCCCTGTACTGCACAGTGAGTGGGACAGGGAGGCCCTGTACTGCATGGCGAGTGGGACAGGGAGGCCCTGTACTGCATGGTGAGTGGGACAGGGAGGCCCTGTACTGCATGGTGAGTGGGGCATGGAGGCCCTGTACTGCATGGTGAGTGGTAAAGGTGAGTGGGGCATGGAGGCCCTGTACTGCATGCTGAGTAGGGCATGGAGGCCCTGTACTGCATGCTGAGTGGGAAAGGGAGGCCCTGTACTGCATGGTGAGTGGGGCATGGAGGCCCTGTACTGCATGGTGAGTGGGAAAGGGAGGCCCTGTACTGCATGGTGAGTGGGAAAGGGAAGGCTGGAGGAAACAGAATATGTCCACATAAATTGATAAGGAGATGCACAGTGAGTCATTGGCGTTTTGAAACAGGGAGAGCAAGTTTTCCATTATATTATCAAGAGTAAGTGGTGCCACCATGGTGATGACACATAGACACATGTGACCTGTCACACTGAACCAAGTGTTGAGATGCACAGACCTACACTACTCTCAAGCCAAACATTGAATCAAATGCTTACTTTAATATCTCACCTTTCGATGTCCCGTTTATTTTCCTTGACAAATAATCCAAAACTAATAAAATACATGCATTCATGAACCAATATATTAACAAATAATAGACAATGTGAGTAAAATGGCCTCGTTTCTCAAAACATCACAGTTTTTAAGTTTGAATCAATTTTAGAAAAAAAATCAAAAACTATTGAAGATATTTCAACAAATGAGGTATCATTTTAATGCTTATAATGATCTGTGGAATTCAAAAAGATACAAAACTCCATACAACAATTTTGCGACTTAATATGCACTTTGCCATAGCAGGTCTCGTATCAGATTACATAAACACACACACGCCCTCACTCACACACACGCATGCCCGCACTCACAAACGCATGCTTGCACACAGGCACGCCCACTCACACGCCCGCACTCACACACATGCATGCATGCCCACTCACACGCATGCACGCACTCACATACACGTACGCTCACACACACACATGCCCGCACTCACACACACGCATGCACGCGCACACACTCATGCGCATTAGTTATAATGTTATATGGCTAATCGTATATTTAGAGGATGTTTTTTGTCATGACAACAGAAGTCTCACAACATCAGTCTGCCTAAGTGGGCGAACGAGTCAGTGTATGAGAGACTGGGCAGTCTTGCCGCTAAACAGTACAGGTTCCTCGCCTTCACTGCCGAGATGCAGCATCTCAAGGCAGGTTAGTACAACAGTCACGCACAGTCACGAACAGTCATGGTCTGTCACAAATAGGGTTACTGACAGTCACGGAGAGTCAAAGTCAGTCATGGACTGTCACGGACAGTCATGAACAGTCACGGACAGTTGCAGTCGTGAACAGTAACAGACAGTCGTAGACAGTTACAGACAGTCACTGACAATGATGAACAGACAGAAACTGTTACAGATAGTTATAGACATTAAATAGTGAAATTAAGTGCATAGTCGATAAATTTGTACCTTTCAAAAAACAAGGGAAACGGTCTAAAAAGAAACACTTATCGAAAGAAGCCATTAGAAAAATTAAGTATAAACAAATGATGTGGAAGTCATATAGATGTACTGGAAATGATGAAGACTACAACATTTATAAAGAAGCACTTAATCAAGCTACAGCTGAAATTAGAAATTCAAAGAGAAGCTATGAAAAAAAATTAGCTAGTAATATAAAACATGACAGTAAGAGTTTTTATGCGTATATTCGAAGCAAACAGAAAGTTCAGGATAAGGTCGGTCCTCTAGAAGATAGTGCTGGAAATACAATATCAGAGGGATTCTTAATGGCAGAAGACCTGAATGAGTATTTTAGTTCAGTGTTTACCAGGGAAGATATTAGTTCACCGCCAGTACCAGAGGCTAAGTTCAAGGGGGCAGATTCAGACTATTTAGGACAGTTAGTTGTAACCTCGGAAATGGTAGCTAAGAAAATAAGGGCTATGAAGGATAATAAATCATCTGGAGTGGACGGGATTCCGCCCAAACTACTATTGGAAATTGTAGAACAAATTAGCATACCGCTTGCAACAGTTTTCAATTTGTCATTAGAAGAGGGAGTGGTTCCTTTAGAATGGAAAGAGGCAAACATTATACCGTTATTTTAAAAAGGTTCGAGAAACAAGTCAGAGAACTATAGACCAGTGAGTTTAACATCAGTGATTTGCAAATTATTAGAAAGACTAACTAAAGATCACATGGTGGATTTTCTTGTTAAACATAACTTGATAAACCCATCTCAACATGGGTTTTTAAAAGCGAGGTCATGCTTAACAAATATGTTATGTTTTTTGAAGACATCACTAGGTGGGTAGATGAGGGATCACCAGTAGATATCATCTATTTAGATTTTCAAAAAGCTTTCGACAAAGTACCACATCAAAGACTACTCCTTAAGCTAAAGGCCCATGGCATAGGAAATGGTATAATAAACTGGATAGAAAAATGGCTGAATGACAGAAGACAACGTGTAGTAGTTGATGGGGAGGTTTCAAACTGGAAATCGGTATTGAGTGGGGTACCACAGGGATCAGTACTAGGACCTATATTATTCTTAATATATATCAACGATTTGGACGATGATATAACAAGCAAGGTGTTAAAATTTATGGATGATACAAAAGTGTTTAGAAGGATTAAAAGTGATGGAGACAGACAGCATTTACAAGATGATCTTGATAGGTTGATCAAATGGTCTGAAAAGTGGCAAATGCTGTTCAATTTTGGGAAATGTAAATGCCTCCACACAGGTCATGGGAATGAAGAGGTAAAATATAAAATGGGGGTACTGTTCTAAGTACTACTATAAAAGAAAAGGACTTAGGGTTAACCATTAGTGCTGATATGAAGGTTTCAGAGCAGTGCGGAATTGCAGCGTCAAAGGGAAATCAAATCCTTGGATTAATTAGGCGAAATATAGCGTATAAGAAAAAAGAATTAATAGTACCGCTGTACAAAACAATAGTGAGGCCTCATTTAGAATATTGTATACAAGCATGGAGGCCATATCGCTAGAAGGACATAGATATGCTAGAAAGAGTACAGAGGAGAGCGACTAAAATGATACCAAATCTGAGGGATCTTAGTTACGAAATACGCCTAAAAGAATGTGGTTTAACAACACTAGAGACCAGGAGATTGAGAGGAGATCACATAGAAGTGTTTAAAATATTGAATGGTTATGAAAATATTGATAGAAACATTTTTTTCTCAGTTAAGAAAGATAGAAGGACCAGAGGACATGAAGCTACATTAGTAAAGGAGCAGTGTAGATTAGATATAAGAAAGTTCTCATTCTCACAAAGGACTGTAAATGAATGGAACAGATTATCTCCTGATTGTGTTGGTGCTAGTAGCGTGAATATGTTTAAAAATAAAATCGACACACACCTAAAAAAGGCGGGATACATGTAGATAAAAAGTATTGGACTCTCGATAAGCCAAAAGGCTTCCTTGTCCACCTGCCATCCAGAGTAATTTTCTGGATGGCAATCTTGTTAAAATTAACAGTCAGTCATGTACAGTCATGGACAGTGACAGTAGCTGATATAATTAGTGTTGCTTACCTGCCAACACTGACTGGTGCATAGCTGTAAGGCTGCTGACAGAAATCCATAAGATCACAACTGAACCCGTGTGAATGTATATGTTCACTGGCTGGCCATACATGCTCAAAGGGAATGGCATGTGTATATGTTCACTGGCTGGCCGTACATGCTCAAAGGGAATGGCATGTGTATATGTTCACTGGCTGGCCGTACATGCTCAAAGGGAATGGCATGAGTATATGTTCACTGGCTGGCCGTACATGCTCAAAGGGAATGGCATGTGTCTATGTTCACTGGCTAGCCGTACATGCTCAAAGGGAATGGCATGTGTATATGTTCACTGGCTGGCAGTACATGCGCAAAGGGAATGGCATGTGTATATGTTCACTGGCTGGCCGTACATGCTCAAAGGGAATGGCATGTGTATATGTTCACTGGCAAGCCATACATGCTCAAAGGGAATGGCATGTGTATATGTTCACTGGCTGGCCGTACATGCTCAAAGGGAATGGCATGTGTATATGTTCACTGGCTGGCCGTACATGCTTAAAGGGAATGGCATGTGTATATGTTTACTGGCTGGCCGTACATGCTTAAAGGGAATGGCATGTGTATATGTTCACTAGCTGGCCGTACATGCTCAAAGGGAATGGCATGTGTATATGTTCACTGGCTGGCCGTACATGCTCAAAGAGAATGGCATGTCTGTATGTTCACTGGCTGGCTGTACATGCTCAAAGGGAATGGCATGTGTATATGTTCACTGGCTGGCCGTACAAGTTCAAAGGGAATGGCATGTGTATATGTTTACTGGCTGGCCGTACATGCTCAAAGGGAATGGCATGTGTATATGTTCACTGGCTGGCCGTACTTGCTCAAAGGGAATGGCATGTGTATATGTTCACTGGCTGGCCGTACATGCTCAAAGGGAATGGCATGTGTATATGTTTACTGGCTGGCCGTACTTGCTCAAAGGGAATGGCATGTGTATATGTTCACTGGCTGGCCATACATGCTCAAAGGGAATGGCATGTGTGTATGTTCACTGCCTAGCCATACATGCTCAAAGGGAATGACGTGTACATGTTCACTGGCTGGCAGTACATGCTCAAACGGAATGGTATGTGTATATGTTCACTGGCTGGCCGTACATGCTCAAAGGGAATGGCATTTGTATATGTTCACTGGCTGGCCGTACATGCTCAAAGGGAATGGCATGTGTGTATATGTTCACTGGCTGGCCGTACATGCTCAAAGGGAATGACGTGTACATGTTCACTGGCTGGCCGTACATGCTCAAAGGGAATGGCATGTCTGTATGTTCACTGGCTGGCTGTACATGCTCAAAGGGAATGGCATGTGTATATGTTCACTGGCTGGCCGTACAAGCTCAAAGGGAATGGCATGTGTTCACTGGCTGGCCATACTTGCTCAAAGGGAATGGCATGTGTGTATGTTCACTGGCTGGCCGTACATGCTCAAAGGGAATGGCATGTGTATATGTTTACTGGCTGGCCGTACATGCTCAAAGGGAATGGCATGTGTATATTTTCACTGGCTGGCCGTACATGCTCAAAGGGAATGGCATGTGTGTATGTTCACTGGCTGGCCGTACATGCTCAAAGGGAATGACATGTACATGTTCACTGGCTGGCCGTACATGTTCAAAGGGAATGGCATGTGTATATGTTCACTGGCTGGCCGTACATGTTCAAAGGGAATGGCATGTGTATATGTTCACTGGCTGGCCGTACATGCTCAAAGGGAATGGCATTTGTATATGTTCACTGGCTGGCCGTACATGCTCAAAGGGAATGGCATGTGTGTATGTGTTCACTGGCTGGCCATACATGCTCAAAGGGAATGGCATGTGTATATGTTCACTGGCTGGTTGTACATGCTCAAAGGGAATGGCATGTGTATATGTTCACTGGCTGGCCATAAATGCTCAAAGGGAATAGCATGCAGCTTAAATATTTGTGAGCGTCGTCCTTCAGACATGTATTGAACTGATCGTCTGATATTCGCATCCCATAATACAAAAGAACTTTATTCAGAACCAGTGTTCAGTCTAAGATAAACCTTTGCGCCATGGATGCAATCTGTTTTTAATTAGCACCAGTGAATCATGTCAACAGCACGCACAAATGTGGCATTTGCCATGCAAAAATAGTCATAGCTGACTGTGTCGAGATCAATTATTTGTAAGAGTGGCTCTTCAAACTTATATTGAGCTGATGATCTGTTAATTGCATTCATGTGATATGACCATACACAAAAAGTTCATAACCGTTAGGAAGGTCATGTAAGCACAAAAGGACGATTTCGAAATTCCAGAAACATTACACATAATACTATGTATTTTGTGTTACATTACATTTGTTACAATGTCATTACACTTAACATTACCAAAAGAAATAATGTAACCACGCTGTGGCTATGGAAAGAGTAGGTATATAAGTGATTGCTTAGATTTGGTTTGAGTTTTTGACATTTATTACTACGTTAATTTTGACATTGCACTAGAATGTATAATGTTCTGCCAACAGGAACCTTTCTGAATGTAATGCTGCAGAGAATGCAACAAGCCTCTAAAACCAACAAGAAAGGCAGTGAACGAATGAAGCTCTACCTTTATTCCTCGGTGGGTCATATCTCAGTAAGGTGACAGAACCATCAACTTAATCATGCCTGTTTAATAAATAAAAATTAATAAATTTATTTTGTACACAGTAGTGCTATTAACAACACACACAAATGAAAGCATCAAGTAAATAAAAAAAAATTATTTTAAAAATGTGTTAAAATTTATAAAATTAAATGTTATTTGTTTTTTGCATGTCTCGTCATATTCATTTCACAAAAGTCCAACCTAGATAATGCTGAGGAATCTAGGACAGCATGCTGGCTGTTTTTTTTATACAAATTTGTTATTTATATTTTTGTTATAATTAATTATCATCAAACAAACTATGAAGTTATTTTTATTGGGTCTTGTAAAAGTCAGCAGAAAAAATGGTGGCATATAGTAAATATGATGCTATCCATTCTTGCACAAGTTACGTAGTTATAAATCAAAGATGATTCCTTTGATTTTAACAAAAGCTTCTACCCTTATTGGACTCTGTTGTAGCACGATGCGATGCTCATCCAGGTGATGTCGGCCCTGGGCGTGTGGAATGGCCTGGGACCCTCCTACGCCATTGCACTCATCTTGGAACTGGAGGAGACAAAGCCGGAGGAATTCATTGTGCGTCTCCTCTACAAGAACGGCTCCTTGAGCAACACGAAGGTGGGGCAACAGCTCCACCTCCTCCAGATACCAGGTAGGGTCCACCTCCACCACATACCAGGTAAGCTCCACGTCCTCCACATACCAGATAGGCTCCACCTCCTCCATGTACCAGATATATAGGCTCCACCTCCTCCGTGTACCAGGTAGGCTCCACCACCTGCAGGTACCAGGAAGAATCCACCTCCTCCAGATACCAGGCAGCTAGCACCACCTCCACCACATACCAAGTAGGCTTCATCTCCATATATCAAGTAGGCTTCACCTCCTCCACATACCAAGTAGGCTTCACCTCCTCCGTACACCACCTCCTCTCACAGGTACTGTATGTCTACTTGTGACAAGGGTTCTGTGTCTGCTTGTGACAAAAGGGTTCTGTGTCTACTTGTGACAAGGGTTCTGTGTCTACTTGTGACAAGGGTTCTGTGTCTGCTTGTGACAACGGTTCTGTGTCTACTTGTGACAAGGGTTCTGTGACTGCTTGTGACAAGGGTTCTGTGTCTGCTTGTGACAACGGTTCTGAGTCTACTTGTGACAAGGGTTCTGTGTCTGCTTGTGACAAGGGTTCTGTGTCTGCTTGTGACAACGGTTCTGTGTCTACTTGTGACAAGGGTTCTGTGTCTGCTTGTGACAAGGGTTCTGTGTCTGCTTGTGACAAGTGCTCTGTGCCTACTAAGTACTTGTGTCAAGGGCTCTGTGTCTACTTCTGACAAGGGATCAGTGTCTACTTGTATGTGACAAGGGCTATGTGTCTGCTTGTGACAAGGGCTCTGTGTCTACTTGTGACAAGTACTCTTTGTCTACTTGTAACAAGGGCTATGTCTACTTTTGACAAGAGCTCTGTGTCTACTTGTAAAAAGGGCTTTACGTGTCTACTTGTCACAAGGACTCTGTATCTACTTGTGACAAGGGTTCTGTGTCTACATGTGACATGGGCTCTGTGTCTACTTGTCACGAGGGCTGTATGTCTACTTGTAACAAGGGCTTGGTCTAAGTGTGACAAGGGCTGTGTGTCTACTTGTGACAAGGGCTGTGTCTAAGTGTGACAAGGGCTGTGTGTCTACTTGTGACTAGTGCTGTGTGTCTACTTGCGACAAGGGTTGTGTCAAAGTGTGACAAGGGCTGTATGTCTACTTGTGACATGGGCTGTGTCTACTTGTGACAAGGGCTGTGTGTCTACTTGTGACAAGGGCTGTGTCTATGTTTAACAAGGGATGTGTCTACTTGTGATAAGGGCTGTGTCTACTTGTGACTAGTACTGTTTGTGTACTTGCGACAAGGGCTATGTGTCTACTTGTCACAAGGGCTGTGTCTAAGTGTGACAAGGGCTGTGTGTCTACTTGTGACAATGGCTGTGAGTCTACTTGTGACAAGGGCTGTGTCTACTTGTGATAAGGGCTGTGTCTACTTGTGACTAGTACTGTTTGTCTACTTGCGACAAGGGCTATGTGTCTACTTGTCACAAGGGCTGTGTCTAAGTGTGACAAGGGCTGTGTGTCTACTTGTGACAATGGCTGTGTGTCTACTTGTGACAAGGGCTGTGTCTACTTGTGATAAGGGCTGTGTCTACTTGTGACTAGTACTGTGTGTCTACTTGTGACTAGTGCTGTGTGTCTACTTGCGACAAGGGTTGTGTCTAAGTGTGACAAGGGCTGTATGTCTACTTGTGACATGGGCTGTGTCTACTTGTGACAAGGGCTGTGTGTCTACTTGTGACAAGGGCTGTGTCTATGTTTAACAAGGGATGTGTCTGCTTGTGATAAGGGCTGTGTCTACTTGTGACTAGTACTGTTTGTGTACTTGCGACAAGGGCTATGTGTCTACTTGTCACAAGGGCTGTGTCTAAGTGTGACAAGGGCCGTGTGTCTACTTGTGACAATGGCTGTGAGTCTACTTGTGACAAGGGCTGTGTCTACTTGTGATAAGGGCTGTGTCTACTTGTGACTAGTACTGTGAGTCTACTTGCGACAAGGGCTTGGTCTAAGTGTGACAAGGGCTGTGTGTCTACTTGTGACAAGGGCTGTGTCTAAGTGTGACAAGGGCTGTGTGTCTACTTGTGACTAGTGATGTGTGTCTACTTGCGACAAGGGTTGTGTCTACTTGTGACAAGGGCTCTGTGTCTACTTGTGACAAGGGCTGTGTCTATGTTTAACAAGGGATGTGTCTACTTGTGATAAGGGCTGTGTCTACTTGTGACTAGTGCTGTGTGTCTACTTGCGACAAGGGTTGTGTCTAAGTGTGACAAGGGCTGTATGTCTACTTGTGACATGGGCTGTGTCTACTTGTGACAAGGGCTGTGTGTCTACTTGTGACAAGGGCTGTGTCTATGTTTAACAAGGGATGTGTCTACTTGTGATAAGGGCTGTGTCTACTTGTGACTAGTACTGTTTGTCTACTTGCGACAAGGGCTATGTCTAAGTGTGACAAGGGCTGTGTGTCTACTTGTGACTAGTGCTGTGTGTCTACTTGCGACAAGGGTTGTGTCTAAGTGTGACAAGGGCTGTATGTCTACTTGTGACATGGGCTGTGTCTACTTGTGACAAGGGCTGTGTGTCTACTTGTGACAAGGGCTGTGTCTATGTTTAACAAGGGATGTGTCTACTTGTGATAAGGGCTGTGTCTACTTGTGACTAGTACTGTTTGTGTACTTGCGACAAGGGCTATGTGTCTACTTGTCACAAGGGCTGTGTCTAAGTGTGACAAGGGCTGTGTGTCTACTTGTGACAATGGCTGTGTGTCTACTTGTGACAAGGGCTGTGTCTACTTGTGATAAGGGCTGTGTCTACTTGTGACTAGTACTGTGAGTCTACTTGCGACAAGGGCTTGGTCTAAGTGTGACAAGGGCTGTGTGTCTACTTGTGACAAGGGCTGTGTCTAAGTGTGACAAGGGCTGTGTGTCTACTTGTGACTAGTGATGTGTGTCTACTTGGACAAGGGTTGTGTCTACTTGTGACAAGGGCTCTGTGTCTACTTGTGACAAGGGCTGTGTCTATGTTTAACAAGGGATGTGTCTACTTGTGATAAGGGCTGTGTCTACTTGTGACTAGTACTGTTTGTCTACTTGCTACAAGGGCTATGTGTCTACTTGTCACAAGGGCTGTGTCTAAGTGTGACAAGGGCTGTGTGTCTACTTGTGACAATGGCTGTGTGTCTACTTGTGACAAGGGCTGTGTCTACTTGTGATAAGGGCTGTGTCTACTTGTGACTAGTACTGTGAGTCTACTTGCGACAAGGGCTTGGTCTAAGTGTGACAAGGGCTGTGGGTCTACTTGTGACAAGGGCTGTGTCTAAGTGTGACAAGGGCTGTGTGTCTACTTGTGACTAGTGCTGTGTGTCTACTTGCGACAAGGGTTGTGTCTACTTGTGACATGGGCTGTGTCTACTTGTGATAAGGGCTGTGTCTACTTGTGACTAGTACTGTGTGTCTACTTGCGACAAGGGCTATGTGTCTACTTGTCACAAGGGCTGTGTCTAAGTGTGACAATGGCTGTGTGTCTACTTGTGACAAGGGCTGTGTATATGTTTAACAAGGGATGTGTCTACTTGTAATAAGGACTGTGTCTACTTGTGACCAGTACTGTGAGTCTACTTGCGACAAGGGCTATGTGTCTACTTGTCACAAGGGCTGTGTCTAAGTGTGACAAGGGCTGTGTGTCTACTTATGACAAGGGCTGTCTACTTGGGACAAGGGCTATGTGCCTACTTGTGACAGGGGCTGTGTCTACGTGTGACAAGGGCTGTGTGTCTCCTTGTAACAAGGGAGAGCTGTGTCTACTTGTTATAAGGGCTGTGTGTCTACTTGTGACAAGGGCTGTGTCTAAATGTGACACGGGCTGTATATCTACTTGTGACAAGGGCTGTGTGTCTACTTGTGACTAGTGCTGTGTGCCTACTTGCGACAAGGGTTGTGTCAAAGTGTGACAAGGGCTGTATGTCTACTTGTGACATGGGTTGTGTCTACTTGTGACAAGGGCTGTGTGTCTACATGTGACAAGGGCTGTGTCTACATTTGACAAGGGCTCTGTGTCTACTTGTGATAAGGGCTGTGTCTACTTGTGACTAGTACTGTGTGTCTACTTGCGACAAGGGCTATGTGTCTACTTGTCACAAGGGCTGTATCTAAGTGTGACAAGGGCTGTGTGTCTACTTATGACAAGGGCTGTCTACTTGGGACAAGGGCTGTGTGTCTCCTTGTAACAAGGGAGAGCTGTGTCTACTTGTTATAAGGGCTGTGTGTCTACTTGTGACAAGGGCTGTGTGTCTACTTGTGACAAGGGCTGTGTCTAGGTGTGGCAAGGGCTGTATATCTACTTGTGACAAGGGCTGTGTGTCTACTTGTGATTAGTGCTGTGTGTCTACTTGCGACAAGGGTTGTGTCTAAGTGTGACAAGGGCTGTATCTACTTGTGACAAGGGCTGTGTGTCTACATGTGACAAGGGCTGTGTGTCTACTTGTGACAAGGGCTGTGTCTACTTTTGACAACGGCTCTGTGTCTACTTGTGGCAAGGGATGTGTCTACTTGTGATAAGGGCTGTGTGTCTACTTGCGACAAGGGTTGTGTCTAAGTGTGACAAGGGCTGTATGTCTACTTGTGACAAGGGAGAGCTGTGTCTACTTGTTATAAGGGCTGTGTGTCTACTTGTGACAAGGGCTGTGTGTCTACGTGTGACAAGAGCTGTGTCTAAGTGTGACAAGGGCTGTGTGTCTACTTGTGACTGGGTCTGTGCTGTGTGTCTACTTGCGACAAGGGTTGTGTCTAAGTGTGACATGGGCTGTGTCTACTTGTGACAAGGGCTGTGTGTCTACATGTGACAAGGGCTGTGTGTCTACTTGTGACAAGGGCTGTGTCTACTTTTGACAAGGGCTCTGTGTCTACTTGTGACAAGGGATGTGTCTACTTGTCATAAGGGCTGTGTGTCTACTTGCGACAAGGGTTGTGTCTAAGTGTGACAAGGGCTGTATGTCTACTTGTGACAAGGGAGAGCTGTGTCTACTTGTTATAAGGGCTGTGTGTCTACTTGTGACAAGGGCTGTGTGTCTACGTGTGACAAGAGCTGTGTCTAAGTGTGACAAGGGCTGTATGTCTACTTGTGACAAGGGCTGTGTGTCTACTTGTGACTAGTGCTGTGTGTCTACTTGCGACAAGGGCTATGTGTCTACTTGTCACAAGGGCTGTGCCTAAGTGTGACAAGGGCTGTGTGCCTACTTGCGACAAGGGTTGTGTCTAAGTGTGACAAGGGCTGTATGTCTACTTGTGACATGGGCTGTTTCTACTTGTGATAAGGGCTGTGTCTACTTGTGACTAGTACTGTGTGTCTACTTGCGACAAGGGCTATATGTCTACTTGTCACAGGGGCTGTGTCTAAGTGTGACAAGGGCTGTGTGTCTACTTATGACAAGGGCCGTCTACTTGGGACAAGGGCTGTGTGCCTACTTGTGACAGGGGCTGTGTGTCTCCTTGTAACAAGGGAGAGCTGTGTCTACTTGTTATAAGGGCTGTGTGTCTACTTGTGACAAGGGCTGTGTCTAAGTGTGGCAAGGGCTGTATATCTACTTGTGACAAGGACTGTGTGTCTACTTGTGATTAGTGCTGTGTGTCTACTTGCGACAAGGGTTGTGTCTAAGTGTGACAAGGGCTGTATCTACTTGTGACAAGGGCTGTGTGTCTACATGTGACAAGGGCTGTGTGTCTACTTGTGACAAGGGCTGTATCTACTTTTGACAAGGGCTTTGTGTCTACTTGTGATAAGGGCTGTGTGTCTACTTGCGACAAGGGTTGTGTCTAAGTGTGACAAGGGCTGTATGTCTACTTGTGACAAGGGAGGGCTGTGTCTACTTGTTATAAGGGCTGTGTGTCTACTTGTGACAAGGGCTGTGTGTCTACGTGTGACAAGAGCTGTGTCTAAGTGTGACAAGGGCTGTGTGTCTACTTGTGACAGGGACTGTGCTGTGTGTCTACTTGCGACAAGGGTTGTGTCTAAGTGTGACATGGGCTGTGTCTACTTGTGACAAGGGCTGTGTGTCTACATGTGACAAGGGCTGTGTGTCTACTTGCGACAAGGGTTGTGTCTAAGTGTGACAAGGGCTGTATGTCTACTTGTGACAAGGGAGAGCTGTGTCTACTTGTTATAAGGGCTGTGTGTCTACTTGTGACAAGGGCTGTGTGTCTACGTGTGACAAGAGCTGTGTCTAAGTGTGACAAGGGCTGTGTGTCTACTTGTGACAGGGACTGTGCTGTGTGTCTACTTGCGACAAGGGTTGTGTCTAAGTGTGACATGGGCTGTGTCTACTTGTGACAAGGGCTGTGTGTCTACATGTGACAAGGGCTGTGGTTCTACTTGTGACAAGGGCTGTGTCTACTTTTGACAAGGGCTCTGTGTCTACTTGTGACAAGGGATGTGTCTACTTGTGATAACGGCTGTGTGTCTACTTGCGACAAGGGTTGTGTCTAAGTGTGACAAGGGCTGTATGTCTACTTGTGACAAGGGAGAGCTGTGTCTACTTGTTATAAGGGCTGTGTGTCTACTTGTGACAAGGGCTGTGTGTCTACGTGTGACAAGAGCTGTATGTCTACTTGTGACAAGGGCTGTGTGTCTACTTGTGACTAGTGCTGTGTCTACTTGCGACAAGGGCTATGTGTCTACTTGTCACAAGGGCTGTGTCTAAGTGTGACAAGGGCTGTGTGCCTACTTGCGACAAGGGTTGTGTCTAAGTGTGACAAGGGCTGTATGTCTACTTGTGACATGGGCTGTGTCTACTTGTGATAAGGGCTGTGTCTACTTGTGACTAGTACTGTGTGTCTACTTGCGACAAGGGCTATATGTCTACTTGTCACAGGGGCTGTGTCTAAGTGTGACAAGGGCTGTGTGTCTACTTATGACAAGGGCCGTCTACTTGGGACAAGGGCTGTGTGCCTACTTGTGACAGGGGCTGTGTGTCTCCTTGTAACAAGGGAGAGCTGTGTCTACTTGTTATAAGGGCTGTGTGTCTACTTGTGACAAGGGCTGTGTCTAAGTGTGGCAAGGGCTGTATATCTACTTGTGACAAGGACTGTGTGTCTACTTGTGATTAGTGCTGTGTGTCTACTTGCGACAAGGGTTGTGTCTAAGTGTGACAAGGGCTGTATCTACTTGTGACAAGGGCTGTGTGTCTACATGTGACAAGGGCTGTGTGTCTACTTGTGACAAGGGCTGTATCTACTTTTGACAAGGGCTTTGTGTCTACTTGTGATAAGGGCTGTGTGTCTACTTGCGACAAGGGTTGTGTCTAAGTGTGACAAGGGCTGTATGTCTACTTGTGACAAGGGAGAGCTGTGTCTACTTGTTATAAGGGCTGTGTGTCTACTTGTGACAAGGGCTGTGTGTCTACGTGTGACAAGAGCTGTGTCTAAGTGTGACAAGAGATGTGTGTCTACTTGTGACAGGGACTGTGCTGTGTGTCTACTTGTGACAAGGGTTGTGTGTCTACATGTGACAAGGGCTGTGTGTCTACTTGTGACAAGGGCTGTGTCTACTTTTGACAAGGGCTCTGTGTCTACTTGTGGCAAGGGATGTGTCTACTTGTAATAAGGGCTGTGTGTCTACTTGCGACAAGGGTTGTGTCTAAGTGTGACAAGGGCTGTATGTCTACTTGTGACATGGGCTGTGTCTACTTGTGACAAGGGCTGTGTGTCTACTTGTGACAAGGGCTGTGTCTATGTTTAACAAGGGATGTGTCTACTTGTGATAAGGGCTGTGTCTACTTGTGACTAGTACTGTTTGTCTACTTGCTACAAGGGCTATGTGTCTACTTGTCACAAGGGCTGTGTCTAAGTGTGACAAGGGCTGTGTGTCTACTTGTGACAATGGCTGTGTGTCTACTTGTGACAAGGGCTGTGTCTACTTGTGATAAGTGCTGTGTCTACTTGTGACTAGTACTGTGAGTCTACTTGCGACAAGGGCTTGGTCTAAGTGTGACAAGGGCTGTGTGTCTACTTGTGACAAGGGCTGTGTGTCTACTTGTGACTAGTGTTGTGTGTCTACTTGTGACAAGGGTTGTGTCTACTTGTGACATGGGCTGTGTCTACTTGTGACAAGGGCTCTGTGTCTACTTGTGACAAGGGCTGTGTCTATGTTTAACAAGGGATGTGTCTACTTGTCATAAAGGCTGTGTCTACTTGTGACTAGTACTGTGTGTCTACTTGCGACAAGGGCTATGTGTCTACTTGTCTCAAGGGCTGTGTCTAAGTGTGACAAGGGCTGTGTGTCTACTTGTGACAAGGGCTGTGTGTCTACTTGTCACAAGGGCTGTGTATATGTTTAACAAGGGATGTGTCTACTTGTCATAAGGGCTGTGTCTACTTGTGACTAGTACTGTGTGTCTACTTGCGACAAGGGCTATGTGTCTACTTGTCACAAGGACTGTGTCTAAGTGTGACAAGGGCTGTGTGTCTACTTATGACAAG
>CM034531.1:91106060-91151135 GCA_020002185.1 Paraescarpia echinospica | reverse complement strand
AGAACTTCAGCATTTATTTTATTAGACAGCAGGACTAGTAAAGACAAAAGTTTACTAGTCCGCCAAAAGGTTTACTAGTCCTGCAAATAAAAACATAGCACAAATTTAGGTCACAACAATTTTATTTAAAACACAAAAAACCACAGTGTCATCCAGGCCTGGCGTTAACACTGCCTGTCAGTCAGTCAGTGTCACTCAGAGTCGGGGGCACTACTGTCATCACAGTCGGTGTCACTGCTGTCAGTGTAACTACTACAGTCGGGCCTTGGCCTAAGCGGCTGAGTGTCTGGCCTCCGGGCTCCACCAGCACTCCACAGCTCGATTGCCTCCTTCGGTTAAAATGCAGCGATGTCTGGTGAACTCAGCTGAATGGTCAACAGATCAGTCAGTCGATCTGCCTTCAGGACTGACCGGATGCTGCTCTTCGTCAGCTTCAGCTGACTGAAGCCTCTCTCCGCATCAGCCGAGCTGGCTGGCAGAGTCAGAATGGCATCAACAAGCCCAAGTATGTTTCCATACTCTGCCTGGTGGGCTGCATTGACACTAGACCATGTCAGCTGTCGCACGTCTGGGGACTGTTCATACAGGATCATCTTCAGAAGTGTCCACTCCGTCTCCACACTGGCAGTATCGAGCCAGCGTCGCGAAGCACAGGGCCAAAATGGTTGTTGAGTGTGGCCACAGCGTCATTTCCATAATCACCTGCAGCTTCAGGCCACAGCTTGAAGCTAACGATTGATGATGCACGCACAACGTCCGAATTGCTGTCAACGAAGCGACCCTCCAGACAGCTGACCAGGTTGCCCAAGATCTGCAGTCGGGTCTGCTTGGCGAAGACAGCACCTGTGAGTGTCTCACCATGGAAGTCTTCCATGCGCGCCAGGACACGCTCCTTGGCAGTTGTGGTCGTCTTGTACATCACAAGGGTGGCCACAACGGATGTCAGCGTGGCATGTACATCAGCAACTGTCGCAGTCACTGTCTGAGCCACCAGCGACAGCTTGCTCAGAACAAACAGCACATCGAGAAGGAAGTGTGCCATCTCGATGATGTCTCGTCGGTACAGTGTCGCCAAGAAGCCAATGGCCTTTGCCTTGGCATCTCCGAAGCCCCCGGGCACTTGCATCTGCGTCAGATGCAGGACATATGCTGGATATCCCTTCACAAGGGCCTGCAGTGCCTTCAGCAGATGTGGCAACCAGCGAGTGCCACCGACACGTGGTGGAAGGGCACATGGCAGAGACAATGTGTCGAATGCTGCCTTCAAGTTGCTACGGTTCAGTGGCGAGTGATGGTAGAACAAGTAGAGGCTCAGGAGGAGACCGCTCAACTTTGTGTACATGGGCAACCGACACAATGCGTCCTTATATGCAAGTTCCAGGCGATGCGCATAGCAGTGGATTGCTTGCAGACACGGCTGCTCATTTCGGAAGAGCGTGGCGACACCGTTGGCTGATCCGGTCATAACAGCGGTGCCATCACTGCCGAATCCGACAAGCTTCTTCATGAGTGTCTCTTTCGGGATGTGGAGGTAGCGCTCCACGACACCGTCAATTGCCCGCTTGATTGACGGAGCAGCTGCCTTGCCGACGTTCTCAATACCAGCGAAGGCAGTAGAGACGACACCATTCACTGCATACCTCACGTACACTATCTCCGCTTCCGTGATGGACGCATCTGTCGTACCGTCACTGATGAGGGCGAGAAAGTGAGCACTCTCCAGGTGCTGTGCGAGGTGACGGCGCTCAACCTCAGCGATGGCACGCACGAACTGCTTGCATGCCTTGTCATTCCGATAAGTGTTCCCCACATCAAGGCCCTTCTGTGCGTCCAGGGTACACTACCACACATAATCTGTGAACGGACGCCGGTGCTTTGCTATCGCGTGACAAGTCCTGAAACATCCAATGCAGGAAATATTAAATATAATAGTATTAAGTAAATACTGAGTATAGTCACAACATAACAACCTTCCTCAGCAAACAGTGAATACTAAAAACATCTTCGCTTTCAAAACAAAACTTGACGAAGATTTGAAGATGGGCAGGTTTAAATTTTAATAAAAGCACAAAAATCACAAGACAAGCCACGTTCTCAAGACCAAAAATATGATGCATAAAGGCGGGAAATACAACACTAAATAGTATTACTTTTGAACCCGAAGATCCAGGCAAGTTATAACACAGATCTACATCAAATGCAAATTAATAATTTCCCATGGCATTGTTTACTGCACGGCACGCTTGAAATGAGAGATAACAGAGAAATGAGGGATAACAATTTAAACCATATAGTGCTAACCCTAACAAAGTACAATCAAACACAATATTTTTTTTACATTTTATAACATTATATCACATGGGTAACATAATTACCTAAACAAATGCGTCAGACGGTCCATGGTGGCCGTGTTCAGCGCTTGGATGGCTCGGTGGGCAGGTGCAGTGCCGGGACGGGCTTCGAACGCAGTTTGCCGGAAGACAGCTCGTGTGTGCGCCTCGCTTGTATTGTGTGCGCGTAGCGAGTCTGGACGAAAGTTGTCCGTGCCAGTCAAGAACGCATTCTTGCCACGGACACCAGTTACGTTGTGTGTCCTGCACACTTTGCAAAACATGAAATCGTTGTCGTCATCGTAGGACAGCCATGTGTGGTCTCGTTCCCAAACCTTCAAATAGCCACGCTGTCGTTTCTGCTGGTCGTACAGCGTGTCCCGTTCTCGCTTTTACACCTTGCGTTTAACTTCTGGTTTTGCAACCCCAGTTAAATAACGATGCATCGTGCGTAAACTTAACAAAATAATTAGTAATGAATTAACAAAATAATTGATGTAGAACTGAAGATGTGAACCGTATTCGAAATCCGTGCATTTGAAAATAGATTAGAAAATAGACGCGAAAATGGACGCCAATTGCGCTCATTAGCCGGTACCCCTCTACATGATATGCTAAGCCAAACAAAACGGTCGTTTCAGATTTCTATGTCACACAACAACCAATCAAAAGTACCGTTTCACTGTCGATTCACATTAGGTGAAGATTTACTTTGTCAATTGTACGGTTGGTGGCGCCACGCAACACGCTGATTTTTACTAGACAGCCGGACTAGTTGGTAGGCCGGTGTACTGGTCTGGAAGGAGGTTCCGGTCTGAGAGTAAGTTCCGGTTCCGTTTAGCGTATTGCGCATGCGATTGTATATGTCAAAGGTTAGCGCCTACTTTCGGCCCGCAGCTGTATGGTCTGGAAGGAGGTTCCGGGCTGAGAGTAAGTTCCGGTTCCGTTTTACGTACACACAATACATGTCAAAGGTTAGCACCTATTTTTAGCCAGCTTAACACGGTGTTTACCGAAAGAATGTGTGATAGTTTACGTTAATGATACGGTTACTTTTGTAATTGTTAGTATACATAAAAAAACTCATAATTAGCATAACTTGTAGTTATTTGCAAAACAAAATGTGTTTATTTTGATGTCATTGTCTCAGAGCGTTGACGTTGTGTATCTTACGACTTCGTCACACAGAGCTGCAGTTTTCACTGCTTTATACGCACAGCGGGTTTTGTGGTAAACACAAATCTCCGCATTTTAAATAACATGACACATACTTATCTCCGTCAGTTTGGCATGTATGAAGCTGAAATTTGTTGTATAATCTAGCAGGCCCATTGGGGGTGGTTCGTAGATTTAGATTTTTATAAATTCGTTGGGGGTAGGGATCTTGGGGGGTAACAATTTATAAATGACACATATCTCTGTTAATTTAACATGTATGAAGCTGACATTTTGTGTGTGATTTAGGGTGTCCGTTGGGGTAGTTTGTACATAGTTTTTTTTCGAAATTCATCCAGGTGGTGGGGTTCTCGGGGAGGTCACAATTTAAAAATTGCACTTATCTCTGTCATTTTGTCATATGTGGAGTTGAACTTTTGTGTTTGATCTAGCAAGCCCATTGGGATCTAGATATTAAAAAAAATTCAAAATGTGGGGGTCACAATTTTAAAATGGCACTTATCTGGGCCAGCCATGCCTGTATGGGGCAGACATTTTATGCGATCTAGCGTACCCATTGGGATGGTTCGTAGTTTTATATTTTTCTCTAAATTTGTCCGGGGTGGCGGACTGGGGGTCACAATTAAAAAATAGCACTTATCTCCATAAGTTTTGGAAATATGGGGCTGACATTTTGTGTGCAGTCTAGAAGTCCCATTGAGGCACTTCAAAATTCGTACGGAGGGTGGGGATCTTGGGGTCACCATTTCCAAACAGTTTTTCCCAACGCAACTCCGAGTAACTCAACAATTCTTTAATACATTTATGGAAACGGGTCATGCATTCACGACTTACATAAGTAAACATTTATTATCATGTCAACGTGTATAATTATGTGTGACATAACAGTTCAAGTAGTATTATTAAATGAAATATATAAAAAAAATTATTTACACAGATCAAAACTAGCCCTTTTTGTATAATACTGTTATGTTTCATCAGACAAGTGATCAAATGCAATTATAAAAAAATAAACCTATTGTTACAAATAATTATTAACTCGTAGATAACATTAGCCTTTCTGGTTATACATATTTACGTCACATTATGGGCAATCTAATGTAACGTAAATTAAACTGAGGAGATCCTTATGAAACTAAAGCTGTGATTGTTATTACATTAAACAAAGTAACATAAAACAACAGGAATACACTAAAATGATTGGCATACATTTACAAAGAACCAAACAACGTAGCCCGTTATATAACGCTGCACTCGCTTGCAATACAACATTGCTACAAATAAAGTATATCATAATATTTAATCAGCCAAGTAATATAAAATTCAATTATTCAGAAATAAAACCATTGTCACAAGTAATCATTAATTCATATATAGCATGACTGCATGACTGTAATAATAAAAGTAAGATATTTATATAGCGCCATAATCACACAGTGCTCTATGATGCTTTACAATACAATCATAATACCAAACCTGTATAGTTAGATCATTAAAATATTAAGTTAAATATCATAAAAACAATACAACTAAGAATCGTACATTGAATTAAAAAACAATTTAAATATAAGGGCATTATACCTAAAACATAGATAATGAATAAACTCGTTTAAATAATAAATTACACTAAGAGCCATCAAATAATAGGATGAGGTGAGATTAAAATAGTAAGATGACAAACTAAAGTATATATTCAGTGCTGCATGTGCCATTACTGTTTCTTGTATTGCAGGAACTCTGCTAATACTGCCTTTCTGACATGGCACTGGCGTATCTTGTAAGGTGGTACTCCAATGATGATGGCCTTTGCATACTGGAATACAGATACACATTAATGTTAACATTTCCTTACATAAATAATACTCATCTGAAAACATATCATCCCTTAATAACATACATAGACACAGGTCACAATTTTCCTTTGCTATTTCTGTGAAGTATACTACTTTACACAAACCTACTTGGTAGTGTGATAACATGCTCAATGTTACTGTAATCGAGCTGGCAATTAGTGTGTATCATGTGAAGTTTTCATTCCTACATCAGTGAGGGACGTTTTATGTAACCAGCATTGCAAAAAACTTTTCATATATATAACATAGCAAATGTCATGTGGGAATATGCCAGGAAACAGACTATTGTGTCTCTGTGTATATAGCACCATGTGGAGGATTGGCACATTTGCTGTTTTTTTTCAAATTGGCAGGAATTTATTGTCTTAATATATCCTAAATTACAATTAATGGTAAGACCTAATTGTTTCTCAAATGATGCTCACCATCATTGTGAACACACCACAACTGTGGCTGTCTTCCTGCTGACCACATCTTACTTTTATGGCTGTCCATGTCTCCAATGGCAAGCCCAGCTTTGCATTTCTCGCTTGCGTGTACTTCCTGGAAGGACAGAAATCCGTTCACATTTATCAGTCATCTTGCATCTTCATTCAGGCATCTCTTAAAAATAACGAACCTACGAATGCAGAAACAATATCCATACTATCCAGATATAACAATTATTTGCAAAGTGTATTGAAAGTATAATCTGACTACAGGGGCACATGTTAAAATAATCTACATACTCCTGCATAAAACATATCACTAACCAACAGCAGGCATGACTGAAAGGCTTGTTACCATAAACACTGCAGTAGACAACAAGCCCTGTCTCCACTGTTTTACTACACCAATGAAAACATGGACATGTGTAAAGACACACATAATCAGTAAGTGGTGTTATAGCAGTTGTTAACCAACATAGGGCTAGAAACTATAAGAAAGTGATTGTAGTGCACACAAGCAGTCGGAATGGTTACACTAGTTTGTTGGAAGGTAACACTTACTGCCATAGGGCGACAAACTTGTTTCATCTCGTCTCCTGCGGCAGTGAGTCCAGCACTGCGACTGTCTTGTCCTGTGCATTTGGCACCAGCAGGAACCAATGGTTCTGGTGGCAGATGGGCAGCATGATCCAATGGTAGTTGGCAAAGCATACCTAGTGAAAAATAAGTAACACACATTACTGCTTGTAAAAAAACATAAGTGTAAGGGTATCACAGTTTGAACCCATTGTTACTTGAACAAAATCAGACTAACTCACTCAACAATGTACAGGTGGTCGAAACTTAATAATATAATATTAACACATTTATTAGCCTAAGCTACAAATAACATAGTTAAATAATTTACAGATAATCAAATATATTAGTATTTTTGATTATATTTTAAATAAAATGTGTTATTTACAGTTTCTACATGGTGTTCCATTATTTTGACTTCTGGCAGTTTAGTTCTACACCAGGCCTCAATTAGAATATTGTATACAAGCGTGGAGGCCATATCGCAAGAAAGACATAGAAATTCTACAAAGAGTACAGAGGAGAGCGATTAAAATGATACAAAAACTGAGGGATCTTAGTTATGAAATACACCTAAAAGAAGATGGTTTAACAAAACTAGAGTCCAGGAGATTGAGAGGAGATGAGATAGAAGTGTTTAAAATATTGAATGGTTATGAAAATATTGATAGAAATACTTTTTTCTCAGGAAGGATAGAAGTACTAGAGGACATGAAGTTATATTAGTAAAGGAGGAGTGTAGATTAGGTATAAGAATGTTCTACTTTTCACAAAGGACTGTAAATGAATAGAACAGATTATCTGCTGATTGTGTGGGTGTTTGCTGCGTTAATATGTGTAAACATACAATCGACACACCTCAGAAGGGCGGGATGCAGAAGGGTTGGATAAAAAGGGTTGGGCTCTCAATAAGCCAAAAGGCTTCCTTGTCCACCTGCCATCTAGAGTTAATTCTCTGTGTGGCAATCTTGTTAGGTGGACAATGAAGGTATGGGGTAAATCAGTTGTTTGGATCTTTTTTCAATGGACTATATCTGATGCTTCAACTGTTGCATCATTGAAAGTCATTTTAATTAAATATCGACATAATCATACTCGCAGATGCAATGTATCGGTCAATAAGCCCATGCCAGGGGTAATTGTGCACAAAGGTTTGTGCATTTACCTGGCGGATTTGAACCACCAACAGATACTGAGACATTAGCATCTACAGGTGTACTCTTAATTTAAAATAAACAATGTTAAAAAGGAAACCACTGTTTCAAGTTTCAATTAAAAACAGACAACTTAATAAAGGCCATTTACAAAATTTGCAGATGCTGCAAAATAGTATTGTTCACTTGTTACAATTATCAGTAAAGCTTACTACATAAATGATGGATGAAATTACCAACACAAGTTACCTATGCTGCACTGCCATAGCCTAGGGCAGTAGGGGTCTAAATTCTAGTGATAAGGGCCTGAGCAAACTATGCAGAGAATGTCATAATTCACTTGATACAATTTAACACTACAAAGAGTACCAAGTCAGTATGATACAATTAATTAGTAAATTCCTTACTGTCATGTAACAGTATTCCCACACACTGTCAATAAGCTTGTGTCACTGTGTCTACTTCTGAGAAAGGAAATATAACTATTCATACACAAATACAGTACAGTACAGTGTGACAATAACAATGTAAGTACCTGTGCTAAATGCAATACTAATAGCGAGTGATTGTCCATGATTTATTAATCTATTTCATTCATTAATTGCACTATATATGGTCAAATACATTGGTATTTAGGTTGGTGTACATTTTAGTGGTAGGCCCCTAGGCTAAGCCTATACATTTTTAGGTAAAACGATTGTTTAATAGCGTTAATAATTTCAGCTGAAAGAATATTCACAAAATAGAATTCACAATTAACTAATTTCAAGTAGTGACATACTAGCAGTACATTTGGTCATATAAGACTGAAGCCATTTGACATCTTAGGTTGAGTGCAATTTTTATTAATATTTGCCAAAAAATAACCACCAACCTGTAATGACTGCCATGGGTGTCTGTTTTGTCAAAGGAATATTTATTTATGCTTCAGGAAATCAAGAGGTACAACCCACAGAAAGATAAGAATAATAACCATTCTAGGTAATAAACAGTGGGCCTGCAGAGCAGTTGTATTAATAGCCACGTCATTGGCATTGCGTCCAGCCATCGTTTCGTAATTATACTTTTGTCAAAAACATAGGCCCCTATTCTGACACCTATATCATTTAAGAAACCCATATTAATAGACTGGGTTATGGCATAGTATACTACACGCTAGGC
The DNA here is from genome assembly GCA_020002185.1 of Paraescarpia echinospica. Classification (NCBI taxonomy): domain Eukaryota; kingdom Metazoa; phylum Annelida; class Polychaeta; order Sabellida; family Siboglinidae; genus Paraescarpia; species Paraescarpia echinospica. Next base: position 91,142,457 of record CM034531.1, on the reverse strand, counting down.
TACAGACTATTAGCCTGGCCCTGGGGCTGGACTGTCTACTCACCGTCTACTTGATATTTGCCATGCTGCGTAGCTTTCAAAACAGCATTGCGCATTCGCTTTTCACACACCAAGTGCTTTTTTGTGACTAGGTAATGCCTTATGCAAGTCATGTACAGTCGGTACTCATCTCCTATTTTCTCCCGCTGCATCACAGGTATTTTCTCAACAAAAGATATGTGAACTAGCTGATACTAACTAATGTGCCAGTAGACAGTGGTCACACGCAGATGTACGATCCTGTTCAGCAACGTAGGGGGCAAATAGGTCGGTGGAGTAACGGTCGCTACAGCAAACGAAAAATGATTAATTGTATATCTCAGTCACCGAGTGCATCGAGCAAGGGTCAAAGTTGATCGGTCACCTGAGGTCACGTTGCTCACAGCGATGTAACTCAGTCGCCGCATACTTCTGGCACGGGGTCAAAGTTGATCGGTCACCTGAGGTCACGTTGCTCACAGTTGGTCGATTTTGATATACTGCGCTTGCGCGAGCATGCGCAATACGCAAAACGGAACCGGAACTTACTCTCAGACCGGAACCTCCATCCAGACCAGTACACCGGGTTTACTAGTCCGCCGTAATCTTTACTAGTGTGCGGACTAGCGGACTAGTGGGTAGTTCTACCCCTGGACTATAGGAGAAATTTCCACAAAGGAAGGTATAAGGACATGAGGAAATATTTAGCAAAGATAGACTGGAATAACACACTGCAAAATAAGACAGCAACAGAATGCTGGAATATATTAAAGAGTGAAATTAAGTGCATAGTCGACAAATTTGTACCCTTCAAAAAACAAGGGAAACGGTCCAAAAAGAAACACTTATCGAAAGAAGCCATTAGAAAAATTAAGTATAAACAAATGATGTGGAAGTCATGTAGATGTACTGGAAATGATGAAGACTACAACAGTTATAAAGAAGCACTTAACCAAGCTACAGCTGAAATTAGAAATTCAAAGAGAAGCTATGAACAACAATTGGCTAGTAATATAAAACATGACAGCAAGAGTTTTTATGCGTATGTTCGAAGCAAACAGAAAGTTCAGGATAAGGTCGGTCCTCTAGAAGATAGTGCTGGAAATGTAATATCAGAAGGATTCTTAATGGCAGAAGACCTGAATGAGTATTTTAGTTCAGTGTTTACCAGAGAAGACACTAGGTCACTGCCAGTACCAGAGGCTAAGTTCAAGGGGGCAGAATCAGACTATTTAAGACAGTTAATTGTAACCCCAGAAATGGTAGCTAAGAAAATTAGGGCTATGAAGGAAAATAAATCACCTGGAGTGGATGGTATTCCACCCAAACTACTAGTGAAAATTGTAGAACAAATTAGCATACCGCTTGCAACAGTTTTCAACTTGTCATTAGAAGAGGGAGTGGTTCCTTTAGAATGGAAAGAAGCAAACATTATACCGTTATTTAAAAAAGGTTCGAGAAACAAGTCAGAGAACTATAGACCAGTGAGTTTAACATCAGTGATTTGCAAATTATTAGAAAGATTAATTAAAGATCACATGGTGGATTTTCTTGTTAAACAAAACTTGATCAACCCATCTCAACATGGTTTTTTTTAAAGCAAGGTCATGCTTAACAAATATGTTATATTTTTTGGAAGACATCACTAAGTGGCTAGATGAGGGATCACCAGTAGATATCGTCTACTTAGATTTTCAAAAAGCTTTCGACAAAGTACCACATCAAAGATTACTGCTGAAACTAAAGGCCCATGGCATAGGAAATGGTATAATAAACTGGATAGAACAATGGCTGATTGACAGAAGACAACGTGTAGTAGTTGATGGGGAGGCTTCAAACTGGAAATCGGTATTGAGTGGGGTACCACAGGGATCAGTATTAGGACCTATATTATTCTTAATATATATCAACGATTTGGATGATGAAATAACAAGCAAGATGTTGAAATTTGCGGATGATACAAAAGTGTTTAGAAGGATTAAAAGTGATGGAGATAGACAGCATTTACAAGGTGATCTTGACAGGTTGATCAAATGGTCTGAAAAGTGGCAAATGCTGTTCAATTTTGGGAAATGTAAATGCCTCCACACAGGACATGGGAACGAAGAGGTAGAATATACAATGGGGGGTACTGTACTAAGTACTACTGTAAAAGAAAAGGACTTAGGGTTAACCATTAGTGCTGATATGAAGGTTTCAGAGCAGTGCGGAATTGCAGCTTCAAAGGGAAATCAAATCCTTGGATTAATTAGGCGAAACATAACGTATAAGGAAAAAGAGCTAATAATACCGCTGTACAAAACAATAGTTAGGCCTCATTTAGAATATTGTATTCAAGTGTGGAGGCCATATCGCAGGAAGGACATAGATATGCTAGAAAGAGTACAGAGGAGAGCAACTAAAATGATACCAAAACTGAGGGATCTTAGTTACGAAATACGCCTAAAAAAATGCGGTTTAACAACACTAGAGACCAGGAGATTGAGATAGAAGTGTTTAAAATATTGAATGGTTATGAAAATATTGATAGAAATATATTTTTTTCAATTAAGAAAGATAGAAGGACTAGAGGACATTTGAGCTCCATATCTGCTTGAGTTTCTTGAATGATGTCCTTGCTTTTCATATTCTGTTGATAATATCGTCACTGCCTCCTCATTGCTTGCTGACGTTTGCGCCCAGGTATGTATATTTCTCTACTTCAATCAGTTGTTGGTCATCAATCTGTATTCTGTTGTTGCATTTGCTGTTTATCTTCAGTACTTAAATTTTCTTTTTATTGATTTTAGGCCGGATTTTTATGCAAATGCATTCATCTTTGTTGCCTTTGCTTGCAATTGTCTGTAACTTGATGACATAAGCGCAATGTCATCTGCGAAGTTTAAGTCTTCAAGTTTTGACATGAATCTCCATCTTATCCCTGTGTTGTTTTCTTCAGTTGTTTTCCTCATTATCCAGTCGACTACCATCAAGAAAAGAAATCCGGACATTATGTCTCCTTGCTTAACTCCAGTTTTTACCTTGAACAACTCAGATTGTTCACCTTCATCTAACACTGCCCATTGACTGTCCTTGTACAAAATCTGGACCATTCTGATTATCTTGTGTGGGATTCCATAGCTCGCCATGATTTCCCAAAGGCTCTCTTTGTGCACGAAGTCAAATGCCTTTTTGAAGTCTACAAAAGTTACATATAGCATTGCTACCTGTTCTATTATGCAACTGTGCTTCGTCCTCTTCTGAAACCTGCTTGTTCATCTCTCAACTTGTTGTCAACTCCATCTCTTATTCTGTCTGTTATCACTCTTCCGAACAATTTACTGTGGACAGATGTTAGAGTAATTCCTCTCCAATTTCCGCTCTCTGTAAAGTTACCTTTCTTTGGTATTTTAACAATCAGTCCCTGTTTCCACATCTTTGGTACTTTTTCCCAAATTCTTTTGAATAAGCTTAGAAGCCAATTCTCTGTTGTCACCATGTCTGCTTTCAACAATTCTGCTGTAATGTCATCTTTGCCTCCGGCTTTCCCATTTGTTTTAGCTTCCTCAGTGCTGCTCTAATCTCTATTTTTGTTATAGAGTCTGTGGTGGTTTCATCTATGATCGGATCTAATTCAATATCTATCACGGGATCATCGGGCATAGTTCTATTAAGGACTTCTTCAAAATGCTCCTTCCATCTTGCCTGCCTGGCTGGTCCTTCAGTTGTTTGGTTTCCAGATTTGTCTTTTACTGCAGTCGCTGTCTTGTGTTTGTCGTTATTAAGTGTCTGGGATGTTGTAGACTTCTTTTATCCTTCCATTCCCGGCTGTTTTCTCTACTTCTGTGGCCTGGTTGTTTACACACTTTCTTTTGTCTTGTCTCATGCTTTTCTTTACGTCTTTGTCTTTTTTTGATACTTATCCTTGTAGCTCTGCTTTATCCTTTCTGACTTTGCTTGTTCTATGTTGCTCATTAGTCATTTCTTGTCTTCTACCAGCTCCCATGATCCTTTGCTGATCCATGGTTTTTGTCCTCTCTTCAGCTGTTTCTTTGTAGACCACCTCGAATTCTTGCCATTTTCTCTCAACAATGTCATTATCTGTCTCGTTGTTGTCCTGTAGTACATCATATCTGTTCCGTAGCTTCAACGAGAATTGCATTTTTATGGTTGGTTGTTGCAGCTTGATTGTGTCAAATATTTCTTTCTGTTCTCACTGGTCTTTTGCTTCCTCTTTAGTTTCAGCCTGATCTTCGAGTGCACTAACTGGTGGTCACTCCCAATGTCTGCTCCCCTCATCACTAACTGGTGGTCACTCGCAATGTCTGCTCCCCTCATCACTAACTGGTGGTCACTCCCAATGTCTGCTCCCCTCATCACTAACTGGTGGTCACTCGCAATGTCTGCTCCCGTCATCACTCTGGTGTCCATAACTGATGTTCTGTGCTGCCTGCTCACTAGCACATAGTCAATTTGGTTTTTAGTTCGCCCTCCTGGAGATGTCCATGTCAGCTTATGGATGAGTCGATGTGGAAATATGGTACCTGTTACCACAAGGTTGTTTAATCCACAGAAGTCAATTAGTCTTTCTCCATTTTCATTTCCATTATGTCTTCATAGCCCTCATTGTCTTCTCCAGCTTTGGCAATTAGGTCCCCATTACTATGGTTATGTACACTGCCCGCAACTAACTGCAACTGTTCGTAGAACTGGTTTTTCTCTTCGTCACTTGTTTTATTGGTGGTGCATATGTTTGTATGATTGATAGTTTCACATATCTTGAAAAGAATCTAGCATATATAATCCTCTTTCCACTCTAGTAATGCTTGTTCTGCTTTCTTTGTCATCATTATTGTCACTCCGTGTCTGTGTAGGTTGTCTTCCCTCCCAGAGAAAATAACACCCCTTTCCTCATGTATTTATGTGGTCCTTGTGTGTTCTATCAGGTCCTGTGTTTTGTGTTCTATCAATTCTATTATGTCAACTCTTATTGGTTCATGTTTTGTGGTGTCTGTGTTTTATGTCAGGTTTTTCAAAAATGTTTTCATGTGGTCTCCGTTCTATCACATCCTCTGTCATGTGTTCATGTGGTCCTTGTGTGTTCTATCAGGTCCTGTGTTTTGTGTTCTATCAGGTCAACTCTTATTTGTTCATGTTTTGTGGTGTCTGTGTTTTATGTCAGGTTTTTCAAAAATGTGTTCATGTGGTCTCCGTTCTATCACATCCTCTGTAATGTGTTCATGTAGTCCTTGTGTGTTCCTTCAGGTCCCCTGCTCAAGGAGATGATAAAGAACATGAATGCTACCGCCATAGAAGGTGGGAACCAGACGGACCAACGCACCAAACTCTTCATGTACTCAGCCGTAAGTATTCCTTCCTTACGCTTCTACAACAGGTCAGTTTGTTTGTGCAGTTCAAACATCTATGTGTACTTTACAATAATAATTATATTTATTTGGTGCCAAGACTGCGTGGACTGCCATGAGTATTGGTTGGTTTCAGCATGACACCACGGTGATGTCATTACTTCTTGCGTTGAGTGTATTCAACAGCCAGATTCCAACATACGCTTCTACTGTGATGGTTGAACTGTACAACTCCAGCGGTCAGTACAGTGTCCAGGTGCGCTATAGGAATGACTCCAGCCAAAAGCCCTTTCTTCTACAGATCCCAGGTACGTGTCCAGTCGTGTTTCGGTACTAATATGTGCAGTCAGTGGCACTGATGATGCATCATATATGTTATTCAGCCATTAAAATGTGGCCATCTGTTTAACTACCATTCCTGAATAAGTGCTTCTGTTTGATTAAACCGATTTGAGAAAGTACTGAATGAATTCAGCCGAAGGTTACATGGCGTTTGCAGTGTGTTGATACACATACAAAGTATGTAAACATGGTATCTGCAATTTGTCATGTGACCATCACACGTGTCATGTGACCATCACATGTCTCTCCAGTGATATGTCTCTCTTCATTGGTCCACAGGTTGTTCCACGTCCTGTCCGTACGAAAAGTTTCTTGCTCTCACTTTTGACATGCTCCCTGTCGACTGGGACGCTGAATGTCAGGGACCATCTGATGGTGACCATAAAAGTAAGTTGTGTCTCATCACTATCATCGTCTACTTGATACACCCATCTTCATCGATCACCATAATGGTTCAATGAAATTACCGTAATGATTTTATTTATTCGGACACCTGTAAATAATTAAATTCTTAGCTCTTCGAAAACCTACAGTACAAACAATTACTGTTGATGTCCAAAACATGCAGCTATTATGGACTGTAGGTATTTGGACACTTAACAATGATACGTGTCCAAAACATGCAGTTATTATGGACTGTAGGTATTTGGACACTTAACAATAATATGTGTCCAAAACATGCAGCTATTATGGACTGTAGGAATTTGGATACTTAACAATAATGTGTTCAAAAACATGCAGCTATTATGGACTGTAGGTATTTGGATACTTAACAATAATATGTGTCCAAAACATGCAGCTATTATGGACTGTAGGAATTTGGATACTTAACAATAATATGTGTTCAAAAACATGCAGCTATTATGGACTGTAGGTATTTGGATACTTAACAATAATATGTGTCCAAAACATGCAGCTATTATGGACTGTAGGAATTTGGATACTTAACAATAATATGTGTTCAAAAACATGCAGCTATTATGGACTGTAGGTATTTGGACACTTAACAATAATATGTGTCCAAAACATGCAGCTATTGTGGACTGTAGGTATTTGGACACTTGATATGGACTGTAGGTATTTGGATACTTAACAATAATATGTGTCCAAAAACATGCAGCTATTGTAGACTGTAGGTATTCAATTTCAAAAACTGTTCAGCAATGTTTTTTTCTAATTTTGCATAGATATATCTGAGGGTGCTGCCACTATACACAAGAAATCTGTATTTGATTTAATCATTCTAAGGCCACCTCAGGGGCCCCCAAAGTGCAAAAGTTTTATATTATCTAGTGATGTGGTTTTGAGAATGGCCCTTGAGACCACCCCCAACAGTAAATGTTGTGTATTGTGCCAGAAACTGTGCCCCGCCTCACTCCACTCTGCATTGTTCCATTGAGACCTTGACTAATCTTTAACGGTCACAAGCAGAGCAGACACATTTGACCCCTGTTAAACTCAGTTGCCTGCAGCTTTTAAACTGTACCTTCAAAACTATTGATTTTCTATATGGCAAGTTGTGTTTATTTTGATGTTCATTTAATTATTATAAAATGGTGTGACTGTGGTGTCTATTGGTTAAAGATGTATTGTCACCTGTAGGTGACAAACATAGATAATTATATAGAGTGAAATATCCTACACTTTATTGATATCAAATGCATTCTTGGGGGTTGGTCGCTAGGTGGCGTAAGGTGGTACTTGTTTATTTTGTCACTGCGTGATTCAAAATCATTTTTGCAATTTAACGTTTAATTTTGTCTGTGACACTAGTGTAGAATTAGTGCCAACGTATTGCACTGTTTGCTTAAACAAACATTTTATAAATTGTCACCACCAATGCTGTTAAATCTTGTACTTAAATTATTTGGGCGATAATACAGGTCGATTTGATTTTCGCACTAGCAGGCTTACGTACACAACATACTAAGGCAGGGACAGTCCCCTTATAAACTATATACTAACAGGCCTTTTCAACAAGATGTTCTTTTATACCCAGAATCGTCCTGGGGGTGAAGATTTCTGACTTTTCTTTGCACGGGCACTAAACGTCTTGTTACTTTGCACAGGCCTGCTGAGCGCGAACAATCATACGACCTGTAATATTGCCATTGATTATCGCCAACCCTCTCTTTAATAACCTCAAAATTTACATTATTTTTAGTACAATTATACAGTTTAGAATATTTTATTATTTTCAATTATTTATTTATGAGACATTATCATTTTATTTTTCACCATTTTGAGGAAAGACAATGTCACCAACATTTTTATTGTGTGTTTTATTTTTATCCTGTTCTGCTGCTTCGAGAGGTCACGATTTTACGCTGTGCAAGCTACTTAGTCCCCAACAGTCAGCTGTCATTTTAACAGTTTCTCAGTACATGAGAACACAACATTCTTTGTCGCATCTTCACAGTTTGCCATGTCTTAATCTTTGCTTTAATAGAAAGTTACTGCCAATCCCCCTCTCTAAGCCAACTTTTAAATTGGCAATTATATTACTACTAGCAGGAGATGTAAGTCTTAAAGGAAATAAAAATAAGGCATTAGCTAAAATCCTTTTTCCATGTGTACACACAGTTTAACCTTGTATGTAACATTTGACAACACTAACAAAATACAGAAAAATACATTTGTAGCATAAATTCTTAAACCCGTCTGTGTAGCGATTCCCACGGAAAGTAAAATTTAATGAGCTAGGCGATCACGTGGTATCGGGATGTCACTTATGACCTACACTCGCATCAGGCCGACCCTTTCCATGCATTCAGAGCATGTTTACAAGTACAGCTTTTGGGTCGAAACGAGCGTCAGAATGAGTTATTGTGCAATATTCTGATGAAATACAAACACTACCGGGTAGTCATCATAGACGAACAAGCAGTTTTCTTACCGTTCCACATGAATCAAATTTTATTCAAAACAATGAATGCGAATGTGCCTACAAGTCCAAGTCGACTAGGTTTCGCCGAGCTTGGGCTTGTTTTCAGAATAATTATATCGAATGCAACCAACGAGAGATAATCTACACCAATAAACATACATAGCAAACATATATCGTATCCAGCTACAGAAAGTAACATGTATAATCTCATAATATCAGTAGAATATCGATGTATGAAGGAGGAGTTGTTCAATTTATCATAACAACTTAAATCAGTCAGTGAATTTCTATCGGTCCTGTTAGCTCGGTTGGTAAAGGCGTTGGTTCCTTAGCGTTTATTTTGCAATCGGGCGACACCGGTTCAAACCCCACACCAAACCATTGATTTTTTTTACACTTTTTTTGGTTTATGTTTTCACGAAGTAATATAAACCAAATCATTTTTATACTGTGATGCACTGTTTATAAATATTTTGGTAGTAATTATTTATTCGCCACAAAAAATGAAAATATGGGAATTATATAACGATTTTTCTAAATTTTATTTATCCAAACAAATACAATGTAATGGATATATAATTTATTAATTGTATATATATATTGTGCGGTAATATATTGTAATTATATATGTGAAAACAAATGGTGATCTGTCTGAATAAATAAAATTTAGAAACATCGCGTTATATATAATTACCATATTTTCATTTTTGTGGCGAATAAATAATTACTACCAAAATATTTACAAACAGTGCATCATAGTATAAAAATGATTTGGTTTATATTACTTCGCGAAAACATAAACCAAAAAAAGTGTAAAAAATCAACGGTTTGGTGTGGGGTTTGAACCGGCGTCACCCGATTGCAAAATAAATGCTAAGGAACCAACGCCTTTACTAACTGAGCTAGCAGGGCCAACAGAAATTCACTCACTGATTTAAGTTGTTATGTTACAACTCCTCCTTCATACATCGATATTCTACTGATATTATGAGATTATACACGTTACTTTCTGTAGCTGGATACGATATATGTTTGCTATGTATGTTTATTGGTGTAGATTATCTCTCGTTGGTTGCATTCGATATAATTATTCTGAAAACGAGCCCAAGCTCGGCGAAACCTAGTCGACTTGTAGGCACATTCGCATTCATCGTTTTGAATAAAATTCGATTCACGTGGAACGGTAAGATAACTGCTTGTTCCTCTATGATGACTAGTGTTTGTATTTCATCAGAATATTGCACAATAACTCATTCTGACGCTCGTTTTGACCCAAAAGCTATACTTGTAAACATGCTCTGAATGCATGGAAAGGGTCGGCCTGATGCGAGTGTGGGTCATAAGTGACGTCACATCTCGGCATCCCGAAAAGCGTGCCAAAAATATGCATATTCGAAAATGTCCGGATGTACAGCATTAAATGTGGAATTTCTAATTCATTGATTTTGTTTTTGTTTTTGGCTTGGTGGACATGGAAATAGATAGCAGGATGTAATATAACATGAATTCAAGCCATAGATGTTTTTATTCCCTTTAATCCTGGACCTGCTATCAGGCGCAATATTTGAGTAGCCACCACTAACATTCGATCTATTCGAGACAAAACAGCCTCGCTTACCGATTTATTAACTTCCAAGACAATAGACATCCTTGCAGTCACTGAGACCTGGCCACATGACACAGCTGCATGCATTGCTGACATTTCTCCTTCCAGTTTCACCTTCCATCATCGCCCACGTTCAGTTGGGTGAGGTGGTGGTGTTGGATTTCTCGTCTCAAAACAGTTCAAAGTTAATTTGCATTCAAACCCTGATTACTCCAGCTTTGAGGCCATCTGTGCAAAAATTTCCGATTAATCTTTCTCTGCTTATTTTGTGTGCATTTATCGCCCTCCAGGTCACCCTGCCCATTTCTTTGAAGAATTCCAGGATCTACTTGAAAATCTGGCAACTATTTATTCAGAATTTTATATACTCGGTGATTTTAATCTTCATCTGGACACACCTTCATCAACAACAAGTACATTTAATGACATTCTGGCATCCTATGACATGAAACAACATGTTACCTTCTCAACACACATACGTGGCCACTGGCTCGATCTCTTAATCACCCGTTCAGATTGTAATAATATTCAGACACCTACTGCTTCTGATGGTTTATCAGACCACCACACTGTCATTGCTGATCTCAAAGTTCCTAGAATTCCCGTAGAGTCCAAACACAATGTGTTTTACCGACTGATCCATAAGATTGACATTGCCGCATTAATGACAGACATCCTTAAATCCGACCTCATCAGTAACCCCAAAGAACATCTGTCAGATCTGTGTCGACAGTACTGTCAAGTACTCAAAGATTTACTTAATAAACATGCACCCCTGAGATCTAAATCTGTGTCCCAAAAGCCACATGCTCCATGGGTGACTTCTGAAATTCTACAATCTAAAAAGCGCCGGCGCTATCTTGAACGTGTATGGCGCAAATCACGCTTGCCTTTGGACAGATCACGATATTCTAAACAGTGTCACTACTGCAACAGACAAATGGCCAAAGCTAAATCAAATTATTACACAAACATGGTCTCGAGTAACTCTGATAACCCACGTCAGCTATGGAACTGCATAAATCATATTTTACACAGACGGCCGCCTCCATCTCTACCTAGTCATGTGTCAGTCAAATCTTTGTGTGACTCGTTTTCTAGTCATTTCAAAGATAAAATAAGTCTTATACATTCTGCTTTTCCATGTCACACTTTAAGTACTGTAAATGTGGACTCCCCACAAGTAAATTCTCCACTTGTATTGTTTGAGCCAGCCACAGTTGATGAAGTGAGGAAAATAATAATGTCCTCCCCAAATAAGTCATGCGATCTCGATCCATTACCAACCATACTACTAAAAGCATGTCTTGACTCTTTACTTGTTACAATAACGAATATCATAAATTTATCACTAAGTTCGGGTAAATTCCCAGATGATTTTAAACACGCACATGTAAATCCTGTTCTCAAGAAGACTTCTCTGCCAAAAGATGATTTCAAAAATTATAGGCCAATTTCTAATCTTAGCTTTATTTCAAGATACTTGAGAAAGTCGTAGCAAGCCGTCTAAGGCGTCATATTAGCTCAACTTGTTTATCCAGTGTGCTCCAATCAGCATACAAACAATTTCATTCTACAGAGACTGCTCTCCTAAAAGTACACAATGATGTTATATTAAACATTGATAAAGGCAAAGTAACTGCACTTACCTTGCTTGATCTATCTGCCGCCTTTGATACCATTGGTCACAACACTCTTGTCAAACGTTTATCAATGTAATATGGCATATCTGGCACAGCTCTGACCTGGTTTTCTTCTTATCTAACCAATAGACATCAATGTATAAAGATAGATAATAACTTTTCAACCTCACACCCCACTTCATGTGGCATTCCCCAGGGTTCCGTTCTTGGGCCTTTGCTTTTCACTCTCTACACTATGCCACTCAGCTCTGTAATCCAAAGTCATAACTTGGATCATCACCTTTATGCAGATGACACATAGATCTATATTTCCTTGGCCACGCCCAATACAAGTCACTCTCTAAACCGACTCAACGATTGTCTCCAAGACGTTTTCTCATGGATGACCGATAGCAAATTAAAGTTAAATGCAGACAAAACTGAATTCCTCATCATTGGTACTCCAATGCAGCGAGGTAAACTTAATGACTTTTTCCAACATGCATCCTGAGTCAAAATATCACACCAGCAGCATCAGTGCGGTATCTAGGAGTGACCTTTGATTGCGACTTCAATTTCAGACAACACATATCCCAAACGTGCCGTTGCTGTTTTTATCATATCCGTGATCTTTGCCGCATTAGCCGACATATGTCTCTTTCTGTCGCTAAGACTATCGCAACAGCTCTTGTTAGCAGCAGATTAGATTATTGCAATTCCCTCCTTCATAATATTGCTATCAAGGATATTGCAAAACTACAACGCGTCCAAAATTGTTTAGCAAGGGTAGTCACACAATCTCCTCGATTCTCCCGCTCAGTGCCACTTCTAAAATCACTGCATTGGCTCCCCATGCGATATCGCATTATGTTTAAGATCTGCTACCAAGCCCTTTCATCCAAACAACCTAGTTATTTACATTCAATGCTCACACCGGCTAGACAAGCCAGACAACTTCGGTCGTCTAGTTCGAAGTTGCTATCTGTTCCTAGAGTTAAGACAAAGGCTGGAACTCGAGCTTTTTCAGTTGCTGCGCCAACTATATGGAATTCGCTTCCCTTTAATGTTAAATTAGCAGAAAATATTGTTACATTTCGTTGTCACCTCAAAACCTATCTTTTCAATATCGCCTATCCTCCCTAGCTTCCTAGCACATCCATCCATTTGTTGACGACTTTCGCCTAGCACACGAGTACGAGAATGCTTAATCCTTTGATTTTGGTGCGCCACTGAGCTCGGATTGTCTGAGGATATTGGCGCTTAAGAAATTATTTATTATTATTATTATTCTACTGTTCTGTTTACACTTGCCATGCCTTGTGTAGACATGGTACTATGTAAATCAATTGTATCAATATAGACTAATAATTACAGATTCACAGTATAGTTGACATCTGAAACAACCAAATGTCAACCATTAGAAGAGTTGACATAGTTCCGCTATACACAAGAAATCTGTATTTGATTGAATCATTCTAGTGTCATCAGCATATAGTAGAACATACATTTTCAAGAAAATTATTGTCTACATCATCATCACTAAGGTTGTTGTAAATTTCACCAGCTTCCATGTCATTGTCCCATATAATTATAACTAACAGTATTCAAAATTCAGGTAAATAGCAAATAACAAAGGAGACAAGTTTTCGCCTTGCTGTACCTCTACATCACATGAGAAGAAGGCTGACACAGCCTGGCCCTGTTTTTTTTAATTATTCATTTATAACATTATCAATACCACATGCCTTTTTGTTTTTTAATTTATATTAGTACCTCATTTTGCATGAATGGTCTGTTTATGTGTTCGTTTGACTGGGAAATCTTTCTTGGATCAAAAGGTATCTCACTAGCTGCAGTTTCACTTTCAGGTTTTTCACCGAGTTTTTCAAAGAGGTTCAAAAACTTATCCAGTGAAATTTTTCCACATTTTTCACTGCTGTTACTTGCTTTATTTATTATTATATCCCAGTATTCTGCAGGCTTGCTATGTTTTAGGTTGCGCAAGTATTCATGTAACTGTTTATGGTAACATTTTAATATTTGTTTTATAAAGCATTTGTACCCACTAGCCAATTCTCTTAACTCTGCTTTAGCTTCGTCATTTTTAGTCCTTTGGCCGAAGGTCCAAGGGACTATTGCCATCACTCTGCGTCTGCCGTCCGCTGTTAGCTGCCGTATCTCAGAAACAATTCAGCAACTTTTTCTCTAATTTTGCATAGACATATCTTAGGGCACTGCCACTATGCACGAGAAATCTGTATTTGCTTGAATCATTTTAAGGGCTCCCTAGGGCCTCCAAGGACCCCAAAACTGGTGAAAATGTAACATTTTGCCTATTTTTTCAAAAACTGTTCAGCAACTTTTTTGTAATTTTGCATAGATGTATCTTAGGGTGCTGCCACTATATACAAGAAATTTGTATTTTATTGAATCATTCTAAGGGGCCCCCAAAATGCAACAGTTTTACATTATCTAGTGATGTGGTTTTGAGAAGGGCCCTTGAGACCACCCCCAACAGTAGATGTTGTGTATTGTGTCACAAAGTCAACAGCTGTGACTGATCTCTACAGCCTAGTCCATTGAGACCTTGACTAATCTTTCATTGGTCACAACACCCAGGCAGAGTAGACACACTTGATCCCTGTTAGACTGAACAGTTGTTTAACACTTTTAAACTGTATCTTCAAAACTATTGATTTTCTATAATTGCAAGTTGTGTTTATTTTGATGTTCATTTAATTATTATAAAATGGTGTGACTGTGGTGTCTTGTCTCCTATTAGACTGAACAGTTGCCTAACACTTTTAAACTGTATCTTCAAAACTACTGATTTTCTATAATTGCAAGTTGTGTTTATTTTGATGTTCATTTAATTATTATAAAATGGTGTGACTGTGGTGTGTATTGGTTAAAGATGTATTGTCTGTAGAAACCTGTAGGTGACAAACGTAGAAAATTTATATTCTGGACAACTATAGAGTGAAATATCCGACACTTTATTTATATCAAATGCATTCTACTGTTCTGTTTACGCTTGCCATGCCTTGTGTAGACATGGTACTGTGTAAATCAATTGTATCAATATAGACTAATAATTACAGATTCACAATATAGTTGACACCTGAAACAACCAAATGTCAACCATTAGAAGAATTGACATAGTTAAGGCACAATAAAGCCTTTTGTGTCAAGACAAATACAATTCAACCAATACCCCTATCTGAACACTGCCTGTTCTTCACCTATTACATTCGCTTTGTTTAGGTATGTGGTTCTTTTTATAGAAAATGTCAGTTTCTTTCTGTACCTGTCTACGTATGATAACCATTTGTCTGCCCTGCTCACAATAAACATCACATGAATGATAAAAGGAAGATCACTGCCACTTAACTTGTGGATTATTATTATTATTATAAAACTGCTCTGCTACTGCTTGGTGGACAGTAAACTGCAGCTGTCTTTGAGTTTGTTTACATTTTGACAAACTACTATTATATAGCAATGATTTTTGAATGAATCACATTTTGAGAATGCATGTCATTGTTTGCGGTGTAACTTTTGTATGCTTCATTTTCTGCTGCTACAAGTTGCATTCATCTGAAAGATTATTCAATTACCTATCCAATGATGATACATATGTTGTGGTGTTAGAAATATATAGCTTTGGTATATTGTACACGATGATTGTGATAGGAAACTATTGGACATTGCGACAGTGCAGAGAGACAGTACGAGATGTGTCACTCAGTATATGAAGTGTGACTTTCAGATATTTCATTAGCTCCCTATATAATTATGTGAAATATATCATTATGTCATTAAAATATTTCAGAACAGGCTAACGCTATGCTGCAACTGTCTTTGAGTTTGTTTACTTTTTGACAAACTACTATTATATAACACTAATTTTTGAATTGGCACAACTAATGCTAATATATTGCACAAAATTATTTCTACGGGAAACAACGTTGGTGTAAATTATCATCCCATTATTCTTACTGACAAAGACCTGTAAGTTAGGTGAGTAACACCTTCGAAGTTCTGACAGCAGGACACTGTCTTCAGTGAAGTCGAGACAAAAGTTTGACAAAGGCTTCAAGTTCAAACAGTCTATCACCATCCAGCTGACCCATTTTTAATTTTCTTTAGACTACCTTTTGCTCTCAAATAATCTGTCCTCTTAATTGTATACATAAAGACATAATCTGGCAAAACTTTTCCTTTTTGTAGCAGCACATTTGTATTTCAAGTGTATCATATATTTATCACTTGTTCTGTATTACACCCAGCTGTGGAGCTAAGATTCTCTGCCTGCTATTGTTTGATGGAAACTGTGACTAATTTGTAATTGGTCACTGGCAGTAGCTTTCAACAGACAGCATTAAGCCACTAGACCCCTGTTAAACTGGACAGTTGCCTGTAGGTTTTAAACTGTAAAACTTCAACAGCCGTTTTCTTCATTTTCACTTTTTGACCCCTACCATGTTCAATGCTCCATAACTTTGCCAATTTTTGTAGCAGTCATAATTTTTGAAACCGTGTAAAGCACCCTAGCAAACCTTTACAAGGATGTAAGAAAACAATGTTACAATTTTTCCGACTTATCACTCATTTGGTCAGCCGGGGTCACATATAGACATATTAGTCCAAAGGACTTCAGGGCCACTTGACCCATTTTTTAAAAGTTACTATTAAAATCTCCCTGTTGTGTTTTGATAATGTCACGATGCGAGACCGTTCAGACTTTGACGTTTCTTTTATTCACAAACAAGACCCTGTAACAATAACATGTGTTACTGTAAACAAATTCATGTACATACAACAAAACACACACAGGAATGATAATCCCAGCCAATCATTGTAGGTTGATCATGTGTCTCCAACATGACACCCAGAATAACAATATCTTCCGTTAGCATCTACCCAACAACAATGTACATTTCCTTGCCATCAAACCATTGTAATGCACATAGTACACTATAAAAACATCGGTAATTATCATTATGTAACCTCTCATGCCCTGACATTCATATAATGGGTAAGAGTAGAGAAAAACGTGTAAGCTATCTATTGTCAGAAACTAGCAAAGGTCTGAATCAACATCCCTTTTATGATATAGTTATGACAACTTCACCACGACAAGTACACCCATAATGATATAGGGAGATCTCCCTATTTTGGGTTCATTCAACTTGGAAGCTCTGTAATTGTCCTCATCATTGTCCCAGCAATGGCCGTACTTATTTTACTAGAAGTTGTCTTGCCTTTGTTCATGGCTCTGCTGTTCTTCCTGGCAGTTGCCATGGCAGCAGTAATGTCTTCCAGGAACGTATGTATGTAAGTGTTGTCATTGCCTACAGGTCTGCTGTTCTTCCTGGCAGTTGCCATGGCAGCAGTAATGTCTTCCAGGAACGTATGTATGTAAGTGTTGTCATTGCCTACAGGTCTGCTGTTCTTCCTGGCAGTTGCCATGGCAGCAGTAATGTCTTCCAAGAACATATATATGTAAGTGTTGTCATTGCCTGCAGGTCTGCTCTTCTTCCTGGTGGTTGCCATGGCAGCAGCATTGTTGATCATAATGGTGTTGATCGTTGGCCTCGTTGTCATATGGAGGCAGAACAAGACATTGTGTAACCAAGGTTACCGAAATGTGCCGGCTGAAATCTTGGAATGTAATGTCCTGCTGGACCCGGAGTCTGAGAGCGAGGACAGTTATGACATCAAACAGGTCATCAGGTCATAGTGACTGGTCACAAGTATGTGGTGTCATTTAAAATAAGTTAGTTTTGATCACAAACTATTTTCTTGTAAAACAGAAATTGTATATTTTTGGCAGTTTTGAATTATACAAGCCACAGCCATTATTGGACAGTTTAGTTTTTTCAGTGACAAACCAGTTTCATTTGAGCCAGTTATTTAATTATTACTGATCTGCATTAATGTGGGCCACTACACTTGGAACTATTAATTAATCTAGTGGCCAGCTGGACCAGTCTAACTTCCACCCATCTTATAAGTTGTAATTACCAGTCTTGGCCAGTCCTTTGCCAGTCTTGGAGACAGGCAGATATCTGGCTAAGCCCCTATTGTAAGATGCAATGGCATTTGATTGGTTTAAATACACACGCAAACATATAAATTTACAATATTTTACATAACTGATTGGTAGAGGACTGGACAGTTGGTTGGGGTTTGAACTGGATGATGTGATTGCTGAAAGAAGCTTGACCAGATCAAACTGACTGTTACATGTTGTGGGGTGCAGCAGTATAGTTGGTAGAACGTCAGATCTCAGTGGCTAGAGCAACAGACTCTTAATTGAGAGAACCCGGGTTCAAATCCTGTGCTGCGGTGTCAAACCTTGGGCAAGTTCATTCACTCTATGTTGCTCCAGTTCACTCGGCTTTATGAATGAGTACCCGGCTATAGATAGTTGTGAATATTTGTGTATGAATAGTCTTTGTGCATTAACTGCATCATGGCTGAATGCTTCCCAAAGAAGTTGAGATGGTGTTAGATTGAACAGGTCTGCCATGGAGTAAAGTGTAAAGTGCTCTGAGCAGTCCAAAAGACTGGATACTGCACTATATAACTTACCTTTTACTTTTAAGAACTTACCTCCCGGGTGGAGGGGCACTACCCTTACATGTGGGTAGGGGTGTGCAGCCGAAGGTCACCTACCACTAACCTTAATAATGGCATCCAATATCAAAAAGTATACTCTTGATCAAAATTTAAGACAAATTTAAGAAAGACAAGTAAGTATTTAAATAAACATATCTATAGGTGTGTGTATTCGGATACATATATGCAAATTGCATCTACAGTGCCCCGAGTAGTTGCCGATATATACTGAAATATACGCGATAGGTAACCATGACTGCGGCGATAAAAACCTAGCCTTGTTCTAGGGAGAGTTTCTCGAAATGATACCCTTGTCTAGGGAACTTCTGTATAATGTTGGCCCTTGTTCTAGGGAGAACATATGAAAAACAGACCCTTGATCTAGGGAGCCTCGATAAAAAACTACCCTTGAAGTCGGCAATACTGCTAGTATTGGCAGTGCCCCCCAACTTACCTTTCCCAACTGAGAGGAGTATGGTTTTACTCCTGGGTGACACTCGAAGCATGAACAGTTTTGTTCACTCCATACCGCCTCAGTTGACTCAGTACCTAACAGTAGTGGGTATGTGTGATTGTGTAGTATGTGTGCGGTGAATGCAGCATGGCTGAATGCTTCCCAGAGAAGTCGAGTTGGTGATAGCATAAACAGGTTTGTCTGTGGGGTTCTGTTCTTGAAGAGGTCCAAAGGACAGATTCCATGTTTTACTTTCATTATATGTGTCTGTATTTGGGATTAGGGGCTAAGCATATTCTAAAATGTTGGGGCTTTACGTTGCCTAAGGGTGGATCTTACATGGGTTATAGGATTATTTTAATTTCTTACTTTGTATATATATATATACAAGTATATATATATATATAATTATATATATGCCTAACCTCATCACCGGAACTGTTCTCAGCCACTGAGTTTGGATGTGTTACTGTGATACCCTACTAATCATATTACTCACCAGTCTTGTGTCAAAGGGAAATCAAATCCTTGGATTAATTAGGCGAAATATAACGTATAAGAAAAAAGAATTAATAGTACCGCTGTACAAAACAATAGTGAGGCCTCATTTAGAATATTGTATACAAGCATGGAGGCCATATCGCAAGAAGGACATAGATATGCTAGAAAGAGAACAGAGGAGAGCGACTAAAATGATACCAAATCTGAGGGATCTTAGTTACGAAATACGCCTAAAAGAATGTGGTTTAACAACATTAGAGACCAGGAGATTGAGAGGAGATCACATAGAAGTGTTTAAAATATTGAATGGTTATGAAAATATTGATAGAAACATTTTTTTCTCAGTTAAGAAAAATAGAAGGACCAGAGGACATGAAGCTACATTAGTAAAGGAGCAGTGTAGATTAGATATAAGAAAGTTCTCATTCTCACAAAGGACTGTAAATGAATGGAACAGATTATCTCCTGATTGTGTTGGTGCTAGTAGCGTGAATATGTTTAAAAATAAAATCGACACACACCTTAAAAAGGCGGGATACATGTAGATAAAAAGTATTGGACTCTCGATAAGCCAAAAGGCTTCCTTGTCCACCTGCCATCCAGAGTAATTTTCTGGATGGCAATCTTGTTAAATCTTGTTAAATCTTTAGTAAAGCTAATTATATACAAAATGTATACATATTTGTGTTCTTGTATGTAAGATACTGATAAGATTGTTTCCAAGAGTGTTCAACATATATTTATAAAAAATACATTACAATGTGATATTTATGACTCTACAAATAAACTGCTGATACTGTATTTGCGTAGTTCTGTTGATCTTTAGGCATTGTCAGCTTCTTGGTGGCCACGTAAAATTCTCGGTCTCATGGCCTCTACCAATCTCAATTATGTCCCCTTACTAAGAAGACTAGATCCAGTTACAACCCACAATCGTACAGAACTACAGACAATGAGCACTGAGTAGTTTCTGAGACACCACCGTACACGGCTCAAGGCAAGAGCCAATATGCTGAGTCACTGTCGGCAGTGACGAACACTGTCCCGTATAATCATAGGTGGGTCCGGAGGCGTGGGGGACACGGGTCCGGAGGCGTGGGGGACACGGGTCCTCCTAGACATTTTGAATTTGGTCCCACTATGCCTGTGCTAGAGTTGCGTGCCCTTCTATACCTTCTGTATGTGGCCCCATTATGTGGACTTTGTGAACATCGACGTGAAAAATTTTCAACGGCACCCCCTGTCTTCCGATGTCATGATCTGACAGCAGAGTTGTGCTGAAGCTCTGGCTTGGACCACCCGGTATGAATTTGGTTCGGCCTCCAGTGGAGGTGTTTTGATGAGCCTCAAGGGGAACAATTGGCTGTTTTGGGCCCCCCAGACCAATGCTTCTCAACCTTTTTCATGTCGCAGCACACTTTCGAATTTGCTCAAATCTCCCGGCACACCATCATGCCAATGTATATTCTTTTAGTGTTTCTGCAATTATAACATTTATTGCATTATAACATAATTTCAATGTTGCAAGTCGTAAACGATTTTCAAACCATTAATTTAATTAATTTGTTAGATTTCATTATCAATTAAAATCCCCTTTACCAATTTTAACAAGATTGCCATCCAGAGAATTAACTCTAGATGGCAGGTGGACAAGGAAGCCCTTTGGCTTATCGAGAGTCCAACCCTTTTATCTACATATATCCAGCCCTTCTGAGGTATGTGTCGATTTTATTTTTAAACATTCACACTACTAGCACCCACACAATCATCAGATAATCTGTTCCATACATTCACAGTCCTTTGTGAAAATGAAAACTTTCTTACGTCTAATCTACACTGTTCCTTTACTAATGTAACTTCATGTCCTCTAGTCTTTGTCTCTTTCTTAACTGAAAAAAACATTTCTATCAATATTTTCATAACCATTCAATATTTTAAACACTTCTGTCTGATCTCCTCTCAATCTCCTGGTCTCTAGTGTTGTTAAACGACATTCTTTTAGGCGTTTATCATAACTAAGATCCCTCAGTTTTGGTATCATTTTTGTCGCTCTCCTCTGTACTCTTTCTACCATATCTATGTCCTTCTTGCGGTATGGCCTCCACGCTTGTATACAATATTCTAAATGAGGCCTAACTATTGTTTTGTACAGCGGTATTATTAGTTCTTTTTCTTTATATGCTATATTTCGCCTAATCAATCCAAGGATTTGATTTCCTTTTGAAGCTGCAATTCCACACTGCTCTGAAACCTTCATGTCAGCACTAATTGTCAGCCCTAAGTCTTTTTCTTTTACAGTAGTATTTAGTACAGTTCCCCCCATTGTATATTCTACATATTCGTTCCCATGTCCTGTGTGAAGACATTTACATTTCCCAAAATTGAACAACATTTGCCACTTTTCAGACCATTTGATCAACCTGTCAAGATCATCCTGTAAATGCTGTCTATCTCCATCACTTTTAATCCTTCTAAACACTTTTGTATATTCTGCAAATTTCAACACCTTGCTAGCTATATCATCGTCCAAATCGTTTATATATAT
Organism: Paraescarpia echinospica; assembly: GCA_020002185.1. Taxonomy (NCBI): domain Eukaryota; kingdom Metazoa; phylum Annelida; class Polychaeta; order Sabellida; family Siboglinidae; genus Paraescarpia; species Paraescarpia echinospica. Next base: position 91,120,513 of record CM034531.1, on the reverse strand, counting down.
TAAGAATAATATAGGTCCCAGTACTGATCCCTGTGGAACCCCACTCAAAACTGATTTCCAGTTTGAAGCCTCCCCATCAACAACTACCCGCTGTCTTCTGTCAATCAGCCATTTTTCTATCCAGTTAATTATACCATTTCCTATGCCATGGGCCTGTAGTTTAAGCAGTAATCTCTGATGTGGCACTTTGTCGAAAGCTTTTTGAAAATCTAAGTAGATGATATCTACTGGTGATCCATCATCTACCCACTTAGTGATATCTTCCAAAAAACATGACATATTTGTTAAGCTTTTAGAAATCCATGTTGAGATGGGTTTATCAAGTTATGTTTAACAAGAAAATCCACCATGTGATCTTTAATTAGTCTTTCTAATAATTTACAAATCACCGATGTTAAACTAACTGGTCTATAATTATTTGACTTGTTTCTTGAATCTTTTTTGAATAACGGTATAATGTTTGCTTCTTTCCATTCTAAAGGAACCACTCCTTCTTCTAATGACAAGTTGAAAACTGTTGCAAGCGGTATGCTAATTTGTTCTACAATTTCCAATAGTAGTTTGGGTGGAATACCATCCACTCCAGGTGATTTATTATCCTTCATAGCCCTGATTTTCTTAGCTACCATTTCTGGGGTTACAATTAACTGTCTTAAATAGTCTGATTCTGCCCCCTTGAACTTAGCCTCTGGTACTGGCAGTGAACTAGTGTCTTCTCTGGTAAACACTGAACTAAAATACTCATTCAGGTCTTCTGCCATTAAGAATCCTTCTGATATTACGTTTCCAGCACTATCTTCTAGAGGACCGACCTTATCCTGAACTTTCTGTTTGCTTCGAATATATGCATAAAAACTCTTGCTGTCATGTTTTATATTACAAGCTAATTTATGTTCATAGCTTCTCTTTGAATTTCTAATTTCAGCTGTAGCTTGGTTTAGTGCTTCTTTATAAATGTTGTAGTCTTCGTCATTTCCAGTACGTCTATATGACTTCCACATCATTTCTTTATACTTAATTTTTATAATGGCTTCTTGTTGTTTCTTTTTGGACCGTTTCCCGTGTTTTTTTAAGGGAACAAATTTGACGATGATGCATTCAATTTCACTCTTTAAGATATTCCAGCATTCTGTTGCTGTCTTATTCTTTAGTGTGTTATTCCAGTCTATCTTTGCTAAATATTTCCTTATGTCCTTATATTTTCCTTTGTGGAAATTTCTCCTATACTGCTTTTTACTATTCCTTTCTGATTTTACTTTGATGGTAAAATGTATCTGGTTGTGATCACTATTCCCCAGTGGCTCACATACCATGACATTGTCAACTAATTCATTCTGTGAGGACAAAACTATGTCTAACACATTCTCTCCCCTGGTTGGTTCTAGCACATGTTGAGAAAGGAAACTATCTTGTACTAAAACTAAAAACTTGTGGTCCTCACTACTCATACTCTGTAGAGATTTCCATTTTATATGCCCATGGTTGAAATCCCCATAATAACACAGTCCCGTTTGCTCACTTCCCTTATAGCGTTTTGTATTTTTTCATTCTCTTCTATGCTTATGTTTGGACTTCGATAAACTAATCCAACCGTTAACGTTGAGTTTCCTGTAACTATGTTACACCAAACAGCTTCTTCGCAATCTGCTTCTCTGTCTAATTTTATTTCATAAGCCTGGATAGATTCTTTAATATATAAAATAACTCCACCTCCCCTTCTTCCTATTCTATCTTTCCTAAACATTACATATCCTGTCAGTCCCAATTCGGCATCTGATACATCGGTGGTTGCCCATGATTCGGTTATACCTATTATGTGAGGGTCAATATCTTCTACCATAATGTTTAGTTCATTTCTTTTGTTTACTATACTCCTTGCATTTAAACAAACACATTTATATCCAGCTTCAGAACAGTTTTCCAGACTGTTCTTTGCTGAATTATTTTTGCTGTCTTTATCTATGCCTCCAGTTTCAGGCTTCTCTGCGAGTCCCCCCTGCGAATTTAGTTTAAATAGATGCAACCTGTCCCACTGTCAACAGATCTCAGCAGATTCTCTGAGAATACTGCTGCCCCCTTTCCACTTAGATGGAGGCCATCTCTCATGTACATATCTTCTCTCCCAACAAAGTACCCCCATAAATCTATGAATCCCACGCCCTCTTCTTCACACATCTGCTCAACTAGTGAATTTTAGCATCCTTATGAAAGAGATTATAAACTTTATCTTTATCAAAACACTTTTGACAAGTATGATGTCACTAACGATCATGAGGTAACCAAGTAGTTTACTTATAATTATTCCCAGAAGCAATAAAACGAGAAATTATTCCATTTTGCACTAGTGTATTGAGAACTAGCGCCTGATCAAGCTACAAGACCAAGGCTCTTTAGACCTGACTACACGTAGTTCTTGATATGTATCAATTTACAGAAGCTCACTTCACAAAGGTGTTTTGTTGAAAACAATAGAAAAATGCAGCCAATGATCGTTATATGAAGGTGTGAGAGGTATTAACAAACTTGGTGAGCAACCGCATTCTCAAACTTACCTTCAGTGAGGTGCTTCTGGGCGCTTTTTTGGTGCAACTTATCATGCTTTTGTACTTCTTAATATATACATGTACAGAATCTCTATTCACAAAGGTGTTTCGTTGAAAACCGTAGAAAAATACATCAACAGCATGATCAATTGCATCAAAATGCACCTCGCTGAAGGTAAGCTTGATAATGCGGTTGCTCACCAAGTTTGTTAATTCCTCTCACACCTTCAGAAAAGCTCACTGGCTGCATCATGCTTCAGTAGATCAAGGGACACACTATGATCACAGTCATACTAATTCATGTTGGTAAACTTGAAGTAATGATGTAACTTGTCTTGAAACGTCATATGCCAAATCGCTGTATGTTCTGTTTCCACATTCAACACAGAAGCAGGATGCGTATCACCGGTCCATTTACACGCATCCAGTGAGTCACATCCTATATGGCATCACAGATGCGGGAATGACGGGGGGGGGGGGCAGGGCAGGGCTTTCGTTGGGAGGCAGACATGGTTCTGCCCCCCCCCCTTTAAATGTGAGCGTGAATGTTTGTTTTTGTGGCGAGCGTCAATGGCGGGTGGAAATGTAAATTTTATGACACCATTAATGTGTAATTTTGTCGACTGTGAAAGGTGTGTGTAATTGGAGGGTAGACATATTGTTTTCTGCCCCCACCCCAGTAATAGGTGGCGTGGTGGCAAACAAATTCTCCAAAGAAGCTGCAAAAGGTAAATTGACAGCAACGGCGCCACGTAAAAAATAAAATTTCTCAACAGCGCTGCCCCCCGTGTTTGTTCGGATGTGATGAGTTCACAGCCGAGACAGCAGCGGAGAAGCCCCCCCCAGTCTTCTGATGTCACAGTCGAGCCAACCGAGACAGCCACAAGGAAGATGTGAAGATATGCGGCGGCAAAAATTTGTCAGTGGTGCTGCATGAAGCTCTGTTAGCCCCCCCCCCATATGAATTTCGTTCCCACGTCATTGTATGGCATATGCTGCAATTTTAACCAAAGTACGTTTAGCTTGTCCGTACATGTTAGCACGTTCTCACCGCGACTTTGTATTCTTCAATTAAATTCGTTAATCTTACTAACGATGTCATCAACATATGCCAGTTTATGCCAGCAATTGTCTTCTAGCAAACGTTCAGGTTACAAATCGTTGTGCAGCATCAAAAATTAAACTGTTATATCTCTCGGAGCTCTTGAAAGAACCGTACCATAAAAGCAATGTGTGACGGATTCTTGGTGTCCCCCATCCCCCCACAAAGTGCCGTCTGAGTGGCCTTGATTGCTTGAGGTTTGCCATGAAATGTGGGGAGGGGCGGGGGTGCTGTTGAGTGTCGTCGCTGCGCGGCCGTACCTTTAGCTCTTCTTCCTTCCTTCCTTCCGCTAGCCTAACTCGGCAACCTCGACTGCGCCATCGAGAGTCGACGGGGGGAGGGGGGGTGCTGTTGAAAATTTTTTGACGCCGCGTCGCCGTCATTTCAACTTCTTGTAACCTGAACGGGAGCACATTTCTAAGCGTCTACGGGGCACGCGGTCACGCGGGCCCATTCAAAAAGATCTACGGGCAGGCAAACATTCCAAAGGTCTGGGGGACATGCTAGACACTCCTATGCTATACTACCCTCTCTGGATCCGCCCCTGATAACGGGTGTTCAAAATAACGCCCTCCCTCGCCATTGGAGTGAAGTGCAGCAGTGTGATTTAAGCCAGATTCGTAATTCTGTCTGGCAGATTTCAAAATTAAACTTTGTTAGCCGAATCAAGAGGACGCCATGTAAAATATGTCATTACGCTCCGACAGTAGTAGACTAGTAGGTTCTTACTAATCTATAATATTTTGTTAACAAATGGTAGCCTACCTTTGCTAAGTGCCTCGCCCGCGCATCGCCTGAGACAGTGGCAATTACAGCAAATGTACCATATTTGTATCGTGCGGTCGGGTGTGCATCACTGATCTGTATGTATAAATACAGGTCAGTGACAGTGGTGTGCATACGTATAGATCTAGGCCTGGCGTTTCACGTACAGTGCCGGCGAGTGAGCGACCGCCCTGCACCCGCGTGACATGACTGTCGACACGGTTCATCAACGAAGAAAACGTGCTAGATGCTCCGTCAGCTGGAAATTGTAGTTACACCCAGATAATTATACAAGGTTTATTGAAAGTCTGTTCCACATTCACCCTCTGTGCATATTACTTGCAAAACGACGAATTATGCAAACAGATTAATGCCGTTTCAGAAGAAAACGGGAACATTTTGTATTTCCTCACGGCTGCATTTGACCTAATATACATAGAATTTAATCAAATGTAGTTAACCACAGCCCCGGGCTGAAGGTATAGGCCTATGGATGGATTTAATAAATTCGAAATAATCGATTCGTTAGACTACACAAAGACATTAAAATGTGCTAGATGCGACGCGTTCAATAAACATTCTTTCATCATCGTCTGATTTGCGTTCACAAATGTCTACTGCCAATTTATCAAATAAATGTTTCACTTGTTAACCTACAGCTATGAATACTGTAGCAACAGCCAATATCGGCCACCATACTTCATGTTTGCATTTATCCCAAAGCATGATGGGATACGACATGTGATGTCAATGTCAAGTTTGTGTTGAATAAGGATGGTTCAGCGTCTGTCAAAAAAGACTCACGAATTCTATATGGTGGCAGCGGGTTTTAAAACACCCACAGTCGACGCTAATAAAACAAGGTAAACATGAGCATACCAGGGGAGAATCCTACGGTTCAGCCAGCGCAGAATATTGCGCCCACTGGCATCCAGCTTGACATTCCACTGCCGGGAAAGTTCGATGGCGCAAATAGCCCTCAACAGGCTGAACTTTGGCCTAAGTGGCTAAAGCGGTTCGAACGCTATATAGTAGCATCAGGGCTGAAAAATAAGCCAAATGCAGATCAAGTCAGCATCCTACTCTACAGTATGGGGGACTGTGCAGACGATATACTGTCTACGCTGACGGTAAACGAAGAAACCGATGCGTATGACGATGTGAAGATGGCGCTGAACGAATACTTCAAGGTAAGACGAAACGTCATTTGTGAGCGTGCGAGGTTCAATAAAAGAACTCAGTCACCGAGTTAATCGATTGACACCTTTATACAAGACTTGTACAAGCTGTCAGAATTCTGCGACTACGGCAATCTGCGAGAGGATCTAATCAGGGATCGAATCGACGTAGGCGTGTTCAGTGATGCTTTATCTGATACGCTACAAGGGAAGTCCGATCTGTCGCTGAAAAAACCGATAGAAATTAGCAGACAAGCAGAGGCAAGAAAACAAAATAGAGAATTTGTTAGAGAGAACACTGTTGCTAGCAAAACTGTTGATTTTGTCAAACCGTCTCACCCAATAAACTATCTCAAAGCCGGTACAAAGCACAAACCTAAGAACTACAACAATGCAAAAACAAATACTGCTACAACAGGCACACACAACACATGCAAATGGTGTGGCCGCAGTCGGTCGACAACAATGCCCTGCAAGAGAAGCTATTTGTCGCAATTGCCAAAAGAAAGGACACTCACTCTGTCTGTCGAGGTGTGAAACAACCGTCAAACCGGGTCAACGAAGTGCAACAGCTCGAGTGTGTCGACTTGCCGTACCTCGGTTATGTTGGGGCACGAGATGACACAGAACACTGGTCAGCTGAGGTGGAGGTCAATGGTCACGCCACAAAGTTCAAACTAGACACGGGTGCAGCTGTCTCTGTGGTCAGCGATCAAGAGGCGTGGCTTAATACAAAAAAGCTGCTACCGACAAAGCAAGCACTACGTGGTCCGGGTGGCACACTTCTACCAGTAATGGGAGTGATCAAGGCAACTCGATGAATTGGTATACGTCATTAGACACCGAGAGTATTCTCTACTCAGTCGGCGAGCGTGTGTCGGTCTTGACTTGGTCGCACGTGTCGACAACGTCCAAGAAACAACGAGTCAGAAACCAAACTACCGTGCCGAGTACAGCTCTCTCTTCAAAGGCATCGGTAAACTGAGAACCGAACATCACATCACGCTGTGCGCAGACGCCGCACCAGTCTGTTTGTACACCGCAAGGAAAATCGCCCATCCTCTACTTCCACAAATAAAATCTGAGATTGAGTCGATGGTGCGACAGGAGATCATATCGGCGGTGACCGTGCCGACAAGATGGTGCTTCGGCATGGTTCCTGTCCAGAAAGCAAACGGCTCCGTGCGGATCTGCGTAGATCTGACGCAACTGAACAAATCAGATCAGCGAGAGATACACCCGATGTCATCAGTGGACGAACGCCTTGCAAGGTTGGGCAGCAGCAAAGTCTTCTCGAAGCTTCACGCCAACAGCGGCTTTTGGCAGCTTCCGCTTGACGACGAGTCGCGGCTGCTGACGACTTTCATCACACCACATGGTCGCTACTGCTTCAACCGGCTACCATTTGGGATCAGCTCTGCTCCGGAGATTTTCCAACGAACAATGTCGATCATTCTGGAAGGACTCGAGGGGGTCATATGTCACATGGACGACATTCTCATTCACGCCACAGATCAAACAGAGCATAACAAACATGTGGGAGCCGTTCTTGGTCGCCTTCAGGAGGCTGGACTCACACTGAACGCAAACAAGTGCGAGTTCTCCAGGAGCTCTATAACGTTCCTTGGTCACATTGTCAATGGCTCCGGCATTCAGGCCGACCCGCGGAAAACGACAGCAGTCACACATTTTCCGACTCCAACGACGGTCAAAGAACTGCAACGTTTCATGGGCATGGTAAATCAGATGGGAAACTTCATCCCAGGGCTGGCTGAGTACAATGAGCCGCTACGCCAACTACTGCGCAGCGACAATGTCTGGTTGTGGGGTGACGCACAGGAGAAGTCATTCCAGCGAGTGAAGACGCCCTGGTCGCGCCCGAGACACTCGCCCACTACGACCCAAAACGTCCCACAATCATTGCAGCAGACGCCTCGTCGACAGGCATTGGGGCGGTCCTGCTACAAGTGCAAGATGACACCAAGCGTCGTCCAGTTTGCTATGCGTCGCGATCGCTGAGAGACACTGAGAAACGCTACGCGGTAATCGAGAAGGAGGCCTTGGCAGCGACTTGGGCATGTGAAAAGTTCAGCGAGTACGTGCTTGGGTTACGGCTCACACTCGAGACAGATCATCGTCCGTTAGTGCCATTGTTCAACACCACCGAACTATGCAACATGCCGCCAATGATACAAAGGTTTCGCCTACAGCTGATGCGATTCGCACCGTTCGTCCGGTACGTGCCGGGAAAGCATCAAACAACAGCCGATGCACTCTCGCGTGCGCCGGTAGAAGCGCCCGCATCAGAGGACAAACTGTTTGTCGCAGAAGTCGAAGCGTTCGCATAACAGACGGTGAACATTCTCCCGGCAACGAACAAACGCCTACGGGAAATAGTCGACGAGCAGAAAGTAGACGAGGAATGCAGTAAAATCCGAGAATACTGTCTTCATGGATGGCCTGCATATATGCCAAACCAGCCGCTACTACGTCAATACTGGGAGAGCAGGAGTCATCTGGCGATCGTTGATGACATTCTCCTATATGAAGAACGCATCGTCATTCCTCGAGCATTGAGACTGGACGTCCTTGACTGTCTCCACCAAGGGCATCAAGGCATAACGAAATGTCGGGCCAGAGCGCGTGCATCTGTATGGTGGCCGGGTCTGTCGATGATGATCGAGGCAATGGTCTCAAAGTGCGTAACATGTGCGAAAGATCGACAGGTGCCAACTGAACCATTGATGACTTCGTCATTCCAATCTCGTCCTTGGGAGAGGCTTGCGATGGACTTGTTCGAACTCCGTGGGAAAGTTAGTCTCATCGTGATCGACTACTACTCGCGGTGGATCGAGAGCAAATGTCTCGACGACATGTCGTCGGAGAGCGTAGTGCACGTGCTGAAGGAGATCTTCGCACAAAGCGCGTGACTTGCCGACGCTACAGCCAGGCGATCCAGTTTGGATCCGAGACCAAAATCGCCAACGTCTAGTTGTGATTCGAACACCTGAGCCGCGATCGTACTTGGTGAAGACCGACCTCGGCACTGTGCGTCGCAACCGTAGAGCGCTGGTGCAGACTACAGGGTCTCGCGCTGGTGACGACTCCGACGGTCAGCGGACACTGCCTACACACTTCGCTACAACTGCTGTCCTCGCGACACCCGCTGCTGAGATGCAGCTGTCAGCTACACCAGCGAAGAGTGCTTCACGTCCTGCTAGAGAGTCATCTTCACTCTCTGAACCAGCGGCACCTGAAAGGGTGACTCGGTCGGGGAGAACGGTGAAACCACCGAAGCGTTTAGACTTGTAAAGTGCATTACTTCTACTAGTCAGAATCATGAACACTAATAGCTGTTCAGACATTTAATTAAAGTTCACTTTTAATGTTAACTACTAATCAGACAACGGTTATGTCATACACACGTAATTCATTCTGACTTTCAGTGTTATTGTTTCTACGTATATGATGTTCAATATACTCGGTGGGAGGTGTAGCAACAGCCAATATCGGCCACCATACTTCATGTTTGCATTTATCCCAAAGCATGATGGGATACGACATGTGATGTCAATGTCAAGTTTGTGTTGAATAAAGATGGTTCAGCGTCTGTCAAAAAAGACTCGCTTACGAATTATATAAATACATTAGAAAAGTAGGTTTGGAACCTTGAATTTCAAACTAACAATATTGTTACAACGGGGTATATTCTTGTTCCTCGCAACCCAGGGCTAATTGCCATGCATAATTAGCAGCAGCGACCCCTGGCGCGCGAGGATGGGTATAGTTAATCAATAGACTACTCGATCAGGAAGTTCACTGCGACTATCGCGACTATAGGGTCTATAATACCCTATATTGGTGGACGCGAACTAGCCCAGACCAGGAAGTTCCCAGTGAATTACTCAGACCGTTAAACGAGCTACTCGCATTGTAGCAGCGGATTTCGATCTTTAGGTATAGATCACGTAGTCGACTTCGCTGCACTGCAATGTCTACAAGTGTGTTTTCCCTACTGGGGGTAGCTGTTATGACATGTACCCTACACGTAGCGCCAGTCGTGTCTCAGTGCATGACGAGGCATTGTTATGACGACACTGAGAACAAGGACGTCGGCCTACTGACTACGATGGTATCAAGACTCCAGGACGCCGTGGATCGACAGCAACAAGCCTATCAAGACTCGGTGGAACAATAGCACTCAGAGAAACTTTAGAAAGACAGTCAGAGCGTACGTATTGTATATACTTACTACCATGCCCTGTTGCTGGTTTTTCTATTGCAACCATCGCCACCCAACGATAACGTATATTGTGGATGAAATCGTCCAGCTGCGCGTAAAAGTTAAACGATGTGAGCCTAAGGAAAACTTACCAAATATACATAACGTACGTAGATTTATACTTTTCATTTGTAGGGCGTACTTACTTTGTAAGCGATTTGACAGAAAATGGTTAATAATGATAATAGTTATTGACTGATTTGTCAACTTCTCCAACTGCGCACTGTCAGAGTGTCACCCTGCGTGACGGTGCATGGAGCGAGCGCGCACGCCGTCGAGCTTACATTTGATCCGGGTTGTAAAGTTGTCTGTCCCCTCCGTCTTCCTTCCTTCCTTCCTTCAGTTGGGCGGTACGCAATGGCTTAAGAAGACCGGAGCCTTACCTCGGGTATGTCGCTCGCCAAGCCGTGTGCATCATCGTCCTGTGTTGATGCATTGTCCCCTCACGGCTAAGGGTGTATTTGTTTTTCAATGAAATTGAACAAACAAGCGTTCCAGGTTCGTCACGAATATATATGTTTTATTCATCAGTAGAAACTTCAGACACGATGTCCGTACAACGTTTGCACATTCATGTGCGCCGACAGTTCAACTCTAATTTACATTTAAAGTGTCCGTGGTTTTTGAAGATCGAACGATAAAGCAATATATAAACCACCGTGGTTTATATTTGCCGAAATTTTGATAAGTCTAAACTTGTGGAAAACATTTTCCTAGTTACCCTTTGAGAGCGTCAACGTGTCTCTTCGTCTGGGTTTATTGCCGTCCTCCCTCGTAATTCCAAAAATAGTTCCCTTTTAAACATACTGGCTTGGCCTCAAGCCAAATCCGGGAATTGTCTTTAAACCGTAAGGGATCGAAACGCATCGTATGCAATTTGTAGAATTATGGTTCTACGCATGCGTGTTTTTATGTCGTCATACTATGGGGATGAGGGTGCTCACTCACGTGAAGGGGTCTGCATTTATTTGCATAATTTCATCTTTCCGGTTCGATCTTAAAACCAGGACATGGTCACGAAGTGAATCTAAGGTCAGGCCAATGTCTGCACCAAATTCCAGTCATGACTCTTAACTGTCAACAACATTCTGTTCCGGTAGACACCAAGAACTACGCCTACAGACGCGAAAATAAACAAATCGTTCAAACCTTGTTGCTTTAGAAACGCGCCCACAGTGACGGCAACCATATGCTTGCCTTGTGCAGCATTCTTTTATATAATGCTTTTATATATGATATTTGGCACCAGTAGATCATGTAGTGATAAATAATATTCACGTGTTTTGTTGTTTGTTCGTATGTTTCTTTTTATAATTTAATACCGTAATATGTTTTTAATCTTCCCAGACCTACGCCGGTTGGAGCAGACGTGCGTTTGTACGACGCCAACGTCGATTCCATCTGCCACCGACTGCACGGATCTGCTGGCGGAAGGTCACTCGGCAAGTGGCGTGTATAACATCCGTCTCGTCCCGTCCAACGAAGGCAGTGCCTTATTGTGACAACTTTTGTTTATTTAACCAGTCTAGTTTTCAAATAAATAATTAATTATTTAGAAATATAATTGTATTATACAGTTCATTCATTGTTCATGTTATTAGATACTTTGATACTTTGGTGCGAAATGAGTGTTGTATAAAATATACCTGTTTTATTTTACAATATCTAATTTGCATGCACTGATTACCTGTATATAAAAATAATTAATTGTCTCATCAAATTTACATATCCACCTGCCATTGACGCTCGCCACAAAAATAAACATTCACGTTAACATTTAAAGGGGGGCAGAACCATATCTGCCCCCTGGAGAAACTGCCTCCCTGTTCCTACACCTATGGCTTTGTCTTGTATCGAAACTACGTGTTTACTTATATGGCTTTGTCTTGTATCGAAACTACGTGTTTACTTATATTCACTGTGGGCCTATGTTTTACACATTCTAACCAGATGTTTACACACATTGACTAGCGTCACATATTGTAAAGATGTTTCTTTGCAGTGCCAGTGTTTCTCAACTAGCGTGTTATCACCAGTGTGCGATAAAGTCTCTAGAATGCTGCAGAATTGGGAGAGAAACGAGACATTTGTAGAGATAAATTATTAAATAAATTGATGATTCAGGTTTAGAGCGTCCCCTTTCTGCAACTCACCCTTTTTGCATTGGCTGGGGCATCAGTTACTTCTTCAAGTCATTGCTGGCACAGAACGTGAATCAACATTCCCCATGAAAACGTGTGGATGTTTCAGATGGGGGGAGCACATGAATGTAGCCGCAGATTGTTAGATTAAAAGCGAAAACAACATGTCCAAACCATCCCTAAAACATTTATTCTACCAGCTTAGCCACCATGAAGTGTCAAAGAGTTTGCATCAAATGTGAAAATCTAAGCAACATTGTTCAAACCACATCTTTGTTTCATTATTCTGGAAAACATTGTGCATCTCTACTATAGTATCATCGTTTCTCCGTATTTTTCAGGAGATGTTGCTAAAAGTCACCATGCCTTATGTTTATACACAGAGGTTTGTTGGATCGACATATCCGTCATATATATCCATCATATATAATTACATCTGCCCTCTCAGTACTCCATCCCCCGTCCAGAACCCCCTAAAGGAGGAATTGAATGAACTGACTACTACTATGTGAGAACTGAGTGCGCAGGCAAAGGTAACATTACAGTGGATCCCTGCACACTGTAGAATCAGGGGAAATGAAACAGCTGACAGGCTTGTAAAAGAAGGGGGCAACTGGAACAAAACAACACAGATATATCATACAGTTATTGTAAGACTGCTGGTTGATGATAATAGCAATCTTAATGCAACTACAGAAGCACATGTATTTCAGACTCCGAACAAGACACAACAAAATGAAAGCACATCTATACAACAAAATGAAGATTAGCCAGTACGAGATGTGCTGCTGTGAAATCATCCCAATGACAAGTGAACACCTACTACAGCACTGCCCACTATAGGATGGCCACAGGCGGCATGCTTGGCCAAATGACATGCCCCAAAATGAGAAAATACATGATGATATTGATGCTCTGAGGAGAACAGTCAATGTTATTATGCTTGGAAACGAGTTACAACAAAAAAGTTCTGATTTTGCACAACGAATTTTAGCAGGCAACAAAACAATTACACCTGTACTGGGTGTGAAAACTGGCTTGCCTGACTGACATATTTGAACATGTTAACAAATCAAATTTTGTTTTCTCTGGGTACCGGCCAACACTCACATGGGATCAAGCGGTCAGGGTTTGAAGTAGTGCTGACACTTGTTTGTGAAGCACGCCCATAAGGCCATGTTCAGTAGAGTTAATGAGCAGATGTGTTACTGATCTGCTGTGACTGCACTCTCAATTTCTTTTGAACACACTGGGTGGACACACGAGTACACACACACACCCAATACACACACCACACACGTGCATGCACTCACACTGTGCATGTGTGCCTGTGCGCACGCTTTCATGCATGTATACTTTATTTTAACATGAATGCAGGGCAATAAGAGTGCATATCACCGGTAATGTGTCAATTTCAAAATATTTGAAGCTACGTGTGAAACAAAGTTATGAATCTACCAACTCAAAATAGGTTTGCGAAGGTACAAGAGATATAGGACAATACAATGGATGCAGATAGTATGAAAATGTACAAGTTTATTTTAAATTGATATAACTACATAAAATAATATGTATTGGTAAATTTACTTTAATAATGAATTCTTTCTTTTTATGTTTTTATAATTGTTATAACATTTTATGTATTTAATAATTTCAATTATTGAATATAATATTGTTGTGTTCTGTGTTAGCTGTTATCACTACTACTACTAGAGTACTACTACTACTACTACTACTACTAGAGTACTACTAGATTACTACTACTAGAGTACTACTAGATTACTACTACTAGAGTACTACTACTACTAGATTACTACTACTAGAGTACTACTACTACTAGAGTACTACTAGATTACTACTACTACTAGAGTACTACTAGATTACTACTACTAGAGTACTACTACTACTAGAGTACTACTAGATTACTACTACTAGAGTACTACTACTACTAGAGTACTACTACTACTACTAGAGTACTACTAGATTACTACTACTACTACTAGAGTACTACTACTACTAGAGTACTACTAGATTACTACTACTAGAGTACTACTAGATTACTACTACTACTACTACTAGAGTACTACTAGATTACTACTACTACTACTAGAGCACTACTACTACTACTAGAGTACTACTACTACTACTAGAGTACTACTACTACTAGATTACTACTACTAGAGTACTACTACTACTACTAGAGTACTACTACTACTAGAGTACCACTATTACTTCATGTACTAGAGTACTACTACTACTAGATTACTACTACTACTAGAGTACTACTAGAGTACTACTACTAGATTACTACTACTACTAGAGTACTACTAGATTACTACTACTACTAGAGTACTACTAGATTACTACTACTAGAGTACTACTACTACTAGAGTACTACTAGATTACTACTACTAGAGTACTACTACTACTAGAGTACTACTA